>CACTHL010000863.1:0-215603 GCA_902712375.1 Dioscorea dumetorum
TCAAAATGGGTTTCTTTGTGTCGTGTTTTCGTGCAGACGTGTATTCTGAGTTTGCTCGCTTCATCTTATTTCCGCTATACTTTGTAATGTAAACAGGATTAACGCATTGTTCATGCAAGAAAAGGCTGACTTGTCGCTATGGTGCATGTCAGTGCCGCACGGTCGCAATTGACCTGGTTGGGGCCGTGACGGCCTCCATCCCCGAAAATTGGATGAGTGGCGTCCACCAATTATCCTGTGATTTAATATCCGTTATTTAAGTTAAATACTTAGTAAAAATATTTAAAAAATAAATTTCTTCAATCATATATTATAATTGAATTTAATTAAACAATTTAAAAATAGAAAAAATTATTTATAAGTCCCCTGGATAGTTTTCTTTTTCCTCTCGTAGTCCCCTGCTTTTCACACATAATACCTTTTAGTCCCTACCGTGAGAACCGTGAGTGTACTTTTTTTAAAATGCCAAAAGTACCCTTGCTTTTCATTCCCGCCTCAATCACATCAAGCATTTTCGGAAAGCTCTCTCGCATCATGTTCACTATACTTCATCTCCATCTTCATTCTCTTTCTCCTCTTGCTCTTCTCTCGTTTTTTCGAGTGTTCTTGCAGTCCTTCCGATGCATTAATCCTGCAGTAAGCACTGCCTGCATTTGGTCTCCATTATGTTGGTTTTGTTTTTGTTTTTTTTTTACCCGTAAACCGACGTCTACGCAGTGTTACTCACCATGGAGACATTTTGTGGTGTTGCTCGCCTTCAAAGCCGAAGGACGGCTACTACAATTCACGGCCCTGACAGCTTGGGAGGTTGTTGTCGCATAGATCTACGAGCGATGGGCTTTGGATCCATCTCGAGTCGTTGTGAAGTTTGTGGCACCCGGCACGCACGGCACGGTTTGTCCAATTGAGTCGGATGTGGATTTCCAACGCATGTGCACATACATCATACATTCAAGAAGAATATGGTGGACATCATCGTTGACTAAGTCGCAGCGGAAACTGTAATAACATCTCCTTACCATCCACGTAATTCAAAGAACAAAGATAGTTCTTACTATGTTCGTGTGTATTGTATATTACTGCTGATTTCCCATAGTTGAATACGTTTCCTTTGTAATATATTGCTTTTCTGTGTAATATATTACCTTCCTGTGTATTATATGGATTTCCGGTGTATTACATTGATTTTCTGTGTAATATATTGATTTTCTGTGTAATATATTGATTTTCTGTGTAATATATAGAGCTCCTGTGTAATATAATGTTTTCTTGTGTATTCCATTGGTTTTGTGTGTATTATATTGCGTTTTCTGTGAAATATTCGTGATTTACCTTACGTGTTGCCATCCGCAGGGAGTCAATCTCAGAAAGCATGAATGCGGACATGGAGACGTTCTTGTCCCAACATCGTCTCGCAGGTACGCTCAGTATTACTTCATTTTCACAAACATCTGATGGCTTCACATTGCAAGTAGGGCAACGGTTCGATGGTGTGGATAAGTTCAAAGATGCCTTGCGCAGCCATGCAATAAGGAACAATTTCGACTTTACATTCATAAAGAACGACATACTTCGCACGACTGAGAGGTGTGCTTCTCCGGATTGCCAGTGGCGTGTCCACGCATCCTAAGAGAAGAACGATAAATCTTTCCGAGTGAAGACAATGCAAGGGACGCACACCTGCGGGCGGGGGGCATCGAACGACTGTCACGCCCGACCCGCAGTCCCGGTCCATGACACTACCGCCACGACAACCCGGGAGAGGCCGACACCTGCCTCAACCCTAGATCGCCGTAAGGCTAACTCGTTATCTGTACAATACCAATATCACAACAATAATATTCTAAATCTGAAGGTATTCAACCACAACCCCCGTACAAGATCAACACACATACCAGCTTATATGTCCCCTGGAAATCACAACATCCACGATCATGAACACAATCATAGTCTTCCCCCAAACACGGGGTGTAAAGTTCATACAACCTAAGATTCTAACTAAACTAATCAAGATTAATCAAGACCAAAAGGAAATACGAAAACATAAGTCCTAGTGGATCCATCTTATGCATGATAACAATGTTTATGAATCATACGCTACTCAAAGGTAAATGCGAGAATAGCTTTGCCAAGCACTATCACGTCTCACGCCCCGTCTCTGTGCTAACACCCGAAATGAAGAGAAGATAAATGGGTGAGTAACTAAGTTACTCAATGAGGGGTTGAACATGGAGCTATAACTCATACAAGTGTAACAAATGATATGCCGAAAACATATGTAAATCTTTAGCAACCAACAACTTACAAAATGCTTTAAGTACACATTTCAATATAAGAAGCTTTCCAACTTTCTCAAAGAAAGAGATCACTAAAACTCCGAAAATCATTTATAAAGAGATTCAATACTGAAAATTCAAGTTAAGAATACTAGTTAAAAGATCAAACCCATCGAAGTAAGGATTTATAGTGCAACACATGCGGAAATCCTCTATCGATAGCATCATTAATAGCCTATGAAAACTCTCCATCACTAACCATGGCCGTAGTTAGGTCGGGAGCCACCAAGATGCGCGTATCTTGGCGTTATCCGTTGGGAATCCCGCGTGGTGACTCGGGAACCCAACACAGCACCTTCGAGGTTCTCTACGCACCTCCGTAAGGGCTAGTCACCGAGAACCCCACGCCACCCCAACTAGGGTCGGTCCGTGGAGACTTGCTTCGCAGAAGACGGGGATCCCCAATGTCACCATCGAAACATTTGGGATATCCATCCTGCCCGTAGGCTCATCATGAACACATCACGATATTAATATGAACACATCAATATAATATCATAAATCTCGCCAAGAGATCACAAATTCTCATAGATACAACTCTCAATTCGAAAGTGAATTCTTGAGTAAACATCGGCAATGATATTGGATTCATCAAGAAAATCATCATAAAAGTATTCTTTGAAAACACATTTCAAATACTACATCATCGCAAAGAATAACCTTTCAAATAAAGTTTCATCACCAAGAAATCCATTTTGATTCTCTTAGGCCCTTTCTTGGGTCTTTATGTCAAGAACATTAACCCCTTTAACATTACTTTGAAAATATGCATTTCAAGACATAGGGATTTCATCCCTTAAGAATAATAAAATATCATTGATCATAATCGAAAAAGTAAATCAAATCATGAACCATAAGTATAAATGATCAACAACCTTAATCAAAAAGTACATCGGATCATAAATCAAGAAATATAGATGATCAATGTCTTCAATCAAGAAATAAACCGAAACATAAATCATCATTATTCAAAGTTTCATGAAAACATCTCAAGAAACCTTTGAAACATGAAATTCACCATTCAAGAATGTATATAATTAGGCATTCAAACAAGCATGACCATAGCTCATGAATTAAACAATTTCCCACTCACAAACTTGGTGAGATCGAACTTCTTGGATCACTCGCCTACTTGATCTTTACCCTTGCCTTTAGATCCACCTCCTTGAAGCCATTAACCATCCAAGAAAAACAAGAATCAATCACATAAACCCAAATAATAAACAAAAGAGGAAAGAATGATCCAAATTTAGATGTCATGGTTTCTAGGGTTCACTAGATATTCTAGATTCAATAATTAATAATAATGGTATCCTCAAATCCTCAAGATCACAATAAAACCAAGAAAATCCTAATTGGGTTCGGATCTAAAGAATCAAGGGTTTAGAGATGAAGGATCTCCTTCATTCTTCACCAAAACATGAGATCAAGACTCCTAAACCATCCAAACATTAGATCTATGGCTTAAATCCAATTAAACATTAAATCCATACTAGATCCACTCTAATTCTTCATGGATCTATAGAGAATTGAATAAAAGCACAAGAAATTGAAGAAAAGAAGAAAACCCACCTTAAATCTTGCTAGAACTAGAGGAGAATCATCACCAATGGAGGAGAGGGGGAGATCAACTCCTTTCTTCTTTCTTGGAGCTCAAGAATGAAGGTCTAATAGAGGGGAGAATGAGGATTCAAGATGGGGAGAAAAAGATAGGGAAATGGGGTCTTATGAAGGCCCTTTGAGTTTTAAATCGAGTATTTAAAGACCCAAAGCGGGGAGAGCTCGCGGGCTCCCTTGCGGGCGCATGGGAGGCCGCGAGGCCTTTTTCCGAGCCCTTGTGGGCCGCCCGCAAGGCCTAATTCTCAGGGTACCATGCGAGCGGCCTCCCATGCGGCCCGCATGGGAGGCCGCAGGCCCCGTTTTTGGGGTTTTCTTGCGGCGTCTTGAAGCCTTACGTCCCCCACTTAAAAGCTCTTTCCCCAAAGATTTTCCTCCTCTTTTCCACTCTAAAAAGGACCTTTACTAAGATCCTAAACACGAAAAACACCCAACGAAAAATTTAAACACACTACTACACAAGAAACCAAAACACAAAAAGAAGTGAAAAAGGTCGAACTTCCACAACGACAGTTCCACCCGAAAGCTAGCAAGAAGTAGGTCGGCGACAAAAAGACATTGAGGGTATTCTCGACATTTCCACGCCATTTTTTTGGAACTTGAACAAAGGGCAAAAAAGACATTTCCCTTCCCCGTTAGCTTCATCATAACGGTTGTTTCACGTTTTTGGATTTGAAGGGAAATATATTGAAAAAGAAGGACTAAATAGGAAAGTGAAACATTTCAGGGACCATCAGGAAAACTGCAAACTTGTGAGGGATTTATAAGTAATTATCACTTAAAAATATTTTAAAAATTATTTATTAAATCTTATCTTTACTTAAATCTCTCCAATCAAACACTTAAACATTGATATTCCTATCCATGGATATTTCATCCATAGATATCCCCATCCATGGAATACAATATCCCACTATCCAAACACTAAAAAAATCAAACAAACTATTAAAAGCAGGGAATTGTATATCTATAAATATAATAATGATAACATCTAGAAGCATTCATCAATGTGAGCAGTGACCATGTCATCCACCTGAACAATGTGTACAAGTGGGTTATTACCAATGACACATTCGACTTCATGATATTGGCTTCATCCTTTTGGTACTTGTGCAAGCCTTGTAGCAACGCAACCTCCCTTTCTGTGATCACCGACTTCAACTTTCGTCTTCATCTTCATCTTCATCTTCATCTTCATCTCTGTGCCCCTATTACGTGTATGAGGATGCTAGTTATTAGCATTGCTAATTACTAGGATTTGGGTGAACGGAACTGGCATGATGATCATCATAAAGAATGACAATGACCTGTTTTAATTTGTGGATCTATCTGTCTTTCTACTGGTAATGGTGGAGAGCACAGACTATCTATCTATCTATCTATCTATCTATCTATCTATCTATCTATATATATATATGTATTATATATATATATATAATACATGAGCCAGAACTTGCTTTTCCAACTCAACTATGTCATAATATATCTATTTAAAGATAATTAATAGATCACATAAATTTGTTATCCGTGGACATATGAGATGAAACACCTTTTTGAGTTTGAGATGGAACCCATTTCTATTTTAGAAATGAATGTGGCTCGCAACGCATGTTCCTGCAGCTGGATGACATGCGGCCTCCTCCCTATGATTCCTTTTCGCCGTCATATATCTGCAGGCTATTATACGTATTATAATTTGTTACATGCCAGCTTAAATGTACACTAATACACCAGAAAAGCAGATAATTCATGACTTGCAAGACAGGCATGCATTATGGATTCTGGTCACTTGTTCTCTGGGAATTCCATTCACCTAATAATTCCTGTGAAGTTGATGGCACGTTGTAAACCATGAAATCCATAGTGAATTGAAAGTGCCAGAATCATCTTGGTATCTCCACCAAAATATATTGAACTTAAAACTTACCCAACCGCCAGTCCAAACATCTATCCCATCCATATTCCTTGTTCTGAACATAGTATAAGCGCATGTCGCAATAATTTACACGTAAAGCCATCAATTCCAGCTCCATATACACACACCCCTCATAGCACCTTTTAAAAAAAAAAAAATTTCCGCAAAAATTCGCTGTCCAATTCTTGTTGCTGAATTTGAGGAAAGCAAGGCACCTCTAAAATATGGACTTCAAGTTTAAGAGCTCTCAAAGCAAAGATAAATTTAAAAAAGCGATAAAGCTACAAGGCCCTCCTGATAGTTGTTTCCCCTACTCCAATACCTATCCTTCCAGCCGGAAATAACAAAATTCATCATCAACATATATATCTCCAAATGATTGAAAAATAAATATTCCTTTACAAACACGGGAAAAAAACTAGAGGATGAGAACCGAGAAGAGAGCAGAAGAACGATAATATTCCTAAGATGAAGAACAACACCTGTATCTCGCAGCTTTATCATCTGTCTCACCTGTTCCCCCTTGCAAGAGCACTGTCCTGCCATTTCCCAGTGATGAGCTTTCATGCTTCTTCTTGTGCTCTTGGGATTGGAATACCTTCCTCCTCAATATATCATAGATCTCTTTCACGACAGTCTCAAAGGCAGCTTTAACATTGGAAGAGTCCAGCGCCGAGGTTTCCATGAAGAAGAGGCCTTGAGCCTCAGCTAGTGATTTCCCCTCTGCGGTGCTAACCTCCCTGGCCTCCTCGATGTCAGTCTTGTTGCCCACCAAAATAGTCACAACATTCATATCAGAGTGAGCTGTTTAAAAGTAAGAGCGCAAAATGTCAAAGGAGGCATGATGAAATTTAATAACAAGTTCCTGGATAAAATTGTTTTCCAACAAAATCTTGATCAGCAAGTAGATACTTGTTCCAAACATGAAACTATTGCACAAAAATTAGTCAGACCTTCTATTCTATTAAAGGAATTTTCATTAAAAAGATCTACTCGCTAGAATCATCTGTTGCCCATTGTTTCAATGCAATATCATTAAAATATTCAGAGAACAGGTCAGATTAATATGAATGTAGACATCAATCAACACCAGCAAAATAATTGTCATTTCATTCAAGTTCACCTCTGAGGCAGTTTGAATAGATGCTATTTGAGGGTTAGAACTTACTGTGAAGTTCATTAAGCCACCGGCCAACACTATCAAATGTCTGCCGCCTGCTGATATCATACACCACCAGCGCTCCAACAGCTCCCCTGTAGTATGCAGATGTCACAGCTCTGAACCGCTCCTGTCCTGCAGTGTCCCAAATCTGAGCTTTGATTTCCCTCCCGTCAATGTCGATTTTCTGAGTTTGAAATTCAACTCCAATGGTGGACTTTGAGTTTGGATAGAACTCATTACGAGCAAATCTGGCGAGTAGATTTGATTTGCCGACAGCAGAGTCTCCGATCAGAACAATTTTGAAAAGATAATCCTGGCTTTCTTCTTCATCTCCATAGTAAGCCATCTTCCAAACTTATCTCTTTATCAATGTCTGTGACACGTGTTCACAAGGAGGACATAGGGGTCACTTCAATATGACAACAAAATTTAGAGAATCCAAAGGAACATGGTAAACAAAGAAAAATGAATCAGAGAATGTAATGCAAATATATATATATACACTATATATATATATATATATATATATATATATATATATATATAAAGTGACTAGATAGATGTGGATTAAATGGCTTAAAATGCTTTCTTAAGTTTTGTCAGGGAAAACTTTATCTTCTTTCACAAGCAATTTCTATTACACCTTTTTTTTTCTTATGTGAGCCTTGAGCATTTCACAACATTTGTCAAGATCTCTGAGCACAAACAAACTCAGATAGAACCTAATGTGACACAATCGAACGGGAGATGATAAGCACTTTGCAGCACATTACAGATACATTCACAGTTCAAAGTCATCTCGCCAGTGCGACATTTCTTCTTGAGGATAAACTTGTTTTCTGATAAACATAGAACTAAATAAAGTACGCACCTATAGATAGAAACATCTGGATCATCATTAACCAGAAATAAGATCACTAAAACCATAACCATTACCATTAACCCATTTTACAGCATAAAGCATGATCAAGAAGGCCCCAAAAAAAGAAACAGATGAACATAGATGGCTATTGACCTTGAGTAAGACCTTAAAAGGTGGCACCTCATACACAAACCCCGGCAGATTTGTGATGAAAGAGGGGGCTTGACAGAGCCATATACCCAAGTTTATGCTATCGGTGCCAAGATTGGGCATCATGTAAAGTAAGTTTAGTGCTGGCTGCAACCTCAAATTCAACATGTCAAGATGAAATAAAGACAATTTTTTCCCTTACTTTGTACTATCCATGACAGTCCCAGTTAATTCTCGTAGTTAAGTAGGAACAATTTATTTACTTATCTTTTGCTCTTTAGGAAAAACTTTTCTTCCATGGGCAAGCTCCAAATTAGCACATCAATATCACTTCCGCATTACCATCTCCCATCATTGTTCCTTAGCCACAAAGTTTGAGTAACAATGTATTACAAAAACATTTAGGCATAGAACACAACCAGTTCTATATTTTGTAGAATAAGAAGGGAACAAAATGAAGCAAGCACAATAAATTTCTTATGCATACGTCACATAATAAGGCTTCTCACCTTAAGCTGGCGATATGATCACTTGGTGTTCATGAGCATATCACCTGTCCACAATGTGCTTCAAAAAGGCCAATAGGTTTATAACGCATCAACACATATCATTCAATAAAATGAATCTAGTTGGAATAATTAAGTACAGGTATCCAATACCACATTATGTTAAGCAGGCTATAATCAGCACTAAAGAAGTGTGGTTCATCCGGATACAAATTAGAAAATAAAAAGAGGGATCCTTGAAATCAAAAACCTTACCTTGTTCAGAAAGAAAAGATGCAAACCTCAGCCTCAGTGTGAAACGATGCAGGCCTGACCTGTCAGTCACAAATTTAAGAGTTTGAAAAAGAGAGATTCGAAATAGCCGCCCAAAATGGCGTCCGTACACACTCAATCAAAATAGAAGATGATATAATTGACACCATAATGCAAACGGTTGTCAAATAAGACCAAAATCTAAAAGTAGTGTTCACTGAAAGGCTGTATTGGAAAACAGGATGAAAGAACAACAGAAGAACATAAGCAATTTAAGTATAAAAAGATAATGCTCCTTGACACTGTAGGCGACGACAAGCTGGCACCCAAATGTAATAAGTCGGACAAAATTGTTTTTTCTTGTCATTGTTGAAATAATTGAAAAAAAAAAAAGAATCCAACTTTAGGAATGGAAAATATAGCATGATGCAGCTTAGTCCTTAAAGCTCTCATTTTTAAAGCCAGCTTTTCAATTTTCAACTACATAAAAGCAATGTCATGACGTACATATTCAATTCAACTACAATACGCATGGAAGACAAAGGTGAGCAGCATTCCCCGTACTGGTTGACAATTCTACCGGTTTTTTGAGAGGAAAGATCAGGTATTGGTTATAAAAATAGATCCAAATCGCGATAACCCCAAAATTTTGACAACTCCGTGCTCATGCCAAAGTGTGAGGACTAAGATGAGAAAGCCATTGCATGCATTCCCCACCAGAAAGCACATAGGTTATCCGGGACGCCGACAATAGATCAGAAAGTCCATCTATTCTTCTTCGAGACGACAACGAAAGCAAAAGGGACAACAATTGCAGGAGGAAAAGCGAAGAAGGATAGAAGAGAACTAACTCACAATGAATCGGAATTGAAATTGGGATTGGAATTGGAATTGGAAATGAAGAAGCGCCTTCGTCTCTAGTAGGTTTATAAGATTGATGAAGATGATGACGATGATCACGAATGAGGCATTCGAAGAAGCAGATGCTGGACAGGGGAAATAGGGTTTTTTTTTTTTTTTTATTGCCGTTGTTTCCGTTGTTGGGTCACGAACTCGTGGGTGGGAGAGACAGAGTTGGATTGATTACTTTGGGGGGAGAACGGGCTCGGGCATCAAGGTAGACGAGAAGGCGGTGTAACCGAAGAAATAAATAGGCACAACAACAGCTAATTTAATACATAAATAAAATAAAATAATCATTCAATTCATTTAATAAAATTTTCTCTTTTATTTTTTTTAATTTTTATTTCTATTTTATTAATGCAAATAAATAAATAAATAAATCAGTAAAGGGCGGTACCTGAAAAGTGAGATCCTTAATTGTATTGAGATGAAATGAAATGAAATGAATGATAACTGATAAGAAGAAGTGGATGATTGAAGAGGGGGAAAGAAAAAGAGTGATCTCTTCCTTGTTCCCAAGAATGAAAATTGGCTTGTTGTGTTCGTGCGTGGATGATCCCTTGCTTGGCCTTCACCCAAAGATTTGTTTGTCCCTGTCCTTGTCCACTCGTAAAGCATCACGGGCCCACCACCGCACTCATCTATCCACACCGCCCTCCAATCGGAGGGACGGGGACGAACCATGCCACCCCTCACCCACCCATGTATGCCTTTTGCATTGCCATTTGCGTTTCGAGCCCCACGTCACCACCTTTTTCTTTGGCTTTTTTTTACTATAATTATTTATTAACATGTTTCATTTTCTGGCCATCTGTTTTAGGACACGCTCAGAATAGTAAAAAGCTTTATTATTATTATTATTATTATTATTATTATTATTATTATTATTACTGGCAGTAAAGATTAATTGGTTACTTGTGCTTGTGCTTGGTTTGTGTCAGAGAGAGAGAGAGATATGATGGATCCAAGTAAGGAATAATTATGCAGAACACTGAACACTCTTGTAGTGAGTAGCACTGCTGCTGCTGCTCCTCGTGAACCTGCAAACCAAACCGATGATAAATTGGAAGAACTAATGAAATGGATTGATTCATCTGACGAGTCAAATCATGCGGTTGAGGTTTGCCATGTGACAATATAACAGCGAAGTAATAGAGTGCAGTGGAGTCAGACATGCTTGGGACGTCCTCCCTTTGGACCTGGAGCTTGCCTTGTGCCTATGGTAGAGGAGGTTTATGAGTAACATAATAATAGTAATAATAATAATAATAATAATAATAATAAAACATGTCGACCGGGCTGAACCCAGCGTTTGTCCTGACACGTCCCTATGGACCATATAAGAGCCGAGTCTGGGCCCAAAATCTCCTGGGTGGATTCTGGGTGGGTGCATAACTTCGACCCAGTTAATCAACACACACACACACACATATGGGTAGGCCTGCAACTGTGCTTGATGGAGCTTGTCGTAGCACGTTGGACCACTGCAACTGCGACTGCAAATACAAAAGCCTGACCGGATTCGGAACAGTGACGGCTCATACATTATGATCAAATGGATGTGGTGATGATCCCATGTCATGGATTCCTCTTCTTCACTCTTCTCATGTAAGACCCGCCAGACCCATCCGATCATACTGTTCATATTCCAACATTGGCATCCTATTAATTCCATGGAAATCAGTGAAGTTTGATCCTGATTCAGTTAATTTGCACTGATTAAAGTTGAGTCACGAGTATTGATCGGTAAATTGAAATCAAAGGCTAGCATTTATATACTTCGACTGACTACTAGGCCATGTGGGCAAGTGCCAATAGTCCAAATGGAGCATGGACCAACCCCCAGCCTCTTCGGTTGTTTAATTTTATCACCGAAGGTGGTGGTAATGGAATTTTTTTTTCTTTTGGTCGGGTGGGGAAAGGGGCGGGGACCAAACGTATACTAGGTCCAAGTCTTTTAACTCAAATGAACGGGGGTGGCCATCATTTGTTCCCAGCCTCCTCAATCCTTGTGTGCGTGTTGTGTAACGCTGTCCACCATTTTGCTGTTTCGCTGTTTCTCTTCTCCAATCCCCATTTGAGCCCCTACTGCTACAGTTACTGCTACTGCTAGTATTGTTATGTTCATGCCCTGTCTCAACAAAACAAAGACCATTATTAACTTGCATTGTCACCATCCTTCCGTTTCCTGGTCTCCCTTGGCGTGGCGCGTTTACAGATAGCCAGATTCTCAACACTGTCCTGAAAATCACATCACAAACACAATATAATTAGCTCAGGACTCTAGGTTCATGAGAGGTCCAAGGAAAACTTAGTAATTGTTAATTGTTAATTGTTAATTGTTAATTGTTAATTGTTAATTGTTAATGAGAGGTCCAGGAGCTAATTCCAATATCAGATGGCTCCTGTCCTTGAGGAGTGGGGGACTGCATTTATGTATAGTGCATTACTGCATGGGGGAAGGAAGCCAAGTTGTGCTTGTTGCAACCATTGCCCTGTCTTGTCTTCACATTTCAAGCTTATATATATAATTATAATGAAAGCAAGGGTGTGAGAAGGTGGTGGCCTGGAAGTTGAAGGACATGCTTTGGCTAGAGGGAGGCATAAAGTGAAGGTCCCTGGCAAGGGCCTGAATGAAGTGTAAGGGTGGGAGAATCCACACCAGAAAAATGTGTCAATGTGCTGCATGTTTCAATCAACCCATCTCACAAAACACAATGTCCTTTTGCTTCAAATGTCACAACCAACTAATAGCTGTCTTTTCTTCACCAAAACCAGAGGCAAAGAATGGCCACCACTACTACCAATGCCCTGCTTCTTATCACACATCACATAACACTATATTAATATGTTTGCTTGTCCCCTTGTTCTGCTGCTGCTGCTGCTGCTGCTGCTTGATCTTCTCCTTCTTCCATACTCCTTTTACTGAACTTTGATGGACGCATCGAACTATGGTTTTGAAAAACCCAGACAAGCAAGTACATATGTAAGCGAGCCAATATCAAAGAGGAACAAGGAGGCAGATGGACAGCACCTGTTGCGCGTTCAACTTGGGTTTATCAGCAGTGTTTAGAGTACATTAATTAAGATATATGACCAAAAAGCAAAACAACAGTTTTGCATAAAGTGGTGCTCACCAGTAACCAGCCCATATCTTATCATATAATTCTTTCCATCTTGCAATGACGGCACTGAAAGGTGTTTTGAAACAACAGAAGTTTTATTTGTCACCTCTTATGTAAAGAGCCATTTCCAGGAGATACAGGGGAAAAAAAATAAAAAATAGACACCCAAGTCATGACCATTGTGTTACGTGTAGATAGTTTTAAAGTTACAGTTAAGTGAGAAAAGGATCAATGATTATACATAAAAAAGGCATAGATAAACATAATTCATGAGCAGCAGCATATGACGAGCTCTACTTTCTTCAAAATAAGCTGCAGATATTTATATGAAAAATGTATATTATGCTCAAGGACTCCACATTCCAGCACGAGTCTGAATTAGTTGGATATTTTGACTAGCAAATGAGAGACCAGCTCAGTTCAAACGAAGATAATTTGGAGATACAAAAGAGATCAGAGTGACATGAGTTTTTGTCTTAAGTGGGACACGAGTGTATATGTCCATATATTTAACAATTTTTATTCTGATGATGGAATTTCTGTGTAGGTACTGAGATTTTAATGATCTCTTTAATCAGTTGAAACTTGAAACAATTAAATGATCTAAATTCAACATTATTATTATTATATGATAATTTAAACAGTAGCTAGCCTAGCTAGGCATCAGTGAAAAAACCAATGGATAAATTAAAGAGTCTAGCCCAGCGAATTTTGGTTTATTTTTACGTCTCCAGGTATTTATATTTTTGTTGAGGAAATAAGTTTGCTTCTATATAACTTATTTATTTAAAAATAATAATTAAGGGGCTTAGTTGCATATTAAAAATTGAGACATAGGTGTTTTGACATTTATTTAGAGATGAGATAAATTCATCAACTTTTTTTTGGAAAGTAATTTATTGGAAAAGACACATGGGTAAGTTTGGAAAAAAAAATCAATTTTTTTTTGTTATAAAAAATTTTTTATTGCAAACAAATGTTTGGCCTTATAATCATTTGAGTATATAGAAAAAAATAGATATATTTGAAAATATTTTGATTGTTTATATAGAAAATAATAATAATAATAATAATAATAATAACTCGGAGAGAAAATCACGAGAAGAGGAAGCGAAAAAATTTGGAGAGAAGAAAGAAAAGGGGAAAATCGTGATTGTCATTTAAGGAAGGGTTGTGTCTGGCAGCGAAAACCGTTCGAAAAAAGAATACGAAAACAACAACTTGGTTCATTTGAGGAGGAGGAACCTAAAGAAAATCAAGTAATCACGATTTTAATAAAAAATATTTTTTCTTTCTATGATTTAATTATGCTAATTAATCCATGAATCCTGTATCTTGCAACGTCTGTGTCCATGGCATGTTTAATTATTTTTTATATATTATTACTATTATTATTTGTTATTGTTATTATTATTAGTATTTTAAAATTATACCACTACGCTATGATGCGATTTAGTATTATTATTATTATTATTATTATTATTATTATTATTATTATTAGTTTTATCACTATTATCATTTATCATTATTATTTAAACAAAATCTTTCTATGCTCCGTGGGTTTTTTTCTTTTTTTGTTAATATTAATAATATTATTATTATTATTATTATTACTACTATTAAAATAATAAAATATATGTTTCATGGTTATCTATTTTACTAATCTGCAGATATTT
Source organism: Dioscorea dumetorum (assembly GCA_902712375.1). NCBI lineage: Eukaryota > Viridiplantae > Streptophyta > Magnoliopsida > Dioscoreales > Dioscoreaceae > Dioscorea > Dioscorea dumetorum. Next base: position 14,505 of record CACTHL010000863.1, read on the forward strand.
TTTATATATTATTTTATTATTATCCTTAATATATATATATATATATATATATATATATATATATATGTGTGTGTGTGTGTGTGTGTGTGTGTATCATCTTACCACTCGTGGAATTTTTTTTTTATTATATATTTATATATCACGGTTGATTATCCAGAGATTTTTTTTCTTTCTATATTATTTTAATAATTATTATTATTTTTAAAATATACCAAGTTCATGTATTTGTAAAAATTTTTAATAATATTATTTTTATTAGTATTATTATTATAAGTTTTTTTTATGTGGATATATGCATACACAGCGTTACTAGAAAATTAGATGCTTTATTATTATATTTGAAAAAATTAGGGTTCATTGCAAATTTCATAAAAAAAAATAAAAAATTAAGAAGCCTAGGGATGTAGGTGCATAAATAAAAAATAATTAAACATAAGTCGGGGTCTAATATGCAAATATGATGACAGAGGGATTAATATGCAAAAAAAAAATTAAATAGAAAATTTAGTGAAAATTAAGGTTGTTTATACAAATTCGTCGATCCACTTTTTGAATACTACAATATCTCTTATGAAGTTTATAGTGGTAAACTGTTTTTTTTTTTTGTGAGAGCCTCTTCACTACCTTGTGAACTCTTTTTTAGAGTGAGTGGAAATATTTTGAATACCACAATCTCTTGTGGAGTCCAGTGGAGTGTAGATTGTTATCTTTGTGAGAGCCTCTCCATTACTTGATGGACTCCTTTTTTGAGTGAATGTAAATATTTTGAAGACCACAATCTGTTGTGGAGTGTAGACTTCTTTCTTTGTGAGAACCTCTCCACTACCTGATGGACTCTCTTTTTGAGTGAGTGAAAATATTTTGAATACCACAATCTCTTGTGGAGTCCGGTGAAGTCTGTAGTGGTAGACTGTTTTTTATTTGTAAGACCTTCTCCACTACCTCATGGACTCTTTTTTTGAGTGAGTGGAAATATTTTGAAGACCATAATCTCTTGTGGAGTCCAATGAAGTCTATAAACTGTTTTTTTTGTAAGAGCCTTTCCATTACCTCATGGACTCTTTTTTTGAGTGAGTGGAAATACTTTTGAAGACCACAATCTCTTGTGGAGTCCAATGTAGTTTGTAGTGGTAGATTGTTCTCTTTGTGAGAGCCTCTCCACTACCTCTTGGACTCTCTTTTTGAGTTAATGAAAAAAGTTTTATCAAGACCACTAGTTCTTGTTGAGTTCAATGTGTTGGAATATAGCTTTTCCATATGAATGCTTCTCCAATATCTCTTGAAACTCTCTTGAGTGAGTGGAAAAAGTTTTATCAAGATCATTAGCTCTTGTTGAGTTCAATGTGTTGGAAAATAGCTTTTCCATATGAATGCTTCTCCAATACCTAGTGAAACTCTCTTGAGTGAGTGGAAAAAGTTTTATCAAGACCATTAGCTCTTGTTGAGTTCAATGTGTTAGAATATAGTTTTTTCCTGTGAATGCTTCTCCAATAGCTCTTGAAACTCTCTTGAGTGAGTAAAAAAAAATTTTTTATCAAGATCACTAGCTCTTGTTGAGTTCAATGTATTGGAAGATAGCTTTTCCCTGTGAATGCTTCTCCAATAACTCTTGAAACTCTCTTAAGTGAGTAGAGAAAGTTTTATCAAAACCACTAGCTCTTGTTGAGTTCAACGTAGTGACAGATAGCTCTATTTGTGAGAACTTCTCTACTATCTCTTGAAACTCTTTTGAGTGAGTGGAAAAAGTTTTATCAAAACCTGAGATTATTAACAAGCACAAAACGCTGAAGTTGTCAAACACACATACTAAAGGAAATCAAATTTGTGATTATAACTTGAGATCCACTTCGAAACCAAGCAAGTCAAACTAATCACGTAAAAAAAGAAAGATTATAACTCAATGGCATGCAAGCCAATGCTCAAAGCACATAAAGTCAAGATAAAAAAAACTCAAATAAATGACAAATGAACTCAACAGTCTCAAGACATCAGAAAGTCAAAGACTCGAAGAGTTTCACAAATCAAGACCTGAAGGAATTCTCACAAGGATCTCCTCCATCCATCGGCGACTTCCACTCCGATCTCGTCCCCGTCCTCAAAAGAGTCTTAGGGTTTCCAAGATCAATTACCTGAACATGTTCGACGCCCAGGTCGACACCGTGCGGGCGGCACTGGACGCCACTGGATTCCCCGTGATGGAGATCGTGGTGGCAGAGACTGGTTGGCCATACAAAGGCGATGACGGAGAGGTTGGAGCGAGCGTTGACAACGCCAAGGCTTCCACCAGTGGGCTGGTACCACATCTGAGATCCATGGCCGAAACGCCAATGATGCTGGGTCGTCCCATGGAGACCTACCTCTTCGCCCTCTACAACGAGGATCTCAAGCCAGGGCCGACCTCGGAACGCTCCTTCGGCCTCTTCAAGCCAGATCTCGGTCTCTGTTTAACCAGTGCTATCTCTTTGTTTAAGAATTGAGGTTTCTGTTTAAAAATGTATCTCTCTATTTAAATATTGCGGTTTCTGTTTAACAAACTCGACTCTGTTTAACAAGTGATATCTCTCTGTTTAAAAAGTGAGGTTTCTGTTTAAAAACGTATGTCTCCGTTTAAATATTGCGGTTTCTGTTTAAGAAACTCGGTATCTGTTTAACAAGTGATATCTCTCTGTTTAAGAATTGAATTAAAATGGTCACAAAAAAACACTTGAAACCTAACACCTTAAAAATCTAATTGGATCAAAGAATGTGATCAGGTCCTAATGATATCAAGATCATCTTGGTCAACTCAAACACATTAATGACAGTTCACTTTACATGCAAAAGGAGAAGATCTTCATTTAATGTGATCAGGTCCCAATGACATCATGATCATCTTGGTCAACTCAAACACATTAATGACGATTCACTTTACATGCAAAGAGAGAAGAGCTTCATTTAATGCCACTTTAAAACTTCACATTCTTCAAAGACCCTCATCATTGAATTAAGGTTTCTGTTTAAAAACGTATGTTTCCGTTTAAATATTGCGGTTTCTGTTTAAGAAACGCGGTCTCTATTTAACAAGTGATATCTCTCTGTTTAAGAATTGAGGTTTCCGTTTAAAAAAACTTATATTTCCGCTTAAATATTGTTGTTTCTGTTTAAATATTTCCGCTCAAACACATTAATAATGATTCACTTTACATGCAAAGGGAGAAGAGCTCCATTTAATGCCACTTTAAAGCTTCACATTCTTCAAAGACCCTCACCATCTCCCATGCAATGCATCATGCAAACAAACAACATCATGACAAGCTTTGTCCTCCTTGTAACAATAGATGCTTCTCTTCTATTCCTTGGATGAGGCCTGTGGCCTCGATCTCAACTCCTGGGTAGACCCCCCGGAACCATCCCTGGCTGATCCGGTGGAAGCCCTAGCCACGACCCCTTCAGCTTTAATGGAAGAAGCTGATCGTGCTGATGCTGGTGATGATGCCGGAGGTGAGCGGCAGAGTGCTGAAATTGATGGTCAACATGAAGATGGGGGTGATATGAAGATGGAAATGGTGGAAAAGAAAAATTTTGGAGTGCGGTGAAGTGGTGGTCGGAGTTCGTGCTGGCAGTGGAGAGGTTGGTGATGTTGATCGGTTGGAAAAGGATGCATCTTGTGATTACGTGGAGATGGTAGTTGATGTTCGTGGTGGTGAGGTTGGGAGTGTTGCTGGGGAAGTTGTTTATGGGTTGGAGATCAGTGATCAAGTTGAGGAAATTGAGGAAGGAAAGGGTCGAGGGTTTATGTTTAAAAAAGTATGTCTCTGTTTAAATATTGCGGTTTCTGTTTAAGAAACTCAGTCTCTGTTTAACAAGTGATATCTCTCTGTTTAAGAATTGAGGTTTCTGTTTAAAAAAGTATGTCTCAGTTTAAATATTGTTGTTTTTGTTTAAAAACTCAGTCTCTGTTTAACAAGTGATATCTCTTTGTTTAAGAATTGAGATTTTTTTTTAAAAAACTTATATTTATGCTTAAAAATTTGTGAATACTGCTAAATGTGTTGTTATTATCACATGCTTATGATTATGGCGGTAAACCTAGTTAATGGCGATGCTACTTGACACAGGTAGTGGAGACCTTGACTGAATTCCAACGACAACATCATTTGATAGGGTTTTTGTAATTTCCTGATCTCAAAGACACAAATGAACAACCAAGAACAAAAAGTTTTGGGGAAATCAGAATTTTATTAGGGTTTGGAAGAACAGTAAATGATATATCGTACAGCTCTGCGAAGCACAACATAGTCGACTCGCCACAGATTAAAGACTTGATTCAAAGCATCCTAGACAGTTTTGTTTTGTTTTACATTTTCGTATGTGTACACGATCGAAATAGTTTTTTGATTGTTACGATTCGTTTAATGTTTATAATGTACGTTTTCTGTTTCATTTGATATGGTTGTAGTTTACAAATGAAATTTTCGTTTAAATAATGAGTTTTAGTTTAAAAAAGTATGTCTCCGTTTAAATATTGTGGTTTCTCTTTAAGAAACTCGGTCTCTATTTAACGAGTGATATCTCTCTGTTTAAAAATTGAGGTTTCCGTTTAAAAACTTATATTTCTACTTAAAACTGTGTGAATATTGCTGAATTTATTTTAGATATTTAGATAAACATCAAAAATTTAATTCTATTTTATTTAAAAAATTTTAAAATTTAATAAATGTTATTATATAATAAGATTTTGATTATTAATACATTACTATCAAATATTCTAACATTCATGAACATGAATTTAACATCCATTTCAATTGATTGCATATATATAGATAGATCATGTAAAAAAATATTAATTCTCAAGAATGGATTTAGCTTGTTGTTTTTTTGGGTATTAAGATGTTTAGGTTGTTCTATAGTTAACTAGTGTGATCAAAATTTTAAATAGAAACATAATAATTTATACGGAAAAGACATTTTTAAATGAAAACTTGATTGAGTTAAACATAGACTGGGATAATTAAATAATAAGGCAAAAAAAATGCACACTCGTATGCATAAAATGTCAGTTATCATGTGATTGGGCGGTATTTTTCCCCCCATTTGCAAAGGCAAAAATGAAATTTCATAACATGGACCCACTTGAAGTGCTGATAGGGGGTGAAAGGGAATGTAAACTATAAATTTGTGTTTGATTGCCCATATTTTCCATGGGCCATTTTCCACCAAATAGGCTATTTGTTTGCCTAAATTTTCCATGGAAACATTTTCCATGGATGTGGTCACGTGACTTTATTTTCTCTCAAAACAAGGGAAAATTTTTCCGGCCTCAACCCTAGGAAAAATTTTCCGGGGAAAATAAAGGGGTTATTTGAAAAATTAAAAAGCAAGGTTTTAAATTAATTTGGGGGCGATTTGTAAATAGTAAGCTATATCACCATCATCGAACAATTTAAACAATTTAAACAATTTAAAAATTTGCTATCCATTAAACAATTTAATAATTTTTTAAAAAATGAAATGCGGTAATAAATTAATCGAGTTAAACACTCGAAAAAAATTTGAATCAAATTTGAGATTGAATTCTTGTGTACACAAAAAATATCTATTACAAAATCTTAAACAATGATTTATTGGGATTAAATAGCATTTTAGGTTGGCAAAAATATTTTCATGGAGAAAATTTTTCATAGAAAATATGACATTTTCCAGGGCAAATTTATGCAATCAAACAACAAATATGGCTTTTTCCTATGGAAAATACAAGTAATCAAACAACAAAATCAAAATTTTTCATGGAAAATTTTTGATTTTCTGGCTAGAAAATAATGCCAATCAAACGTGTATTTGCTCGTTTTCCAAGGAAAATTTTTCCATAGAAAACTTTTTCATTGAAAAATTTTCTTTTCCACCAATTTTCCATGTTGCCAATCAAACACAGCCTAAAAGAATAGATGTCTGGGGTGTGCAAAAGTTGAAGGGGTTTTTAGAAAGTTTTAAAATTCCCGAGAGGCGAACAGTCATTTTCCCAAAAATTAACATTGTTTGCTATCATTTCATTTATAAGGTATTAATAAATGATTGGGTCATAAATAGAATTCCAAAAATATATTTAATTAAGCATTTATCCAAAAAAAAGTTAATTATTTTAATTTAGATGTATTATATTTTAGGAAAAATTACCGTTCACCCCTCGGGAATTTCAAAACTTTCTAAAACCCCTCCAACTTTTGCACACTCTGGACAACCCTTCCTTTATAGTTTACATTCCCTTTCACCCCCTATCGGTCACTTCAAGTGGGTTCATGTTATGAAATTTCATTTTTGCCCATGCAAATGACGGGAAAAATACCTCCCAATCACATCATGTCTCGACCTTTTATGCATACGAGTGTGCATTTTTTTTTGCCTTATTGTTTAATTATCCCGGTCTCTGTCTAACTCAATCAAGTTTTCATTTAAAAACTATCTTTTCCGTTTAAATTATTATGTTTCGTTTAAAATTTTGATCGCACTAGTTAACCATGAAACAACCTAAACATCTTAATACAAAAAAAAAAACAAGCTAAATCCATTCTTGAGAATTAATATTCTTTCACATGATCCATCTATCTATATATATACAATCACTTGAAGGGGATGTTAAATTCATGTTCATGAATGTTAGAATATTTGATAGTAATGTATCAGTGATCTAAATCTTATTATATAATAACATTTATTAAATTTTAAATTTTTTAAAAGAAAATAGAATTAAATTTTTGATGCTTATCTAAATATCTAAAATAAATTCAGCCGTATTCATAAAGTTTTAAGCAAAAATATAAGTTTTAAACGGAAACCTCAATTCTTAAACAGAGAGATATCACTTGTTAAACAGAGACCGAGTTTCTTAACGAGAAACCACAACATTTAAACGGATACATACTTTTTTAAACTAAAACTCATTTTTTAAACGAAAATTACATTTGTAAAACTGCAACCATATAAAATGAAAGGGGAAACGTACATTACAAACATTAAACAAATCATAACAATCGAAAAACTATTTCGATCGTGTACACATACGAAAATGTAAAACAAAACAAAACTGTCTATGATGCCTTGAATCAAGTCTTCAATCTGTGGCGAGTCGACTATGTTGCGCTTCGCAGAGCTGTACGGGGGTCAAGAACGTACAAGGCAGTGAGCAAACCGAGTGACGGCGAGACACCACCTGCCAGTGACATTGACGAGAGGTTAACACCGGTGATCACGTCACCATCACAAGTTATTCCAGTCCATGAACAATAATCAGTGTTGTCAAAGCTCCAGTTCTCCAGCAAATTCAAAGGATCATGAGAGAATGAAGCTTTCACTTGCAAAAGAGTTGGCAAAGAGTTTGAAGAACCTGAAACAAGGAGAAGAGAAGTAGCCATTGTAACAATGAGGGCAAAGCTTGTCATGATGTTGTTTGTTTGCATGCATGCATGGCATGGCATTGCATTGCATGGGTGATGGTGAGGGTCTTTGAAGAATGTGAAGCTTTTAAAGTGACATTAAATAAAGCTCTTCTCCCTTTGCATGTAAAGTGAATCATCATTAATGTGTTTGAGCGGAAATATTTAAGCGAAAATATAAGTTTTTTAAACAGAAATCTCAATTCTTAAACAGAGAGATATCACTTGTTAAACAGAGCTAAGTTTGTTAAACAGAAACCTCAGTATTTAAACGGAGACATACGTTTTTAAACAGAAACCTCAATTCTTAAACAGAGAGGGTTTTTGAAGAATGTGAAGCTTTAAATGGCATTAAATGAAGCTCTTCTCCCTTTGCATGTAAAGTGAATCGTCATTAATGTGTTTGAGTTGACCAAGATGCTCATAATGTCATTGGGACCTGATCACATTAAATCAAGCTCTTCTCCCTTTGCATGTAAAGTGAATCGTCATTAATGTGTTTGAGTTAACCAAGATGATCATGATGTCATTGGGACCTGATCACATTCTTTGATCCAATTAGATTTTTAAGGTGTTAGGTTTCAAGTGTTTTTTTTAAACCATTTTAATTTAATTCTTAAAAAGATAGATATCACTTGTTAAACAGAGACGGAGTTTCTTAAAGAGAAACCGCAATATTTAAGCGAAAATATAAGTTTTTAAACAGAGAGATATCAGTTGTTAAACAAAAACTGCAATATTTAAACAAAGACATACATTTTTAAAAAAAAAACCTCAATTCTTAAACATAGAGAGCCTTTGTATGGCCAACCGGTCTCCGCCACCACGATCTCCATCGCGGGGAATCCGGTGGCGTTCAATGCCGCCTGGACGGCGTCGACCTGGGCGTCGAACATGTTCATGTAGTTGATCTTGGAAACCCTAGGACTCCTTTGAGGACGGGGACGAGATCGGAGTGGAAGGCACCGGTGGATGGGGATCGGATTGGGCTAGCACCGCCATGGTGTGGACAATGGAGATCTTGACAGATAGGGCGGTGGAGATGGCGGAGTGAAGGTTTTGCATTGCCGGGAGGAGTTGGGAAGTGAGGTAGGAATCGCCGAAGTTGAGGACCTCGTTGCCCACGGAGACGATGGAGATGGAGGGAGGGGAAGTAGGTGAGCACCTTGGCGGGGTCGACGGCGAGGGAGGGGGATGTCGCCGTTGACGACGCCGATGACAAGGAAGATGTTGGAGTGCCACGACTTCTCATGCAATGGGCAATTTCGTCCATAAAATTCAAAAATAACTTTATTAACCATCATTATATGATTTGGGGGGTTAGAAAATATTATGTTTAAAAGGAAGGGGTTTTTAAGGATTGCCAAATTAACGGGGTGTTTTTGGCCATTTCACAAACTTAGAGGGTTTTTTTAGCCATTACCAGATCCTAAATTAATCAGAGTTAAACACTCGAAAAAAATTTGAATCAAATTTGAGATTGAATTCTTGTGTACACAAAAAATATCTATTACAAAATCTTAAACAATGATTTATTGGGATTAAATAGCATTTTAGGTTGGCAAAAATATTTTCATGGAGAAAATTTTTCATAGAAAATATGACATTTTCCAGGGCAAATTTATGCAATCAAACAACAAATATGGCTTTTTCCTATGGAAAATACAAGCAATCAAACAACAAAATCAAAATTTTTCATGGAAATTTTTTGATTTTCAGGCTAGAAAATAATGCCAATCAAACGTGTATTTGCTCGTTTTCCAAGGAAAATTTTTCCATAGAAAACTTTTCCATGGAAAAATTTTTTTTTCCACCAATTTTCCATGTTGCCAATCAAACACAGCCTAAAGGAAGAGATGTCTGGGGTGTGCAAAAGTTGGAGGAGTTTTTAGGAAGTTTTAAAATTCCCGAGAGGCGAACAGTCATTTTCCCAAAAATTAACATTGTTTGCTATCATTTCATTTATAAGGTATTAATAAATGATTGGGTCATTAGGATTTTAATGCAAATATTTATCTCAATTCCAATCGAGAACCCTTCTTTCTCTCTCTCTCTCTCTCTCTCTCCTTCGGGGAGATGTATCAATGGAGGAAGTTCGAGTTCTTCGAGGAGAAATCCGGCGGGAAGAGCTCCATCCCCGCCGAGATCACCGGAACCATCCAGTGCTGCTCCAGCGGAAGGGGCAGGATCGCGGTCGGATGTGATGACGGGACTGTCAGCCTCATCGATCGGGGGTTCAAGCTCCTCTATGGTTTCCAGGCCCACGCCACCTCTGTCCTCTTTCTCCAGCAGCTCAAGGTATATCTATGCCTCTACCTTGGATCTTGATGTTTTTATTTTTTATTTTTTGTCTTTTTTTCCTTTCTTTTCAGAGTTCTAGTTGTCTGCTTTGTGTGAATTTGCTTTCATTTAGTTGATCTAACTCAACTGTATGCTTTGTGTTACTCCTGCATTAGGATTATGCATGCCAAAGTTCTCTTCTTCTTTTTTTTTTCTTTTTATCAGTTTTGTTCGGAAGGGAAAAAATTGTTTCTCTGATGATCAAAATTATAGAAAATCAGATTAGGCATGAATGAAAGGGCATACCTGTACCATTACTTTCTGTCATCTTTATCATTTCCATCCAACATTTGTTGCTAAATAGGGCAAAGCAAAGCCCTATTGTTGACATCGTTCTCGTGTGAATGGAAAGGGGACATCTTTTATCCATGACCTGATACATGCCGTTGACAACATCTTTCTAATGGGAAAAGAAGAATTGCATGGTATTTCTAAGTTTCTTATAAGTTGTTAATCACCCTGAGTTTTCCTCTATAATACTTCATGAGAATGCATTTGTGCAGCAATAAAAGTCTTTCTGATAGACATGATTCATCTGCTCATTTTAGCTTGTTCATTACACTTATCATCTGATTAACATTCACATCTTGCAATTCACATTGATTCAAGGAAAAAAGATTGACTTTTGTTTTGTAAGAAAAACATACTTTTCACCTCATGTTACATTCTCTTTCTTTTCTTGTTCAACCAGCAACGCAATTACCTTGTTACTGTTGGAGAGGAAGAGCAGACATCTCCCCAGCTATCTTCCATCTGCTTAAAAGTCTTTGACCTTGATAAGATGGAGCCTGAGGGTTCTAGCATGACAAGTCCTGTTTGTCTCCAGATCCTGCGTGTATTCACAAACCAATTTCTTGAATCAAAGGTATAGTCTATTAAAATTTTATCAATCTGCCTCATGACCAATAATTGCACAGGTTTTGTTATGGAACTGCAGATAATTTATCTCTAATGGGTTGTGGAACTTCAATGTTCACAGATAACATCATTTTTAGTTTTAGAGGAAGCTCCTCCAATATTACTGATAGCCATTGGTCTGGAAAATGGTTCAATTTATTGCATCAAGGGTGATATTGCACGTGAGCGTATCAGTCGCTTCATGCTGCAGGTGGAGGCTTCTTCAGACAGGAGCCTTTCTTCAATCAATGGTCTAGGTTTCCGGGTTGAAGGGAGAGCACTTCAACTATTTGCTGTCACTCCTACTTCTGTATGTCTGTTCAATTTGCATGATCAACCACCTAAGAGGCAGACTCTAGACCAAATAGGATGCGATACTAACGCTGTTACTATGACTGATCGTCTGGTATGTGAATTACTTATCTTTTCAATTTATTCTTTTACTTCCGCTTATTTGGACTCAAAGTATGAATCTGTATGTTGATACTTCAACCAGGATCTAATACTTGGTCGACCTGAAGCTGTATACTTCTATGAAGTTGATGGAAGGGGTCCTTGTTGGGCATTTGAAGGTGAGAAGAAATTCTTGGGTTGGTTTCGTGGGTATTTGTTATGTGTTATTGCAGATCAAAGGAGCAACAAAAACACCTTCAATGTTTATGATTTGAAAAATCATTTGATTGCCCACAGTATGGTGATTGGAGAAGTTTCACATATGCTATGTGAATGGGGCTATATAATCTTTGTAATGAATGACAAAAAAATCTTGTGCATTGGCGAAAAGGATATGGAGAGTAAATTGGATATGCTGTTTAAGAAGAATCTGTATACAGTGGCAATTAATCTTGTTCAGAGTCAGCAAGCTGATGCTGCAGCTACTGCTGAAGTACTTCGGAAATACGGTGATCATTTATATGGGAAACAAGATTATGATGAGGCAATGTCTCAATATATCCATACTATTGGTCATCTTGAGCCATCATATGTGATTCAGAAGTTTTTGGATGCACAACGTATCTACAATCTTACTAATTATTTGGAGAAATTGCATGAAAGAGGTCTGGCTTCTAAAGATCACACAACCCTTCTTTTGAATTGCTATACAAAACTGAAGGATGTAGAAAAACTCAATAAGTTCATCAAAGGTGATGACAGTGTTGGTGACCACAAGTTTGATGTTGAAACTGCCATAAGAGTTTGTCGGACAGCTGGGTATCATGAACATGCAATGTATGTTGCAAAGAAAGCTGAACGGCATGAATGGTATTTGAAGATATTACTCGAAGACCTGGGTAGATACCAGGAAGCACTAGAATATATCTCTAGCCTTGAACACAACCAAGCTGGTGTTACTGTGAAAGAGTATGGTAAAATCCTTGTAGAACATAGGCCAGTTGAAACCATTAATATACTCATGAGGCTTTGCACTGAGAACAGGGAATCAATAAAAGGGAGGGTCTCCAATGGTGTGTACATGAGTTTGCTGCCATCCCCTGTTGATTTCATCAACATTTTTGTTCATAGCCCGCAATCTCTCATGAATTTTCTGGAAAAGTATACTGGCAAGGTTAAAGAGTCACCTGCTCAGGTAGAAATTCACAACACCCTGTTGGAGCTATACCTTTCGAGCACCTTGTCATTTCCATCGATTTCACAAGAAAATGGTGGCGATGATTGTGACAAAAGGGTGAGAAGTACAAAATATTCCACCATTGGTTCTTCAGCAGAGAGCAAGGGAAAGTCGATTGTTGGCAATGAGGATGTTAAGAAGGATACAGATCGCCTGGAAAGATTTAAAAAAGGGCTGGCTTTGCTGAAGAGTGCATGGACATCTGAAATGGAGCATCCTCTATATGATGTTGATTTAGCTGTTATTCTTTGTGAAATGAATGCTTTTAAAGATGGCTTATTGTTTTTGTATGAGAAGATGAAACTTTATAAAGAAGTAATTGCCTGCTATATGCAGGCTCATGACCATGAAGGATTAATAGCTTGCTGCAGAAAGCTGGGTGACTCAACGCAGGGTGGGGACCCATCTCTTTGGGGTGACCTTTTGAAGTACTTTGGTGAACTTGGAGAGGATTGCTCCAAAGAAGTGAGAGAGGTCTTGACTTACATTGAAAGAGATGATATACTGCCACCAATTATTGTTCTTCAGACGCTAGCCAAGAATCCCTGCTTGACACTCTCTGTGGTTAAGGATTACATTGCTCGAAAACTTGAAGAAGAATCAAAGCTTATTGAAGATGACCGCAAGGCTATCGAGAAGTACCAGGTTAGTTTTATGAAATCATTGCCAATTACCATGTTTTCTTGGTATTGCTTCAACCATTTGTCAATCAGAACACTATTTATAGAGTAGGTATAGTTTCAGTAATTGAAATAACAAATGTTTTTTTAGTATTTACTATAGGTAGGTTTTTCAGGAAGACGCCTGAATATTGCAGTTTAATATTACAAAAGTGATACATAAATTTCAAGCAGCAACCTTTCATGCATCTGCTCACAAACACATGCAATACAAAAGTTCTTAATCATGGAAAGATTTAAAAACATAGCTTTGGTACTTCTAGGGGTTATGTCTGCCAATGGTCAGCTCATGTCTTAGAAATGTCCAGCAGGCAGTTCCCATCCTCTGCTCGCAGGGGATATTTGCAAAACAAGAAGCTATGATCATTTCAAGACGCATTTGAATGTTAATCTTGCTAAACAATGTGTTTGCAATATCGGTATGACATGGAAACTGTGTTGCTATTTTCATCTCTCTCATTCAATACCTGGGCATGCAGGATGAGACTGCTTTAATGAAGAAGGAAATTCAGGACCTCAGGACTAATGCTAGAATCTTTCAGCTTAGCAAGTGCACAGCTTGCACATTCACTCTCGATCTACCTGCAGTCCATTTCATGTGCATGCACTCGTTTCACCTTCGCTGCCTTGGTGACAATGAGAAGGAATGCCCAGAATGTGCACCAGAGATCCAGTCTGTTCTAGAAACCAAACGAAACTTGGAGCAAAATGCAAAAGACCAGGAACTGTTTTTTCAGCAAGTAAAAAATTCAAAGGATGGTTTCTCTGTGATTGCTGAATACTTTGGCAAGGGCATATTGAGCAAAACTGCTATCAATCCCCCAGAGGTCCTCCAGTCTGGCAATAGTTGAACTTAACCAGGTTTGGAGTAAGTGTTGTGTTGGTGTGCTTTATTTATTGGTGTCAATATGTGGTGAAGCCATCAAGTAATCTTGCTTTTTAAGTGAGTGATTTTGAAATCCTTGGAGGTGTCATTTATGATCTTGTGATTGGTCACTTGTTTCTCTGCTTGTCAGTAGTTCTGGCTTCCCCAGTTCTTGGAAGATGGATGAAAGGCCTTCCAGGGCTTCCATTGTTTGCAGTTAATCAAGGGTTCTATGGCTTTCGGAAAGAGTAGATGCTGGAAATTTTGTTGAAGAAAGTGAGAAGAAAGATAAATTTCCTAGTTCTCTCTGCTAATGAGAAGCAAAGAGCTCTGAGAGATTGGTTTATACCAGTCATTTACTTGTGATTCATGCAGCTTATGAAGGGAGGTTAGTTTGAAGCGGGAGGTCTTGTCAGTAAATTTATTGTGGATGAGGAATATAAATCAAATAATTTCAAGTTAAATCATGGTTATGTGATCTTGTCATTGTTGTATCTTTCCTATATTTTTTTTTTTTGTTTGGCAGGCACTTCTTAATTATTGATCGGTTTGTCTATGACTGCTTCTTACACATCATAAATACAGCAGCAGTATGTTGTGGATGGTGTTTTTGGATGTTGATATCATGACACAGAGCGCACCCAGCCATCACCCTTATCCTTTCTAGGCTTTTGGATGCCTCATTGACAGCAAGCCCAAGTGCCTAAACTAACACCAATAACGGACGAACGAACGGCATTTTTATGGTTTCTGTTAACAGAACACAGACAGGCCAGTTGAACGAAACGCTCATGTGTTGGACTCCATCCTCCCCTCAATTATTGTTTCCAAGTGGCTGCTGGCTTGCAAGCATTCTAGCTCAGTTACTTGCTGGAAAAGCCCATTACCAGCTTTCCTAGCTCTGTGTCTAGTCTTCTTTGAACATGAGTCATGACACGGTTGCTTTCTCTGCTGGGCTTTGAGAACAAAGCCGAAATACCATCAACTGCCAATAATATGGCTTCTTTTTTTTTTAATGTCATCTGGCCTTGGCTTCTAAAATACTCAATCCAGGCCAGCTGTTTTTCCGAAAAAAGAAAATATGTGAGGTGGTAACATGGAAGCGAATCTAGAAAAAAGGGAAACATAATAATAATATCGGTTAAATTTACAGAGAATGAATGGATGGATGATTTAGTCAGCAGCTTTCTTCATCAAGTGGCTTAGTTTGGTGCCTTGAATATGATAACCTCAAGTATCTTTACTTCCAAACCTATGCTTTATTTGAAATGAAAGTGGTGAAGTCCACAACTAGAAATTTCATAACAATCATTAAAGGATTAAAGGAGGTTAAATGAGAAAAGGAAAGATCACCAAGATTTAGATTCCCTTGGGATCCATGAGAAGTTGTGTGATCTCTCTATTCTGATATACACTAGCTACTCTTTGTCTACCCCATGGAACGGCTAGCATGGAAAGTCAAGCGGTTGCTTGCTTTCAGCATCAAGTAAAGAATCACCATGAATTGGCCTTACTTTGGAAAAAGTTGGAGGTTTCTTTCTAGCTGTGGCTCGGAGCCGGGAGCCTTCTCTTCTTGTTATTGTATAAATATATATAAGTTAATCTTCCACATCTCAACCGGGAGCAACAGTTAGCTGGGAGGAACTGGATAGTGTTAATCTAAGCATCCATGATCAACCTTTCTGCAAAGATACTACTCCCACTCTCCTACCTGGTGCTAATCAGTTTGCTAATTACAACAAGATCAGGTAATAAAGTCGAGCTCACTCTCTTATGAATTTGTGTTGTCTCACATGTAAGGAGGAATTCTATTAGCATCATTTTGTTTCGGATAGTATATAACATACCCATTATGAATCAGTTTAGAAAATGATAAATTAGCTATGTATATATACAGTTGTAGAAAAAAAAAATGAAGGAATAACTAGTTGGATGTGTGTGTGGACAGATGCGGCAAATGAAGAGAAGCATTGGTGTGTGGCTGATGAACAAACACCGGATGATGTGCTACAAAAGGCACTTGACTGGGCTTGTGGTTTTGGTGGAGCTGATTGCAGGATGATCCAGAAGAACAAAGAGTGCTTTCTTCCCAACAATCTCAAGGACCATGCCTCCTATGCCTTCAACAGTTACTGGCAAAAATACAAGCACCAAGGAGGCTCGTGCTACTTTGATGCTGCTGCAATGGTCACTGATCTTGATCCAAGTATGTGTATTTAATACACACACGCACACACGCACACACACACACACGCACGCACGCACACGTTTGATCACTGGCTTAAATGCACGCATGGATTAATAACAATTATGTATTTACGTTGGAATACTGCAGGTCATGGATCCTGCAAGTATGAGACACTCCCTTGATTGAGGAGTTCTCTCTCTCCATACAATGCTATTTGGTTGTACTACGATATGTGTATACTCTGGTTTGCCTTTCCTTGCAACAAGTCATCATACTCGGGCGTTATTATCTTGTGTTGATGACAACAGAGTGTGGTGTTCTGCTTGTATTTGTGAACAATGGACAGAATCATGTTGGTTTATTGACGAATTTATAGCTTGCCTCTTCAAAATATGATGAATATTATTAGATTTGGCAAACATCATAAATTATCTTTTGTTTTTCATCAATTAATTGCACCTCATATATTCTACATATTCTATATATGACTAAAGTCATGTAACAAACTATGAATGAAGAGGCTCCTTTTTCCCAACCTTGGATCATGCTTGATGAAGAAGCCTCGCTCTTGTACACTTCTCTTAGCCATAGCTGATCAAATATCTAATGTATGAGTCACAATGCTCTTATTATGACGTTGGAGAGATGTGTTCTAAGGCACACAGGGGATGTTTGGTTGCCGGATTGGGAATGAGGAGTTGAATTAGAATGAAAAAAAAAAGTGAAATAGAAATATAAATGAAGAATGTATCTAGTTGGTAAAATATGAGACTGTGAGAATGAAATAACCTTTAAAATATGATAAAATGATTTTTATATCTTTCACACAAATAAATAATATTATATATAAAATACAATGCTAGATTAATAATAAATACTTTTTAATTATAAAATATTTTAAGTATTGTTACTTCCATTATCATAATTAAATATTAAAATTAATTTTTTTTTTTTCTAAATATGCTTGTATGTTTTGTCTGTTTGTACCAAAGAGTCCAATGTGGATTGCTAATAGAGCCGATGTGGATTGCTAATTGTTTGTTATAGTATTTATATGGTGCAGTCTATATGGATTGCAAATAGACATGATCCACCAAATATAAGACCTGCACAACCATAATTCGAACAAACCATTCAGCCCTCAACATCAAGAAATGAGAAAAAATAGCTATAATTAACCAATACGCAATATCATATAGGACTTTTTCAATATTTCATTTATAATTCATCTTAGCAAAAGGAAAAGAATAACCAAACACCAAGAATCATAAGAGAGAAGCTAAAAAAAAAAAACAAATTGAAATTATTACTCCAATGCTGTTGCACTAGTCAGTCACATTTTGGCATGGAAAATTCCCAGGAAAAGACAATTGAGATACACAACACAACGAAAAAATTAAACAAAAATAACATCTAATATATTCATTTTCTTCGTCAAACAAAAGACACGCCCCAAAAAAACATAAAGAACTCCTCGTTTTATTCCATCGCTTCTAAATCCCCTCAATATACAAACAATCCCTAAACCTACAAACATGTTCGAATAGCCTAAAACAAAGAAACTCAGAAACATCTACATATCCAACACTATAAGATCTCAAAGAAAAATTGCAGATTTTGCTGATATACCCAAGATGAGCTTGAATTTGAACATGATTTTGGATCAAATATGCAGACAAATATTGATCAAATCAACGACAGTATCTTGGTCGAAAAGAATCCGAACAACGGAGAAGGGAATAGAAATAAGCGTACCTTCAAACTCGAAGCTTCGTCGAGAACCACACTGCCAACGCCTCTCACACGAGTTAAATTAGAGGAGTTGTTATTTAAAATCCAGGGTATTTTACATAAGCTACCTCTACTGTTAAATAGTTACAAACAGCTTAGAAGGGTATATATGGTATTAGAGCCGTGGTGGAGATCGGGATAAAACAAAGTCTATCACGAAATCTAGAGAACTTCTCAACTTATCTTTGTATTGTTTTCTTTTGATCTGTAAATCTTTCGCCGAGATGGCTAGGGTTTAGGATTGTTCCTCAGGTTCTATGTTTGTAATCTATGGTAACTCAGTAAATCAAACTCTTGTTTGGTGGGAGTGTCTCTTGGTTTGAATTAAATTACAGGAATTTGAATGAATTGCTGAAGGTTTGCATCAGCCTCCTTCGGCTGCAACAAGATAAGAAGAGGTAGGAGAGACTCTCACGGGCGCCACAACGGTGAAGAGAAACCCTTGATTGAGTTGCTTTTTGCTTCAGGGCAGAAATGTCATTTTAGCGTCCAGGAGTAAGTACTAATCTACCCATTTGTGTGCTTATTGGGATTCCTTTCCACATGTCTCTCACTCCGTCCCCATTACTTCCCCACTCCCATTGATGCACAACCAGATAAGGGTTTACACCCCAGCACCCCTCATGCTCATTCCAGTCATGTTAATCAAACAACCCCATTGTTTATTTCCATCCATATATAACTATTATATGATATTGTCATTATTCACTAAAGATAAAAAAAAAGGTAAGAACTTAAGAACTTAAGAGACGTTCATTTAGGTGTAAATGGGGGGAAGTGGGAGAAATTGACTGTTTTTTTAATTTATAATATTGTTTTTTTGAAGCGGAGAAAGTGGCCATTTTCTTCACTTTAGTAATTTTTTACACTAATGTGGAGGAAGTGAATCTCTGTAAAAACTCATTTTCCCTCACTTTTAAAGACCCCTTTGATATCCTTGAAGTGATAAAATAAACACCAATAATGAGAAAATGATCACTTCATGGAAAAGAGAGTTCATTTCAGTGTAAGTAAAGGGAAGTTAGGAAGTGAAGAAAGTGTCATTTTCGGTGATGGAATTAATATAACTTCCACCACTTCTTGTGTTTATTTTGCAGGAACTGTCATTTCCATAAAGTGTTCATTTTTCCATTTCCGGTATTTGTTTTGGTATAAGTGATGTTACTTCTTAGGAGTTTTTAGAAGTGGAGGAAGTGAGCTTTTATAGAGACTCACTTCCCCATTTTAGTGTAAAAAATACTGAAATAGGTTTTAGTTTAAACCCATTTAAAAAAATATCAAAAATGGAGGAGGTCAGTCTACTTTCTCCCACATTTCTTTCATTTACACTATAAACATAAACACTCCCAAAGTGACTTTTTTGGAAAATAAACACGAAAAGTGATGGAAGTTATGTTACTCCTACCACTCCTCTCATTTTATGACTTCACTCAACTTACATCCAAAATTAATAATTTGAAATGGATATATAATTAACAATTGTGCCAAATTAGACAAAAAAATAAAAAAAATGGAGTTTCTATGTAATATTGATGTTAATGGTCAATTGAAGAGATTCTTTGTAAGTTTAAATTTTGTGATATAAATTAATTAAAAATTTTGAATTTAAAATAACATAATGATTTCCGGGATTAACAGAGGGGAAATCACTTTTTTTTTTAATAAAAAAAAATAGTTTTTGAAATAATTAAACCTTCATGCCATCTTCCCTTCCTCCTGATTTTTTTTTTCTTTCTAAATTTGTCAGGTTTTTACTTCATCAACCATCACATTAAAAACACACACAAAATCCCTTATTTTATTTACTTTTATATATTTATCCAATTTAACAAAAAACTTATTTATTTTATTTAGACAATTATCTTCTGAAGGGTCTACGAGGATCGACTCTAAAAGCCCCTTCTCATTAAGACACGTCACACTCGCGCACGCTGATGACTCAAGATCACCTCCCTCTTTGTACCGACCGAGGAGCCCTAAGTTGATCTAGGGTTTCGGATATCCGGCTTCATTCGCGGCGATGGGTCGCTCTCGCGGAGTCCCCAACTCCACTGACGACGATGCCAGCCAGAGGTCTGCATCTCCTTCTCTTGACTCTCTTCAATTCTGCGTTCTTGGGCATTCTGTCGATTCGTGTGTTTTTGTCCATTTTCTTGACATGTAGTTGTGCCTCCAGACAGAGGCTTCTTTGAATTTCTCCATTCCTCATTTACCCTCTTCACTTATAGGATTATTGGAATTACTTTTAGTCCAATTTTGCTTCGAATTTATTTTTTTTTCATTTCTTGGTTTCGGTGTCTTGGGGTTTGGTGAATCGGATGTGGAGTCGAAATTGCTTTCTTTTGCTTGGGTATTTTTTTTCATGGTTCTTGATTTCTGTCTGCTAGAATGATATCAAGATTATTATTTCAGGGTTGAGCTGTTCTTGTCAAGTTTTAAAGCTGAGAAATTTATCTACGAAATATTTGTACGTGCATTGTCATGTTTATTTTGAATTATGGTGCAAAAGCAGAAATTAGAATTAAAGTTCTCCGCTTAAAATTGATGATGATAGGTATATAGCTGGGAACAAGGTTATGTTAGTTTAGGGCTGTATTTTGACTTTATTTTTGAATAGTTGCTTCTTGACCATAAGGTAGTGATTTGTAAAGAGTTCTTGACGCCATATAATGTTACCTTTTTGGAGCATTAGGAGTGAGAGAAAGCTCTTTTAGCTTTAGTTTTGCTCAAATAAATAAATATGTAAATAAAAATAGAGAGGAGAAAAAAGGAAAAGAAATGTAAAGGGAAAAGGAATGAAAAATTCCCCCGCCGCGGGGGCGGGGGTGGGGGGGTGGGTGGGTTTAATTTTTGTCCGTTATATTTATTGGTGCCCTTTTTTTTTTTTTTAAAAAAAAAACTTCCTTGGCAAAGTGCTTCAAGCTTATTAAACATGAGGTAACTTGTTTATTTTTTTTTTTCAAGTTTTTAAGTTCCTAAGAGTCGTCTGTCTCTATAGTTATTCATGTATTACCATTGCCCAGTTTTGTCCAAAATTTGCCATGTTCTCTTTTTGCAGATCAAAGAGAAGAAGAGCTACTTCAACTGGAGAAGCTACGGAACCTATGGTTGCAGGTCTGTTGTCATGAGTTGACATTGAGCAAAATACATTAAAGCAGTAAAAATCTAGGATCACTTGTAATGTTTTTGGAGCACAAACTATTTATTTATTTATTTGAGAACTTAACTTTGTTAACAAAATTCTAATTTTGTCATCAGTCTTTATTATGAATAGATTATTAACTTTTTGTGACTTTTCTTCTAATGATGGATTTATTATACTCGCCATTCAGGCTGAGACATTGATTTGCAATAGGAACACTAAGTCGTTAGAATATCATTGGTGAATAGTGAATAATTTTATGATTTTAAGTTAATTTATCTTGCAAAGCTAATATCCCATAAGAAGTTTTACTATGAGCTTTTCTTATTTTCTTGCACCACTGTTTCACAGTTGATGACTGAACAGTTAATTACTTTTTAGCAGTCCAACACAGATTTAATCGCGTTATAATTATTGCTTTCCTTGTGCTAAGTTTTTGTTGTTGCTGTGTGTTTCTAGTTTTTGACAATTTTAAAGATGCAAAAATATTTGTATTGTTTTAGTTTTGGGAATGGTTGGATTTCTTTAACTGTGTATTCTATTGGGTTGTTGGTAGTAGGTACCGGACCTAATGAGGGGAAAAGGGCTTTGTATCATTGCAATTATTGTAATAAAGACATATCAGGGAAGATCCGTATAAAATGCACAAAATGCCCAGACTTCGATCTTTGTGTGGAGTGCTTCTCAGTGGGTGCTGAAGTCACCCCACACAAGAGCAATCATCCTTATCGGGTTATGGTTGGTAAAATTACTGTGACTTCTTGTTGTTTCTTGTTTGTTATTTGTACCTACTGTTGTCTGAATTGGTCACCTATCTTGCAACTTCTTGATGAAATTGTCATTATTAATCTTCTACTGCATTAGTTTTATTTAGAATTATTTGTGAATTAATTTCTTAATCTGTTACCAAATTATGTGCACAACTGGACTCCTTTTCTTCATATACTGGGATGTACTTAACTAAGTTGTCAAAATATATGTGAAATCTTTTCAGTTTGCCTTACTGCTAGATACCTTAGTTTCGTATTGTAAGGGTGAAAAAAAAAGTCCAATCTCATTATAGTGTTCGTTCCTTAGTATTCTGTAGGACTCATGTGTGGTTAACTGCAGGGAACTAGTGTAAACAACTTAAAGTGTTCAGTATTTGCAATCATAAAATGTTTAGAGGCCAATTTGACATCAGGGAAGATTTTTGGGGCTACTTTTGGTTATATTTTCTATTTATAACTTGAACAATTCTTAACTATGTGATTCCATCTTTTTTCCCTCTGTTAATAAATGTACAAAATCCGGCTAACTATTGGAAAAATAAGGCATCTCAATTAATAAATAAAGCTCAATAAGGTTACAGTCCTGTAGTTTTATTGGCTTCTGTTGAATGTTGTCAGATATACATGATGTTGTTCTGTGAGGCATGCAACAATACATACGGTTTCCTTGCTGACTTCTATTGCATGTATTAGGGAATGTGGGATCTCAATTTTCTGATTCTGTGCTCTCAAATTCTAGTTTTATTCTGAAAGTTATAAATTCCCCTTGGGGCCCGTTTGGATCTGAGGTTTCAATATTTACTAGTAGGGGAGGATTTTTCGGAATTCAATTCACGGGAATATCATTACAAGGAATTTGAGATTAATTTATTGGGTTCTTAGAGGAGTCGTCGTGAATCTAAATATTAGATATTTGGTTGAACAAATATAAAACTTGAAATCGATTGTTTCTAATTCGTATATTCACATCACACATTTTCTCTGGTGAAGGGTGGTGGAGGAAGTGATGAAGTCAGATTTCATCACCCATTTTGATGAAACAAGCACCCCCATTTAAAGTATAAAGATACACCATATTATTTTCATATTGAGGGAAGCTAATCTCATGCTTAAGTAAGTAAAATAAAGCTTGAATTAAAATAAGAACAACAATACCTAAGATGTGATTTTTTTTAAAAAAAAATTTAGGCAATTCATACCTCAATTTTTTAGACTATCAATCAATTATCTCTTATGCATTCAACTTTCTGAATTGAGGTTGACTATGTTAGCCTAACATCTTAAATTTGATAATTAAAAAATTATTCGATTTATATATGAAATTTGAACAAATATTTAAGATTCAATTAAGTTTTGTTTCAAGTTGAGATAGGTCATTTGAACATCATCTAGAAAATGTATTAAATTAAATAATATATATTCTAATATTATCCTTATTTAAATTTCTACATTGGAAAAGATAGAGGTAAGTTAGTTTGAAGTTTTCTATTCCTTCTGGCAAGTTGGAAGGAAAAATATTTTATACCAGCGAAGATCTCAGCCAAATTTAGAATCTTAAAAAAGAAAAATCTTTACATATTATATAGCTATTATTTTAATAACACATATTATCTTGCTGCAACTCCATTTCATATACATAACTAATTTAAACCTGGTATTATTAATAACTAATTTTCTAAACTGAATAGGATTATCTGTTTGAGATAAAGAACGATTCGATGATCCTAGACAAGTGAGCGATGAAGTAGAAACCAACTTGTCGTCACTAATATGGATAAAAAGTGGACTAGGATCTGGATCATGCATGTTTAAAATGGACAAATTATTTTTAACATGTTGCTAAAATTGATGTCACATATGAATCTTAAAAACCACCAATCTGGTTACCAGATTGTTTGAATCAATCGTGTGCCGATTTAGTACCCTGTTCATTACGCCCTTGTAAATTTTGCAGCATTCTGGCCTCTTTAGGGCTATATACATTTTTATTTCTGTTAGGTAATAATATATTTAGTTAATCAATTGCCATTGGTTTATTCTGATGTGGAATCAACTTCATTTAGTGTCTTGTGATTTTTGTACATTTCTTGAGAATTGTTTCTCCCAATTCATCTTCTTGTCATTTTTCCCCCAAGTGATAGATTCATTTTGCTTAAATTCTTCCAACAGGACAACTTGTCATTTCCCTTGATTTGTCCAGATTGGAATGCAGATGAGGAAATATTGCTTTTAGAGGTACATCAATTCTCTGGCTTGAGATTTGGAAACAGATCCTTGGCATTTTGCGGACAATTATAGTTTTCTTGTATGTCAACAATAATTGCAAGTATAACATACATATTATGCTATTTGACCTTAGGGTATTGAAATGTATGGACTTGGTAACTGGACCGAAGTTGCTGAGCATGTAGGTACCAAGAGCAAAACACAATGCATTGAGCATTACACAACAGCATACATGAACTCCCCTTGTTATCCTCTTCCGGTGCCATATCTGTACTTTATTTAAGTTCTTTTATTCAAGCCACCTAGTTCTTTTGTTGATTTTCTATGTTGCATAGGATATGTCTCGTGTAAACGGGAAGAATAGAAAAGAACTTCTTGCTATGGCTAAAGTGCAAGGTGAGGGCAAGAAAGGTGTGTGGGGATTTTCTTCCTTGTTATCTTTTGGAGTTTTGGTTCAGTTGCAATTTCATTTTAAATATCATTGTCATTCTTATTTTCATATGTTCATTTATTCTTTTTGGCTTGTATCTGCTGCAAGCAGCTCTGCTCATTACTTTAGTTTAGGAATTTAAAAGACATGATCCCAACTTGTATGCTGGAGAATATTTATTTAGAGCAAATAGTCTGTTCTGATAAATGTTGATGTGCAGTCATTTCTGGCAGTCATGACTCTGGGTTAGTGTGAGACTATCAGATCGTCTGGGCAATAGTTAAAAAAAATGGCTCATCTTTCATGTTGAGGTGTGATAAAAGTAACTGGATGAATAATATTTCAGGATTTAATTTGATGAATCTTAGATATCTTTGCATGTTTTAACTGATTTATTTGACAGGGGTATGGTGTTGTTAATAGGCAATGAAAGGGTGTCTTGTATGACATAATTTGAAAAAAAATAATATGGGCATTTTTGTTTGATGCATGTATTTGCACCTGACAGTTTACAGTAATTAGCATACTTATTAAACTATGGATACATATTGTATAGCATCTATGGCATCCATGTATGTGTATACGATGGGCAAATTAAAATCTGGGCTGATGTTGTCCATGTTGCGTGTATGTATCCACTGTTCTCAATTTGTGACATGAAGCGATTTATGTTTTCCTGTTTCTTTATTGATTTGAACTGTTTATAATAATAAGCTCACATATTGTAACCTGGTTCTATGATGTTTTTCATGTGGGTATGTATTTCCCAAATCCCAGGTTGAGGTAATAAGTGAAAAACTAAATCCTGGATCTGTAATATTTATGATGTACAGTGGTCCTGGATATGTTACATTGTTACATTTGTTAAGTCAACACCTCTTTGAGAAATAGTAATATGTATGATCATTGTTGCATTTGAATAGGCATTTAGCTTTGATGTTTTATTTCTCCCCTAAATTAAGTATCATGTGTTGCATTTTGGCTCGTTTGTAGGAATTTCATTGCTCACTGATGTCACCCCAAAAGAAGAATCTTCATTCTCTCCTTCAAGGGTCAAGTGTGCTAGCTTCCTTTAAGTGTTTTTGGTTGCTTTTAATGAGAAGATTGTGTGCTGAGTGTTATTCCCATATTTTGTGCTCCATAGAGTCGAAGATCTGAGTGGGGAAGCTTCAGCTGGACGGTCACCCTCAAGCCTAGGTGCTGGTAATGCAAGGACCAATTTTTAACCTTTCTATGCAAAATGGATGATTTATTCGTGTTAGTGATTATGTAAAGGGTATATACACTAATATCCACCTGTAAAGCAAAGGCCAAGATTTTTAATATTTGGCATGATATAAACCTTCTGCAGGTGCTAGTAAGAAGGCTTCTAGCATGGGTCTGTCCAAGGATGGACCTGATGGATCCAAAGCAGAAGGTGCAACTATAACATTCTTCCAAATTTATTTCACAAGTTCCTATTGTATTAGAGTTGATTTATTTAATTTGGGTTTTTAGGTTCTCTAATTGGGGGCAATATTTTCTGCGATCATGACCTGTAAATGACTCTTCTATTATTTCTTCAAAAATCAACTTTTACCTCCCTACTTTATCTGTCCAAGGACATTATTTTAGGCATATTTACTACTCTCATGATTCACAAATGCAGACCATATAGTTCTCCAAAATTAATATTTCTCTTTCCCCCCTTGTCTAGTTTATTTGTTTTATTAATGTACTTTCTGGCAAAAGGATTAGCTTTGTGTTGTCCTTGCTATGGTGGAAAATCCAGGAATCCATTGCCAAGCACCCACAAATTATACCCAAGACTTATTTAGATCAGGAAGAAGCTGGGTGATTGTAGGTAATGGAACATTAGTTGGATGAATGGTTGAGATGAACAGTTGGAGTTTGCAGTCAACACTTGGTAGTTTTTCATCATAAATTAACTGTTTCTGCTGTTGTTTCCTGATGCTGAGTATGGCCATCTTTTTCTATAGTCAAAATTTCATGCAGATGCTAATGATTGATCAGCAACTTATGCAGCTAGTTAGAGAGAGATTATTTTTGAAGTTCACATTACTTTACTGATAAAAAAAGGATTGATATTTTTTGAGATTTGGCATTGAATATATAGATATTTTCTGCTGGTACTTTTGATTGGCAGATCCTCAATTGGATAGGAGTGTTGGAGTCAAGAAGCCCAAGTATTCTGGAGATGAAGGGCCTTCAATGACTGAGTTAAGTGGATACAATCCTAAGCGACAAGAGTTTGATCCTGAATATGACAATGATGCGGAGCAATCACTGGCTGAGATGGAGTTCAAGGAAAATGACTCTGAGGCTGATCGTGAACTAAAACTTCGTGTGCTTCGTATTTATTTGT
The DNA here is from genome assembly GCA_902712375.1 of Dioscorea dumetorum. Classification (NCBI taxonomy): domain Eukaryota; kingdom Viridiplantae; phylum Streptophyta; class Magnoliopsida; order Dioscoreales; family Dioscoreaceae; genus Dioscorea; species Dioscorea dumetorum. Next base: position 41,238 of record CACTHL010000863.1, read on the forward strand.
CGAGGTTAGTGGGTTCCATCTTCATGATCATAAAACATATGGATATCATGCTTTAGGGATTATAGCTGGCAAAAGATTGACCCTGTCAGTGTAAAATATCACAAGTTTTCTACGGGATTTTTTTTTTTTGGTTTATTTCAATAACCAATGCAATGCTGACAATTTTTATGGTGGTCATACGGGCTATGAAGTGTATAAATTAGAAATGATGTCATGTCAACCATATGGGATTTGGAGCAACAACTAACATGAGGTTTGACTGCTTTAATAGTAAGTTAGTGTATACTCCGTAGTTGACTTTAATTCTTATGGGTCTTGTTCACTATTAGAACATTTTTGTCAGACAATTAGATAAAAAATAGATGCTGTTAGTTTTTACATAAGAAAGAATGGAAAACATACTTCCACATATCAGATCTTATCTTTAAGTGTTATTGTTTTTGGCTTTCTATACTTATCTGCTGTGTATGGCTATATATATATATATATTTGATATAGGCTTGACGAGAGGAAAAGGCGTAAGGATTTCATCTTGGAAAGGAATTTGCTCTATCCTAATCCATTTGAGAAGGAACTCTCAATTGAAGATAGAGAAGTGTATCAGCGATACAAGGTTTTTATGCGTTTTCAATCACAAGAAGAGCATGAGGCTTTAGTCAGAAGTGTTATTGAAGAGCGCAAAATTCGAAGAAGAATTCAAGAGCTTCAGGTGTGATGGTTTTAATTGCTTGCATAGCCCGTACATGATTCATGCCCAAAATATCTTCACTCCAAACTATTTGGAATTAACATTCCGCATTTCTGACTTTCCTCTCTATTGACTGTTTATGTTTCCATGTTGAGGCTCTTCTCAGTGACATATTCTTTCATGTTCCCTATTCTGTATGTTCTAAATGTAGTTGTGCAAGACATGTATGATGTCTTCTAAAATTGTTGGTTGTTATGATTGTTTACTGCATAATCCTTGATTTTTCAGTCATGGGTTTAAATTACTTGTGTTAAGTTTAAGTAGCTGCTTTTGTTAGGTTGGTATCTCTAGCCACCAACAGGTTTCCTAGATTCTATGCACGTCTTCCCGTTAATCTTGTTTGCTAGAGTTGCATGTAGTCAAGTCTAGTTCTGCAGCGAAGTGCCATGTGAAAGAGCAAACTCACCTGTTCTTCCTTGAACCTCTCAGGCGGTGAAATCTGCATGAGTAGATTGCTTCCGAGCTACTGGCCTGATCAGAAAAATACTAGCTCATAATTTTGCATAACAGCAAGGTTTTTGTATTAGTGTTAAGCCTCTAAACTTTTTTAATGATATGTATTCGGTCATAGGCAGATTGTTTTTCATTGAATAATGTTCTTGTACAAGTATTAACCCTCTAAACTAGTTTAATGATATGTAGTTGGCCATAAGCAGAATTGTTTTTTCATTGAATGATGTTTTTTATTGTAGTCTGTTGCATCCATGTGTGGTTTCCAGGAATGCCGTGCTGCTGGATGCCGTACACTTGCTGAAGCGAAACTGTATACCGAGCAGAAGAGGAAAAGGGAATTGGAGCTGAGTGCTCAGAAAACTAAGGAAAGTGGACAGGTTGTTACAGCTAGTAAGTTACCTCAAAAGGCAGGCAGACCCATGAGCAGAGAAAAGCTGGAATCTGATGGAAGCCCTAGAAATATTGTTGATAGCCATAAAATAAAGGGTGCAACAGGGTTTGATAGTAGCAGTAAGGATTCACCTTCTGCAACTACGGGACATTCTACACCAAAATCATTTGATGAGTGGGACATCACCGGACTTCCTGGGGCGGATTTGTTAAATGAAACGGTAAGTTATTCCTCTTTAGCAATTTATGCGTTCATTTTGAAGTATGCTCTTTTAATGACTACTGTGTTGTTAGCTATTCTTATCTTGTATAATTTCTTCTCATGATAAAAGTATCCTGATCATTAAAAGCTGTCCGAAGAAGAACAAACCATTGGTATTTGATATCTTTGAAGATTCTAGCACGCATCTCAATGATAATGAGGGCCGTGTGTTGTTGATCACCATACATAATAAACAGTACATAACATGATATGAAATCATCGTCTTTGTTTCAAGGTGCCCTGTAAATATGTTTACTGATATTTCATTATCTTCGTAGGAGCAACAATTATGCTGCCAGAGCAGGTTACTCCCAAGCCATTACCTTAAGATTCAGGAGGTTTTGGTGCAGGAAATACTCAAAGGTGCTCTCCGGAAAAAATCTGATGCCCATCATCTGTTCAAGGTAGACCCAAGTAAAGTAGATAGGATTTATGATATTGTGATTAGAAAGTTGGGTCACTTGGATGAATCTCAACTAGGTTGATTTGTTGTAGATCATTATCACCCCCCTTATGTTTTGATTATTTGTTGTATCTCCGCTTGCTTTGTGCCATCTCTAGATAGAGAGCCTTGGTAGATGTTTTGACCATTAATTATATGCATAATCAATTCGTGTTCCTTTTTCTATGCCTGAGTTCGGATATGAGGAAGTTTATATAGAGAGAGCGCGAAAGAGCGAGAGAGAACATCATCTGCGAACTTCTGATGTCTGCAGATAATGAGACAGGTCTGGTTAGGATTTTGGGGGGGGGACCGGCTGCGGATGTCCATAGACGAATATTTACACACACATATAAAGCTTCTCACCTTGTGGTCATATGTATTGTTTGATGCTGTTTATAATATATATATATATATATATATATTAGTCTTGTGCGTATGCGTTGCATTATTTTTATTAAATTATTTGTCAAATAATTAATAAAAAATAAAATAAACTTTTATAATAATAAAATTATTTTACATGTCGAAACATTAAAATCTTTTGAGTGCTTTTGTGTACAAAAATAAAAAGTGAAGTGGAAAAATATACGGTGTATATATATATGCGTTGTCTTAACCTTGAGGATAAAATATGAGAAACTTGGATAAAATTGGTTTTAAATTAAAAAACAATCTTATTTTTATAAATTGGACTATCCGAGAGGATGATAAGAAGACATTGCTCAACTTTGGAGAAGCGCCGAGCCAGGTGTTTTTGACGCAGGTGAAGGATCTGAAATTAAAAGGTGATATGTTTTATCTTAGATCTATTTTTTTTCAAAAAATGGTGGCAAGGTTTTGTTTGTTATTTTTTTAAATAAAAATTTAATTTTCAGAGAAACGGTCCAAATCCAGGAAGATAGTTTGCCATTGAAAAAAAGGAGAAAAAACAAAAGCTGGCACCTGGGCGGCAGTTATTTTGTGCTTTCCCAAACATATATATATATATATATATATATATATATATACTTGCGCTCAGAACCTGGCTTACATTAGTGACGCTAACACTAGGCATACATGGATGGATCATCGATTCATCATCACCATCATTTTGAAATGAAGGCAGCCTCTCTAGCGTATCCATATTTTTCTCCATGCAAGAAGACCCACTAATTAATTAAGCATAACACTCCGATGTACAAAATAAATATAAAATATATAGAAATATATAGCTAGAACACGGGGCATCCTTTGACGGCGATGCCAAGTGCCGTGGGGCATGACGCCAGTGGGCAGTGATCAAGAACTTCGCTGGCACCCCACCAGTGCAGGTTTCTGTTCTCATTCTGAAGTGCAAAGAAGAGCAAGACGCCCATGAACGCAGTCCCTGCATCCAGTGCAGCAGACAACACATAGTTGTACTTCTGCCACCAGTTCTTCCTGTACTTGAACACAAAGTAGTTGAAGATGGTTCCGGTGATAAGCCAGCTTGCTATGTTCGTAGGGGTCGCCGGAGGCATGCCGGCAAACCCGTACGAGATGACAGGAATGTTGATGAGGGGGATCCACTTCTTGTCAGGGAACATCTTGCTGAGCGCCCACACTGGCACTGGTAGCACTGCTCCAATGAGGAACAGCCATACTAAGTTACGGTACAGCCCCCCCGTGACCAAAAAGCCGGCCGGGACCGACGAGCCCCCAAATTACTGAAGCGTCGAAGGTGACCCTGTATTTGGGGCAAGTCCATGGACTATCAGGATGCAATGATTCCACGTCGCAGATGTTCTCAATGCTGTCTAACATCCACCATGCCACACCCAGGTTCACAATCCCTGCTATAATGGTTCCTACAAGCTGCCAATTCAAAACAATTATTATGTGTTATTTATATATGCTACACTTCATTCCAGCAACGCAGAGGCCAGAAAATGAATAAATAAATACATAAATAAATAAAAAGGAAAAAAAAGGACCTGAGCAGTGTACATGCATCTGGGTGGTATTTTCATGTAATGGCCGAGCTTGAGGTCGGAGAGGAAGGCCAGAGCATGGATAGTGCTTATGCGTCCATATATCTTGAACAGGAGGTTGGCAATGGGCTTTCCCGGGAGGACATAACCAATCATGAATTGTGCTATAATATCATACCCAGGTTGCTGTGTGAACATCATCATCATCATCGATCCATGTTTTGTTTTCATCAGTAACAGCGGATGAAATGAATGTTATATATATATATATATATATATATATATATAATTTATTTAGTAAGAACAACAGCCTCACCTGATTTGTGGTTGCTTGGATGACTCCAATGGGAAGAGTAACCAGCCAAGCCAATCCGAAAGCAAAGAGCATACCCCACCATGGCAGCTGCACATCCTCTTTCCAGATGAATGACATCAACAGCGAGAAAACTATGCTTCCTGCTAGAAGGATGAGGAACCACCACTGAGGAACTTGCTTGTAATTCCTCATGAGCTTGGCATGAATGTCCAGCTTCACAGAACTCATGGCTGACTTGCTTTGCTTCCATATATCACTGCATAAGCGCACAGCATTGAAGTACAATATCAGTTCCGTTCAGTTCAGTTTAGTCCCATGAAAAAAGCAAATTAATTGTTAATTTAGTTATATACAACCTTCCATGGAAGAGTAAGACATGGGTGATTGTAGCAGTAAACCGGGCGAAACCTGAACCGATAGACAATGCAAACAGAGGGCTGAGATAGAGCTTCCCATAATTTTCATATGCCGCTACATTGAGTTCAAAGTCTGGTGTCAGTATCTTAGTTGTATCATACTTCTGCCCTGTGGTGGTGAAGAGCTGATTGGAGAATATGGGGAACTTCCGAGCATCAAAAGTGTTGAACTTCCAGTAGCACAAAGGAACTATAATGTAGATGAACATTATGAAACCGGCAGCAATGTTGAGAATGGAGGAAAATGGAGTAACCAAAGGGCTGCCATGGTATGCAGATATGCCAGCCCAGTCCAGGGTAAAAGCACCCACTCCTAGACCGTGATAACCTGATCCTATCTGCTGAGCAGTGATGCTATGAGGCCACACCAAACACACCCATGAAAAGAAGGTCAACATGGGGAATAGATAGCCTGGCAGAGCATAGTAAGCAAAGCTCGCCACAAAGAATATAAGGAAGAACTGCATCCTGGTTGGTCCTTTTGACTTGGGATCCTTCTCATGTAGAGCCCTGGGACAACAACAGTCGGTCTGCTTGTTATTTTTAGCCTTCAAATTATATTACATTTTTTGTAGATGATGATAACCGAGCTTTGGCATAATCACAAGTCTTAACTAACACTTGCTTCACTATCTACCTTTTCTTGTTCTTTCTCTTATCAACATTAACATCGGTGGTCGTCAAGGAAGACTATTCCCTATCACTAAAATTGTTTGTCACCATTCTCAATTATTGTATATTCTCATTCTAAAGCAGGGGGAGAAGAAAAAGGAAGCCTAACAAGTCAGACTATCACAGGAACCTTTTGGCTTTGTCATTGAAAGAGACAAGCACCAGAAAAGACACTTTTTATGCTCTTGTAACTAACATTGGATTACTAGATACGAAGAATCCTTATCCACAGAGTTATACAACCAAGTTACTGATTATCCTATTCCATTTTTTTTCATGAGAATTTAGTCATAAATATATGACAATATAACTCAGTGTAACCACAGCAAGCATCACTAGCAGACAAGAAGAACTATAATAATCTAAAATAAGGAAGAGGAGAAGTGACCTGAAGAGAGAAACCTGAGCAAGATTAGAAGGCCACCACATTTCAACAGGCTCAACCAGATACCTCCTCAGCATTCCAGCCCATCCATATCCCAATATCTGCACCAATAAATTAAAAAAAAAAAAAAAAAAACATGAACATATATATTAAATAAGAAATGAAGATAAGTAGTTTGACATCATGGTGGGTGGCCAAAAGCCTATGATGTGGCGCAGATCTAATCCCATATGACCATCTCTTAATTAGATATTAGTTCAAAGGAGCATTGATTGGTGGTTTCTTTTCACAATCAAACGAAGAATGATTGAACAATCTTGAGATGATTGAACTCGTGCGTTAATTTTCAAGGAGACCCTAATTTCTTCAAAAACAAACAAAAGAATGTTATGTCAGGAATGTCATGTCGCCACCCGCCACCACTTAAATAGTCCTTTCACTCAAAACCGCCACCCACCACCCACCACATATCTTGGTTGCTCCAAGGGGGAAAAAAGAAAGGTTTATTTATTTTCATTTGAATTCATATGAATGAATGAACATTTTATTCTTTTTTTAATATGAACAAACGACCCATCAAACCAGACTGAGAAGAGAAAATAAAATAATAACTTTCCTATTTTGTAGATGGTCACATAAGCCATCGGATTGAAAAACTAAAACTAATTTAATATAATAGGGAAAAAAAAAAACAAGCCAAAGTAATTATATTAATTAAACAAAAACAAACTTGCCATCATATTATAAAAATAATTTAAAAAAAAACCAGAAGGGAAACAAAACAAAAGCCTAACCACACCTTTGAGAAAGAAGGAAAAAGCAAGCACTTTTACCAATAGATACAAAGTTACATCCAAAATAAAAAAAAAAAAAAACGTTCATTGAAAAACTTATCAAGAACTAAACAAACAAATAAATAAATTTTCCAAATATATTAAATTCAGACTCATAGTTTACTGTACTACCAACAAAACCAACCAGAAGCTGAATTTGTAGCAGAGAAATAAACAAATTAATTAATTAGAAAAAATGAAAGAAAGAAGAAAAGGTGAAATATTAGAACCTGAGTGGTAAGCACAATGAGAATGCCACAAAGAAAGCTTAGGGTTTGCTTGTAATAGGCCTTCATGACGGTGATGGCGCCAATGGAGTAGGCATCTCCTCCCCCAATGGAAACCCCGCAATTAGCGAAAATGGTGATAATCACATGCTCCTTGATGTTGAACGGCCCTGGGTTTAGGTTAAAGGACCAACCTCTGAAAAGGGTGACTTGCCTATTGGGGAGAGTGGCGGCCATGAAGCGGCCGATGGGGAGGACGGCGATTTGCATGAGGATGGCGGAGATGGTGAGGGGTTGGGTCCGGAAGGTGAAGAAGGTGTTGAGGAAGATGAGGAGGATGCAGGAGATGATGCCCATACTCCATGCCCGGAATGTCATCACTGGGAGTGAGGGATCGTCCGTCTCCGGCACCACTAGGGCTACTTCCTCGATTGGGCACCTCTCTGTCTCCTCGCTCGGAGCTTTGGAAGCCATTTGCAGTACAAGTTATTAGCACTATCACTACTTTTAGGACCTTAGTACTAGTATCGAATAGGGATGACTGCTGTGAGTGAGTGAGTGTGTGTGTATTTATTTATATATATACCAGAGAGCAATAAAGAAGAAGAAGAAGAAGAAGTTAGCTCATGAGTGTTAATTTCTTATTTCATTTTTTTTTTAATTATAAAATTATTTTATCCAAAAGAAAATACCATTTGAATGACCACATTGCCCTTGTCAGGCAATGACTAACTACAATTAATCAGTGGCCAATAATAATAATAGTGATATTAATATTAATAATTTCTAATAAACAGCTAAGTACAAGATAGGGTGGGAAAGATGGAAATGGACATGAATGAATAGGAATCTGGGGAGGAGCAAGAGACACACAGATCTGAAAGAATTAATTAGTTTGCTAGTCCTCGGGTGATGGGTGGGTGGTCACGGGCAGGGTATCCATCACCAAGGACTTCGAATTAAGGGACTAATATTTGCCGGACCACCAATCGTATTCAGACACTGTTTAATATCAATTTATTTATTATTTCGAAACATAGCATTCATTTTGTTATTATTATTATTATTGGTTTTTTTATAATATATATATATATATATATATATATAATTTAGAGAGACGGAGAGAGAGCCGGTGGTATTTTGGACATTTCGGAGAAGCACGATGGGGGAGCGTGAAAGAAAAGGTTCCCGTTGGGCAGAACGTGGTGGTCACGGGGTGCGCGACGGCGGCACACGTTTGGATCGGTTCGAGCGTCTCGGACGGTGCGATTGGGTTCGAATGGGGCCCGCCTATACTGCCACGCCCTCATGACTTGGCATCAAACGTGGCACTCTTGTCTTGTTCTCTCTTTACTTAACTGTACAAAATAAACTAACAGCATGATGGGGATTCCTGGGCTCAGCGCTAATCTTAAAGAAAAGCAGGGAGGTGATCGGCGACCTGGCAGGGTTTGGGTGGATTGGGTCAGCCCCATCTCCAGGCGTTATCACTGACCATTACGTTATCAACGCCAGACGTTGACTCACAAGTCGGGTCTTTTGTGGAGCCCCCATGCATATCTATCCATAAATGGGCTAATAAATTTAGATTAGTCATATATAATGGGATAAGAGTGATAAGGCAACTGCAAATTATTGAAGAAATAGCGTCCCCCACAGAGATGAGGAATAAAAATATATGAAAGATAATAAGGATACAAGTAATGGCATGCATGCTGATGCAGAGGCAAGAATTGGGGGAGTGTCCTACCTGGAACAATGCATAGCTAAAGAAAGCGACATGTTTTAATAACCCAGAAACTGAAAAACGAGGCGTCATTTTCTGTCTCAGTACTCTTCACTCCACTTCAAGTGGATCAGAGAAATTAAGTACTTGTTTTCTTCTACTTATTATAATTTGCATTAGAATTGTTTTATATATCCCAATATTGACATGCTTCTTCCTATGAAGACCATTTATGTTATTTTTTTTTTGTCTGTTTGAAAAGGACAAGGAAATCATTGGAATACTAAAATGCATGATGATTAGTTCATAAGTTATACATTGAAAGGATGGCTGATGTTTGTTTCCATGCAATTTGGGGGAGGGCACAACTCAGGAAGACAGGAACCACGTTAACTAGCTAGTCCAAGATCTTCTTTTATTATATTCACAACAAACAAGCTTATCAACTCATCTAATTACTAAATTAATCATTATACAGTTGTGATTTCTTGGCCTTACTCTATGGAGATTTTTAATATATGTATATATATATATGTTTTAAACCCTTATCATCTGAGGTCCTATGGATGATGCCTCGAAGAACACAATCAGTGAATTCAATAGAGCACAGAGCTCAAATAATGTATATATATATGTTGACTGTTAAGTGAAAAATTATTAATTTCATAATCTACAACATAAACCAGTACTATTCTTTAAATGCTCGCCCCCACATTGTCCCTGAGCTTGCTCTGGTGTGCGTACGGTGAGCGGCATACGAACAGGATGAGGATGGAGAAACTCTATTATAACTGCTTCGTTGTTTCTCCAATGACGAAGAAATTGAAAGCTTAAGAGCAAGGACCAAGCTTAAAAGGCCAAGTGGATGCAGTGCAGTAGCAGCGGAGGTGGATAAAAATCAGGAATAAAAAGAAAGGAAATATTTTTCAAATGTAACTATATATATATATATATATATATATTGTATAATTTCCCCTTTTAGAAAAAAATATATAAATAAAAATTTTACAGGGGGTTGAATTAAAATGTGGTAATTAAAATTTTAGCAATTTTTAAAAACTATAATAAGGAAAAAGTTCAACTTTTTAAATAAATATTTTTTTTATATATAACCCTATAAAAATTAAAAAGTATGATTTTTTTTAGATAGGACGACAAGCGCCAACTCTCAAGGGCGTACGCGTGGCGGGGGATTGCCTACAACACGCATAATCTTTTTGGAAAGGGGGAGCACGGGATTGAACTCGCGTCTCCTCCCACGAGAGGACCCGAGATACTGCTGGGTTAAAAAGTATGAATTGGAAAAACCTTTCTCTTCCAAAATAATAAAAACAAAATTTGATGGAGAGTTAGGAGTAATTTTAAAATTGGGGTTTGGGTAAATTTCAAAGGCTATAGTAAGAAAAAGAACTCACAAAGTTTTTTAATGAATATTTTCATACATAGCCTTATACAAAATATAAACTATAAAAATTTTCAGTTTAAAAAAATAAAAATTTATAGGACATTAAATATAATTTTGTGATTGAAATTTCTGCAACTTTCAAAATCTGTAGTAAGGATAAACTCAAATTTTTGAATGGACAGTTTACATAGATAATTTTACAAAAAATATAAATTATAAAGAATTTTACTTTCAAAGAATAAAAATAAAAACTTTACAAGGGGCTAAGTATGATTTTAAAATTGAGATTTGAGAAATTTTCAAAGGTTATAGCATGAAAATAAGTCCAAATGTTTTAATGACATTTTTTTATATATAACCCTATAAAAAGTATAAATTACACAAAGAAAATTATTCACTCAAAAAGCTCAAACCTTTGAATGGATATTTTTTTATACAACCTTATTTAAAATATAAACTATAAAATCATTCTCCTTCAAAAATAAAAATAAAATAAAACTTTATAGGGGGTTAAATATAATTCGTCATTGAGATTTGAGCAGGGAGAAAATTCAAGTTTTTTAATAGGTCATTTTCATATATGACCCTACAAAAAGTATAAATTATAAATATTTTTTACTCTGAGTAAATTTAAAATTTTATTAGGGGCTAGATACGATTTGAAAATTGGAATTTGAGAAATTTTCATAGGTTATATCAAGAGAAAAAATCCAACTTTTTGAATGGTATTTTTCATATATAAAACCCTGTAAAATGTATAAATGACAATATATTTTTCTTTCAAATAATTAAAATAAAATTTTTGGGTGATTTTGTAGTTGAGATTTAGGATATAATAATGGGTACATATTAAAGAAAACATTTTAGTGGGCATCTTTTCATATACAACCCTGTAGAAAGGATGAATTGCAAAAATCCTTTTATTTCAAAAAATAAAAATAAAATGTTTAAGGGGTGTAATTTTGTGAATGATATTTCTGTAATTTTTGGATACTATAGTAAGGAGAAAACTTCACCTTTTAGAATTGATATTTTTTTTTATGTATAACCCTGTAAAGTATATAAATTATAAACTTTCTTTTTTGATGAGTAAAAATAAAAAAATTTAAAAAGTTAATTGCAGACTTGTGTAATTTTTAGAGACCACAGTAAGGGGGAAAATTTTCAAGCGAAAGAAAGAAAAATTGTCAAGCTTTCTAATTCGTTATTTTTCATATAAAGTGATGTGTGGGATCACCCAAGGCTCTTCTTTAACATGTGATTGATAGAAAGCAGTTAGAGATCTATCTAGAAATCCATCAACAGTGATCAATGTTTCAATGGAAATAGAATTCACTAGCTACCGTCCATCGGAAAAAAATGGCATCAGATTCCATATTGTTATCATGACATGGAATATGCTGTATAAAATGATAAGGCTATCCTATATTCATCATGCATGACATATTATATTAAGGAATGAGAATTTATTTATCTTGCTCCTGTTTTCCTTCACCATGACGTACGTCTGTTTATAATACATACTTGTGTATATATATATATATACACACACACATACACACATGGCTGGCCTGGTGTCTTGATGAACAGATGGATGGAATCTAGTGGTAAGTCTACCAAAAGGACCACTACTGTACCGGCCATACATGACCCAAAGTGAATTTAAACCCACATATCAACACAAGTGGCGATCTCTCATACCAAGGGAGAGTGGCTAGGCCTACAGTAAAAGATTTGTACCCTCACTCTACTCGAGCTAAAGTTTGAACTTATATTTTTAGTGGAGCATAAACAACCAATGTGACGTCACTAATTAAACTCTCTAATTTTTTTTTTTTTTGAAAAATTTGTATTTGATTTTTTTATGAAAAATTTTTAAATACCACCATATATTTCAGGTTGGGCTTCAAATTACTTGATGAGTTTAAATTCCGGCCCACATGATTAGTTCTGTGATTTGAGAAATAGACAGGGGTATTTGCGTCATAACAGTCATCGTGTTATCTCCTCAACCAAAGAGGTCTAACAACGAGATAGCAAGCGAAAGCGGCCCAATCTTCTCCTCGATCTATCTCCGCCGAAACACTCTTGTGCTATTTCTTCATCAAAGTTATATCTTTTTCCTCTTTTCCGGGCTCTTTTGCCCCGGTGGTTGTTGAAATCCATGTTTGTCTGTCATCTATGGATCCGTCTCTGAGCCAATCCGCTCCATCAGCTGAAGAGCACGAGTGGGGTGAGATCGATTTTGTGTTTTTGTGCTTTTTTTATTTCATCCGAAATTCCGATTTTAAGTGATTTTTTAAGAAACTTTTATTTTTGTTGTTGTTGTTGTTGTTGTTGTTGTTCGGATTGGTGAAGATGTAAATCCAATGATAGTTATCTGGATCTTAATTTGATTTTTTTTTGGGACTGAAAGGTCTCACTTTTACTATTTTCTTTCCTTTTTCCTGTATGATCAGTTGGTGATGTGCAGTATATTCTATTTCAATCCACTGCTAATGCACTAATCTTTGTTTGGATCTCTCAACCAATTTGGGCAAGTTATCTATTTATTTTTAATTTTTTTTTGTGATATAGTGTCGTTCATATCAATGGAGTGGTGTCTTGGCACAATGCCAATGGGCCAATTGGAAAGAGTTGCTTCTGATATCCATAACGTGCCTTATTTTCTTGGCTTCTGGACTATTGGAAGTCTCTTTCCATTGTGAATTGTGTGGGGATTAATCATTGTATCCAGTCTGGAGGTCTGAGGCAGGATGATATGTGAGCAGAAACACTAACGTGTGTGGTTTTGCAAACCATGCATGTGAATATTGGAAATGAATAGAAAGAGATGGTAGTTAAAAAAATATATATATCAAGGGAGACTGTTGTCACTGAATCAAGAAAACTCTATATGGAAAGCTTGGTTACTAGTATGTTTTGAAAAATTAAAAATCCTTCACTACCATGAGCTATGCTTTAATTTGGGTTATATATATATATATATATATATATATATATATATATATAATTCCAATCTGATATCATTAATCAGTGCTAATTATTAAAGTCTGAAGTCTGACAATTGAATGATTGAAGAACAAGAGAGTTCCAGATCCAATTCAGGCACGATCAATGGCCAAACTTTTCCATTTTTGTGGCTTGAACTGTTGCTCAGAATTGGTAGACAGTTAGCAAGGTCAACTAGTGATCTTGTCCATGTCAAATGCAAAGGGGATGGCTTTGCTGTTCACTTTGACTTTAGTTAGGAAGGAAGATTAAGCTTCCCCAACAATTAATCGGCCACAATGGTTATGCAAAAGCCCCTACAGAAGAATGCCAGGAAATTTGTATAACTGATTACCAAATTGGGGTTCAAACCACATAGAGTAACTATTCTAGTTTGCCATTAACCATACTTCCTGCACCTTCTGTTTCAACCAAACATCCAATAAACTCAAGTAAGGCATGCAAGCATGCTCTAGCCTCATTGATGATCTATTAATACCTGAAAAGACTTCTGAGGGATTTTTTTTCTTCTTTTAACTATTACTATTCAATTAGTTCTTGCTTGTACAAAACATTCTTTATGTGAAGGTTTATAGGATGGTCATCTGTTCTTAAGGCCTTAGAGTAATTGTCTACTATCAGATGCAAACTTTGAGGTAATCTTATGGACTCTTGAACAGGAAAAATCATAATGCCACATAGTACACATGATTAACTGAATTGTTTGCGTTGGTCACATTATTCAATCTATCTTCTGTTTGTCATCTGGACATGGTTTTTTAATGGTCTGGTTTTCATGTTGTCCTTTGCTCCTTGATTTTGCTAGTAATCTAAGTTTTTTGGAGACTTAATATGACAATGGCATTCTTAAGCGAATGTTAAATGGTGGCCTGAATGTCAGTCATGGCTTCACAATAAGCGCCTGCTGGCTAAAACCAAAGTGTACTGATTGAAGTGGTTTTTATGCAACAGATAGTGAAGATTTTGTGATCCCAAGCTTGTCCATTGAAAACTCTGACTACATTAACAATAATGTTCCTGTAGTGAGGGATCCAAAAGTTCCACCAAAGGTAAGGACCAAGGAAGTTTCGTTTTGTTTAGGTAATAACTTTTTTCATTTGAAGAAATCAGTGATTGATTCTGATGTCCTCTACTTCTCTATACTTGGAAACAGATAATCAAGGAGGAAGAGAAGATTTACTTGGGGCCTCACGGTGCGCCACCTTCTCAAACCAAACAATCAGAGCTTCTGACGGCTACTGGCTATAAGCAGAAATTGAAGCATAGAGTGAGGGAAGCGGATCGTAAGTTTGGTCGGACAGGGCGTGAAAACAAGGTGGAAACTTTGCGAGAGCTTGTAGGCAGCAAGGTGAGCAAAACTTACGGCACTGGCACCATGTCAAAGGGTTCACCCCGTGATTGGCTCGATCCGCATTGCCATGAATCTCAGTTTGACAAATATTCCCGCTGAAAATCATTAGTGAACCTATAGAGGACAATTTGCAATAAGCAAACACTTTTCTGGTTAAGGTTGTCTCAGTACTGCAGATATTGGTTATCAGTTGGTGTTTGTTGCTGCTACCTTATATCTATTTTATGTTATTTGAGAACATATTACTGTTGTTTTTTGGTTTTGCTTTTTTTTGTTTTGTTTTGTTTTTTTTTGTTTTTGGTTTTGTTTTGGTTTTTCACATCCTTCTGTCGTATATGGGATGCCGGTTGGTTAGTATTTCAGTGTTTGAAAATATCAACCCATTGCTATCTAAGCTTTTATTACTTACCATATTATACATTAAAACAAAAACCTAGAGATTACATCAGCCAATACAAAGTGCATTGGAGGAATTAGATTGAATGTAAGATAAAATTTTAATCCTGAGAGTTGATAAATCACTATTTATATTATTTATTATCGGTAAAGAAGGATGGGGAATTTGCCATCTTGGATTATATTGATATATCATTTTAGTTAAATATGAGAGACTGTTATTTTCTCTTAGTTCTCTCTACATGATAAAATCATAGGAGATTGTTAAACTATCATATTTGATGTATTTTTCTATTTATTTGTCTTTTTTGACTGTGTTTGTTGTTTTTGTGAAAAATACAAATATCAATAGAATTATAAAATTAATTATTAAATAATTATTTACAAAATGAAATTTATATAATGAATTAAACACATGGTTTTATTATTATAGCACATCGCAGCAACAAGTGGGTTGCCATTGGACGGCAAACAGACGTCTCTCTCTCTCGCTCCCCTCTCACTGGACGACTGATCGACGACCCATGCCACCTCCTACGTTGCTCCTTCCTGCCCGCCTGGGCTTCCAAATCCCTAAAAGTTTGATGAGTCCTTGATCCACTGGAATTCGTCCCCAAGGGCTGACGATCTTCTCTATGTCGTTGCAGATCAAAAAGGTTGGTTGTTCTCTCCTTCGCGCCCTGTTTCGAATCTAACTAGTAACTAGGTGTTTTGCAAAATAACTGGAGGAAAACAAACTAGAGAGAGAAAAAAAATGGTGATATTGTATGTTGATACTCTAGCCTTAGGATTTTGATCGCAGGGCTAGCTCCTTTTTGCGGTTAAATTGGTTTTTGATTTCTTTGTGTGGATCTTCTTCTTCCTGTGAGGATTAAGGCTTTGTGAGGTTTGAATGAAGGTGAGGTTTTAGGCGCTCTATAATCCATTCATTTGTTCTTCAGTAGAAGCGAGAAAGAAAGCTGGGAATATTATTTTGGTGCGTGGAATCGCTTGACGGGGCATCTCAACTTCGTTTGCGGTTTTTCCCTATAGAGAGGTTGGTTGCTCTGTGTCCTGTTGCTTAGGAACTTAGGAGAAGAAAGATGTTATTTTGATGTGTATCTTGTGTGTTTCCCTTACTACTCTCAAGCTTTGCAGCCGCTGAGCAAGTGCTTATTGTCCATAAGGGTGGTTGCTTTTTGATGGCTTTTAACAAGAGATCTCGATTGAAGGATGCTGGGCTGCGGCGACTGCTTCCCTTGCTCCTCTCGGTCCTGCTGGTGGCTTTTATTCTGATTATCCTGTCTGGAAAGAGCATGCTTTCCTTTAGAGTAGAAGGAGAAGAGAGCCCACTTGTCTTGGAACAAGAGGAGGTGGTGCTTGATTCAAAGTTCAAGCCCAAGTTCCCCAACCAGACTGTCTTGTCCATCTCATTGGAAGAACGAAATAAATTGCCTCCAAGAAACTCAAACCTGTTTCCTACTTTAGCAAAGGATCATATCAAGATTGTCCTATATGTGCATAACCGCCCCCAGTATCTCAAAGTGGTACTTCAGAGTTTGTCAGCTGTGGAAGGGATTGGAGAAACATTGCTGATTGTTAGTCATGATGGATATTATAGGGAGATGGATGAGATTGTTCAAGATATCAAGTTCTGTCAGGTGAAGCAAATCTTTGCACCATATTCGCCACATCTTTTTCCAGACAGCTTCCCTGGGGTTGCACCTGGAGATTGCCGTGATAAAGATAACGCAGCTGAGAAAAAGTGTGATGGTAATCCTGATCAGTACGGTAATCATCGGTCTCCAAAGATTGTTTCTTTGAAGCATCACTGGTGGTGGATGATGAATACTGTATGGGATGGTCTAGCAGAGACCAAAGGTTACACCGGTCACATTCTTTTCATTGAGGAGGACCATTATGTCCTTCCAAATGCCTATCAGAATATTCAACTCCTGACCAGGATGAAGCCTTGGAAATGTCCTGATTGTTATGCTGCAAACTTGGCACCATCTGATGTGAACTCAAAGGGAGAAGGATGGGAGACCTTGATTGCTGAGAAAATCGGCAATGTTGGTTATGCCTGGAATAGAACTGTCTGGAGGAAGATCCATGCAAAAGCTAAGGACTTTTGCACATTTGATGATTATAATTGGGACATAACCATGTGGTCAACCATATTCCCCTCCTGGGGAACCACTGTTTACAGTCTAAGGGGGCCTAGGAGAAGTGCTGCTCATTTTGGCAAGTGTGGACTGCATCAGGGCCAAGACACACATAATGCTTGCATTGATAATGGTGTGGTGAGTGTTGATGTGGATGATGCTGATAAAATTCCAAACATCAATTCAAATTGGCCTGTTCATGTGGTCAAGAAGCAAGGCGGCTATCAAGGCGGATTTAAAGGTTGGGGTGGGTGGGGTGATGAGCGGGATCGAAAGCTTTGCTTGAGTTTTGCACACATGTATCATTTTGTAGAGGCACCATCCGATTGAGACAGAGATAAAGGGAACGAAACGTTTTTCTTGGTACTTCTATTTCATGAGAACATTCTGCTGTGTGTGTTGGTTGTTTCTGTTAGCTATGTCATCAGGAAGAGATATAAATCCTCATAGATAATGGATAATTAACTAACATGGAGAGATGAGTAAGATCAAAAGGTTTGTATTTCAATTGATCTAGAGGATATCAATATTCAATCACATCTATTATTAACATTTTTGGCATCATGAGGTCTTCTTTCTGCTGTTTTTTTTTTCTCTCATGTGTACAGGGACATCAAGTTATGCTTACTTTGTTTCTGATTTATAAATGTGTCTTTCTAATGTTTTTTTCACATATGCGAGCACTACAAGGTTATGGGCTGTGATCATAATGTTTTAGTATGTACATATTTTGTAATTTTGTGTACATTTCACCGCCAACACGTTCAGAAAAAACTCAAAAGTTCTTCTGAAAGGGGTGGTCTAGTGGTTCTAGATACCAATAAGCTTATTGACCAGTTTATGTGTTTGTAATTTTACTTTTATCTAGTCCTGGTTATGTTATTCAGTAAGAGCTGTTGGAAAACGACATTGGTACAGAAGTTTAGCTTTACCATTGTGCTTCTTAAGCTGCATTAAGTGCTAGTCCTCATCAGAAAACAATCTATTTGTAGTGGTACAACTGTTTGAGGCTCAACTAAAATTCTAGAAGATTTAAGTGAGCTCCAGCTTAGCAGATTGATTTTTGACAATGGTGGCTTTTTAGTTCATACTTAGGAATTAAAACCAAACATAATGTGTCTTAATAAATTGCTCTCTTGCAAATGTATATTTTTCTCCCTGAAGGTGAATACTAAGTGTGGCCTTTATTTGTTGATTCGAACATCACACATTCCTGTACTTATATTTCATCTTATTTTAATTGGACATTTGCATTCCGGGCTGTCACTGGATAATGATTCTGCAGGAGAATTCCAGTATATTATTTAATTCACATGTATGTGTAGTCTATTGAACTTTATTAGTCTGCATAACTTAGCAAAGCATTTCTTTCCTCTGGATCCTTTGTGCTGATTTTTCTTAAAGGTTGTTATTTGGGAGAAAAAGGAGCAAACTGAAAAGAAAAACTCTTACAAGGTAAAAGGATGGGTTATTTTTGCTAGAGATACCTTAGGCCCCATTATCAAGATAGCAATTTGCTCTAGTGATTAGAGAGGATTTAAGTGATTTAACTGAACTCAAACTCCATGTGTGAAGCAATGATACATAGGGACATTACTGCCCAACAAAGGTGGTATTGTCCATACTGGGCCACACACTTTCATTGTGAATGCAATCAACAAACTGCAAACAATGAATCACTTCTTGGGTAAATTTCATGTGTTTTGGACTTTGGTGGTGACAAACGGAATGCAATCGCGACCCTGTCCACATTACCCGTCAAAGAATTTTAACCATTGTTAAGAAGGACAAGTTACTTATGTTATATATGGGGAGTTGATGTCTTCAACTGTTTTTCAGGAGTCTGATCCGTTCTTATTATTGAATTACTTATTTTTTTCATGAATTGTTGTCTTCAACCATTTTTCAGTAGTTTTTGTTACTGGTTCTCAGAGAATTGTTGTTTGAGCGTATAATTTGTAAACCTTCCTATGGCTAGTTTGTTTAATGACTCAAAGAATGCACAGCACTCTGGCCTAGGAATCCAATTATTCCGGCCTTTTGGCAAAAGAGAAGAATTTTATAGAATGGAAAAATTAAGAACACTGATGAATTTTTGTCACTACCTGACGGGGAATTCAATAGTGAACTACACCCATTGAACTTGCTGCATTCTTTCTCTACTGTACATAATGCAGGTTTCTTTGTCATGGGCCTCTTAGAGAACATTTTATGTGTCTCTGTTATCTGATCAGTGGCTGCTGTCTTGCATACAGGTGAGAACAATGATAATCTATGTTCAGTGGTAGCTCGATAGCTTTTATAGTCTATCAGTTCCGCAGCGCATGGTGCCATGTGTGCATTGTTGGGTATGCTCAAACTATATCAATTGTTGGGTGTATGTTCCAACTATATCAGTTGATGCTTAATTTTCTCTGCCCCTTGATGCATGTTTCCACTTCTTTATGAAAGCTTACGTTTTGCATTTATTTCGTTTCATCTATATGTTCTTTTTATCCTATAAATACTTGGCCAATAGGCAAACAGGATTAACATACTTACAGCGACTTCCACCAGCTCTTTTGCAGCATGGACACCTCATGCCATGTGATATGTTGTGCTTAATTTTATACATGAAGTATGGCTCTTATAACAAAAGGTTTCATCAATGTTTCTTGAATTGCGATATTCCTGCCATGCATAATTTGGTTTGAGTTTTCCTTTTCAGCTTTGCTTGTTTGAAAAAAAAGAAAAAATTTATGGACAAACAAACAAATTTTAACATCTTCTTTAGATCAGTTTACTGTTTAAATGTTGTTGTTATGAAGCAAATGAACAGATAATGATCGGCATCCTTTTCCTTTGTTGCTTTGAAACCAAAAAAGGAAAAAAAAAAAAAAGGACGCATATGTGCATGTGTTGGTGGAAATACTCTTTCAGCCTATGTGCTTTTTGTTGATTCATGACTTGCTGCTGGCGTTTAATTGGTTTGTTGGTTTCCAAGATTAATAATACAGTGTGAATGATCAAACTTAGGTGAGGAGAGGTTCTTGTTTCCCTAATGCAATTGGATTTCTTTTTTTATTAATTTTTTCCATGAACCGTGTCAAGAACAATGATTTTTAAATATACCATATTTCTTCACCCAGCGTGGTGAGAAATCTATCTCGGTCTCCGCCCAATGCCAACAGGTGAAGACACTGTTGGCATGCTGCAATAGATGATTGGTAGAAAGCTGAGACCTTTCATCTTTAATAATAATAATAACAATAATAATAATAATAATAATAACAATAATAATAATAATAATAATAATAATAATAATAATAATAATAATAATAATAATAATAAGTTAGAGATAATTGAGTCGGACTCTTGTGAATTATTTGATGAGGATCAAGCAAAGTTGGACATTGCTTCTAGAACATTGATCTCGAGGCATGATGAACGGTGGGATGGCACAATCGCATTCTTAGTGCGTCCGATCACCGGGTGTCGGACCAACTAGCGGTGGGAGTGCAACCACGTGTCCGATTCTTGTGGCTTGACGAGATCGGATCTTGGAAGTGTGGGTCCCACATCCACTCCACAGCACACGAGGCCAAGCTTAATAATTAATAAAATTATTATTATTATTATTATTATTGTTGTTGTTGAATACTAACAATAATAATAATGATAATAGGGTGAGGTGATCTCTTTCTATATTTGTATATCTGTCCCCTTGTGCTCAATCAAATCCTCATACTGCTAATGTTTCTCATAGATTTTTTAATTTCTAATGATAAGATAAAGCCATGTCTTCATGTTCTCTTAAATTTGATCATTTATTAATTGATAGAGTTTTGTGGCCTACCGATTGTACTTTGTTAATTATATATAAGCTAGAGATCAAGTGAACGGCTTCCCACAAAGATGCCGATCTCTATCCTTTTATAAATTCATAGAATTTTTCACTAAAAATTTAAAAAAAATATATAAATATTTTAATATCAGCAATTTATTTAATATTTTGATTTTTATAGAAAATATTAAAAAAATTGGTTCGAATCTCACCTGTATAAAATGGAACATGTATATTAAAAAAATTTATTGCATGTATCTTGTTCACATTTCCTTAAAAAAGTAAAGTAAAATCAATATCAAACTAAGCTAAGTATGAAAACACTTGGCTGACTTGTGAGGCCAGGCAAAGATTGTTCTAAATTGTTGGTTTGCATTTTTCTTTTTAAAATTTTTTCATTTTAAATTTACTTATAATATATACAATAAATAAATAAACAAAAACAAATTGGGATGCAAGTTCCTTCTTTTCCTATAGAAATTCGAGAGAGAGAGAGAGAGAGAGAGAGAGAGAGTTGAGAGTCGAGAGCTGAGAAAGAGTTAAAAGTCTGCGAAGGAAAAAAGATTTTGTCTTTGTGCTGATACGTGTTATAGATGGGAGTTCACGTGTATCAGGTCCACAATCGGCAGCACTCGCGTACAGAAGCAGGTCCTCCCCCTCCGAATGCCTCCATACTTTGTTTTGCTTAATCCTGATCGATTTGCGCAAATATTATCACCTTTTTGTTTGGTTTGAATTTTCATGGAATTTCTCTGCTTTGATTGTGGTTATCTGTGGTGTCTTTTTAGAGAAATTATGTCCATCTCTGATTGTGATTTTGATTAGATTGTGTTGTAGAGATAAAAAAGGAAGCACCTTGGCTTGGATTTCTTATTGAGTTTTGTCTAAATTATCTTTGGGGATTTCCATGGCTTTGTAGGGATTTAAGCAAAGATAAAAGAGCCCCACTTTCCAGATGCTTCATGTAGAATCTAGTCTCCATCTCTATTTCCATTCTTTCTCTGCCTTCCTTTTCCTTTTTTCTGTGAGTTGAGTATCTTGTTAAGAACTCCTTCATTGGTTCACTGCTCACATCTTGTCAGAGCTTTTGCTCCTCGTTTTCTTGTGTAATCTTTTGCTCCAAAGCAAATTCTCTTATCCGTACTGGTCCTGCTATCCTTGATTCCTTCTTCCTGCTCTGAAAATGCCCGCGGTATTGCTCTCTGGTGAGTTTTCACTGTTTAGTTTCTGTAAATCCTCCGCAAAGTTGGTGTTTTGAACAGTGCATGTTTCATGTTTGATGGTATGCTCAATGTAGTAGTGCTCAAGTTTTGATTTTGAATCCAGAATGGATATTCATATTATTCCATAGTCTGGTGTTCCTTTTGGTGTGTGACAAAGAGAGAGATGAATTCTGAGTGAGTGAGTTTGGAGTGAAGGAGGGGGGAAGGAATGACTTCGATGTCCAATAGGGGAGCAACGTGTTCCCGCAGCAGCTCAGCAAGGTCCAAGCACAGCGCCCGCGTGGTTGCCCAGACTTCCCTTGATGCCAAGATCCATACGGACTTTGAGGAATCTGAGCAACCATTTGATTATTCTGCATCGATTGGTGTTGCTAATCGGTCAAGTGGGGCAGAGAGTGGTGGAGTTCCCCCGTCAGCTGTTTCTGCATACCTCCAAAGGATGCAGAGAGGGAAGCACATTCAACCATTCGGTTGCATGCTAGCTATTGAGGATGATACCTTCATCATCATTGCATACAGTGAGAATGCCCTGGAGATGTTGGACTTGGCCTCGCATGCTGTGCCCAGCATCGAGCAGCGTGAGGCCCTCACAATAGGTACCGATGTTCGATCGTTATTCAAGTCCCCGAGTGCTGTTGCCCTGCAAAAGGCTGCAAGCTTTGGAGAAGTTAATCTTTTGAATCCAATACTGGTGCATTGCAAGAGTTCGGGAAAGCCCTTCTATGCAATCATGCACCGGATTGATGTGGGTTTGGTTATTGACTTGGAACCTGTGAATCCAGCTGATGTGCCAGTGACTGCTGCTGGAGCGCTCAAATCTTACAAACTAGCTGCAAAAGCCATTTCAAGGCTGCAATCTTTGCCTAGTGGTAATATCCCTTTGTTATGCGATGTTTTGGTCAAGGAAGTAAGTGAACTCACAGGTTATGATAGAGTGATGGCTTATAAGTTTCATGAAGATGAGCATGGTGAAGTTATAGCTGAGTGCAGGAGATCAGATCTTGAACCCTATCTTGGCCTGCACTACCCTGCTACTGATATCCCACAGGCTTCGAGGTTTCTGTTTATGAAAAATAAGGTTAGGATGATATGTGATTGTTCTGCTCCACCCGTGAAGGTAATTCAGGATAAGAGATTGCCACAGCCATTGAGTCTGGGAGGTTCTACCTTGAGGGCTCCTCATGGCTGTCATGCTCAGTACATGGCTAACATGGGTTCAATTGCTTCCCTTGTGATGTCTGTTACAATCAATGAAGATGATGATGAAACAGCTATTGATCAGCAGAAGGGGATGAAACTTTGGGGACTTGTGGTATGCCATCACACAAGTCCTAGGTTTGTGCCCTTCCCGCTTAGATATGCTTGTGAATTTTTGCTACAAGTGTTTGGCATACAATTGAATAAAGAGGTAGAGCTAGCTACCCAGGCAAGAGAGAAACATATTCTTCGAACACAGACTGTTCTTTGTGACATGCTTCTTCGGGATGCTCCTGTTGGTATATTTACTCAATCTCCTAATGTCATGGATCTTGTTAAATGTGATGGTGCTGCCCTCTACTATAAGAATCAATTCTGGTTGCTTGAAGTAACACCTACAGAGGCACAGATACGCGATATAGTCGTGTGGCTTCTAGAGTACCACAACAGTACCACAGGATTGAGCACTGACAGCCTATCAGAAGCAGGATACCCTGGCGCTGCAGAACTAGGAGATGCCGTTTGCGGTATGGCTGCGATCAAGATTACATCCAAGGATTTCATCTTTTGGTTTCGGTCACATACAGCAAAAGAGGTCAAATGGGGTGGAGCTAAACATGATCCTGGGGGTAGGAATGATGAGGGTCGCAAAATGCATCCACGATCTTCATTCAAGGCCTTCTTGGAGGTGGTCAAGCGAAGAAGTCTTCCTTGGGAAGATGTTGACATGGATGCAATCCACTCCTTGCAGCTGATACTGCGGGGCTCCCTGCAAGATGAGTCTGTGATGGATAACTCAAAGACCATAGTAAATGCAACTCCAGATGATGCAAAGCAGATTCAGCACATGGATGAACTGCGTACAGTTACAGCTGAAATGGTTCGGCTAATTGAAACAGCGACAGTGCCCATTTTGGCTGTTGATGCATTGGGAAACGTGAATGGCTGGAATACCAAAGCGGCAGAATTGACTGGATTATCTGTGGAAGATGCCATTGGGATCCCTTTTGTTGATCTGGTTGAGGGAGAATCAGTTGAAGTGGCTAAAAGTCTTGTTTGCTTGGCTTTGCAAGGTGATCTTCTTAGTAACACATTCCATGTATATTTCTCGTTGTAGATTCTTGGATTCTTATTTTGTTGTCTTATGGTCTTGACTGCATTTTCAAGTGCCTCAAAGGCCATTACATGTCTTCTCTTATTGCAGGGAAAGAAGAGAAAAATGTTCAAATCAAGCTTAAAACCTTTGGCCATCAAAAAAATAATGGCCCTGTGATCTTGATTGTCAATGCTTGCTGTAGTCGGGACATTAATAATGATGTCGTGGGGATCTGCTTTCTTGGACAAGATGTTACTGGCCAGAAGTTAGTAATGGATAAGTATACCCGTTTACAAGGCGATTATACTGCGATAGTAAGCAGCCCAAACCAACTGATTCCCCCAATATTTATAACTGATGAGTATGGGTGTTGTTCTGAATGGAATGCAGCCATGGCCAAACTATCAGGTTTGAGCAGGGAGGATGCAATTGATAAAATACTTATTGGAGAGGTTTTCAGCCTCCATAGTTTTGGTTGTCGAGTCAAAGACCATGACACACTTACCAAGCTGAGGATAGTGATGAATGCTGTCATTGCTGGCCAAGATGCAGAGAAATTGCTATTTGGATTCTTTGACGTGAATGGCAAGTATGTAGAAGCACTACTTACTGCAAACACCCGGACAAATACTGAGGGCAGGATCACGGGGGTGTTGTGCTTTTTGCATGTGGCTAGCTCAGAGCTTCAACATGCGTTACAAGTGCAAAGGATGTCTGAACAGGCTGCAATAAACAGTCTCAAGGAACTAGCATACCTGCGCCAGGAAATTAGGAACCCCCTGAATGGGATTGTATTCACTTGCAACTTAATGGAGGCCTCTGATCCAACTCAGGAGCAGAAGCAATTGCTTAGGACAAGTGGTCTGTGTCAGGAGCAATTAAGAAAGATATTGGATGACATGGATCTTGAAAGCATTGAGCAGTGGTATGAACCTTTTAGTTTATATATTTCTTGTTTCATGGTTGTGATATATCAAGCATTCATTTATGTTGGATATACCAAGGTGTTACCTATGTATTTTTATTATATTTTGGCTAGTCTATCAGATTGTTACTTTATATAGGGACTAACCTAATATAATACAAATTCATAAGGTGACATCGAAATATATCCAACAATTTATGTAGGTGACAGTTCACAAAATTGCCTTTTCCGTTAATTTTTGATAAAGAACTTGTTTCACATGCTTAGTTGCTCTCCCCCTCCTCCCTCTCTATCCAAATATTTTTCTGGCCATGTTGCCCTTCATTTTGAATTAGTTTGTTTGACTCTTCACTCATGCTACTTGTGTCTGACAAAAGTAAAATTCCATCCAAGATTGCGTGGTACTATTAGTGCAAAAGCCATCAGAAAAGAGCCCAAAATAAATTGTTCATTCTTTCTACTGCTGGTTTTTTTATGCTATTTGTGTCACCTTCCTATCGAAAGAGGCTGGTTTTTAAATCTGCAACAGTTTGTAGTTTTCAGCTTTGCTGTGTATATACCTATTAGGATTTTTTGTTATTAGCTTGGCGATAATCTGAAGAGGATGATAGAATCAGAAACTTTTAAAAGCTTGTTTTGTAGTTTCTTATAAACATCCAATGAAAGTTGCAGCAATTCATTTTAATCAACTTAAGGCTGGCATTTTCAGTTTTATGACACCTTGTCCAATGTCCACTAGATTCATATCTATGAAGTGATATTCTTTCCTGCAAATCAATCCTTTTTAACTCACTTTGACTAAGCCTTGGTGACCTCAAACAGCTATTTAGAGATGATTGGTGTGGAATTTAACCTTGGGGAAGTTGTGGAGGCAGTCGTGTCCCAGGGAATGGCTTTAAGCAAGGAACGACAAGTTTCACTTGTTATTGATACTCCTGCTGATCTGTCCACCATGTGTTTATATGGAGATAATTTGAGGCTGCAGCAAGTTCTAGCAGACTTTTTATTGAACACTCTTCAGTTCACATCACCTGCAAGTGGATCAGTTCTGCTGAAGGTCATCCCAAGAAAGGAACATATTGGGACTGCAGGACACATTGCCCATCTTGAATTCCGGTAATTTTCACTACAGTACCATGATCGATGAGTTATTTCCTGAATACATGGTATAACATTTAATGGCCTTCATATGCATAAAGATCATAGATTATGCAGAAAGTTGCCCACTCTAGCAAGTCATATTTTAGGCACATAGACCTACTGATTGTGTCTTTAATTTTTGTGATTTTAATTTAAATTAATTTTATATACTTAGGGGCACTGATGCATGTTAGGAAGTTAAAAAAATGTAGTGATGAACATATGTATATATTTGTCCCATTGTGCTTTCTTTGTTTTTATTATTTTTTTATTTTTATCTTTACCTATAAATCACATGCATTCAGTTCCATGGTTTTGCAATAATTACTGCACTATAATTGCCACTGATGCTACAAGTTTCAGTAGGGAAGATGTCCATTATGAGGATCAAAAGTATTTCTGTATGCTGTTGTGTCTTGCAATGCATTTACTGAACTTCAGTTACCGAAAATACTTGTGATACCGGACTTGAATTATCAAAGGATTACATTTTTTTTCCTTGATCTCTTATGTGATTCTGCTTTTTGGCAGAACAATTCATCCTGCACCTGGAGTTCCAGAGGCTTTGGTGCAGGAAATGTTCCGCCACAGCCCGGGTATCTCGAGGGAAGGACTTGGTCTATACATCAGCCAGAAGCTGGTGAAGATTATGAATGGAACCGTTCAGTATCTCAGAGAAGCAGAGAGATCATCTTTTATTATTCTTGTTGAGTTCCCCCTGGTTCGCCATTCTCACAGTAGGTGAGTATGGCTGAAGGAGTACATACCCAGTCTAATGTGAGTATTAGCATTGGCCCCACCTTCAATGGCATCAAATAGCATGGTTCTGTTACATGTCTATGCCATGTTGACAGTGTTAGTGTGATTACTATCACCGGTGTATCTGTTATTGAAAGAATAAAATTATGGTTGTGTAGTTTCCTCCCTCAAATCTTTTGCTGTTTTTAGACGTTCTGTTTTTATCCATGTTCATTGTATTCCAGCTTATTGTTTGCTGTTATGACTTCTGTGTGTGTATGGGGTTTGTATTCCTTCCTCTTAAATATTAAGGCAGATTGTGAAAAATAACAGAATTTGGTCTTGCTCATCCTAAAAGGTTCCGGCATTCTCTCAAATACAAGGGAAGATGAATTTTGAAGATATAAGTGATACTTGCAAGTGAAATCATCACAAAGATGAGGTAAGTGGGAAAACATTTCAATTAGTATCAGCTTTCATTTCATTCTTGCAAATGGATTACCCTGTACTTAAGTATAAATTTGCATATTATTTCTATGAGAATAAAGAAAAGCTTAATCAGCACTTTCATTGACATCAAGCTGTACAATATAAATTCATCAGGTGGGACCGCTGAGTAGAGTCTGGAATTGCATGTTAAGCACCTCTTGAACTTGTGGACACATCTGGAAGTTTGATTGATCTGCAAAACTTAATCCAGACATTGAACAAATAAGCATGCAGGTAATATAGTTTCCAAAGCATTATGCTGAGTATTAGAATAGCAAACTAGAAGCAAAGGACTTAAAGCCGGTACTTTGTTAATCTAGAACTGATTACTAATCACTTACCTCAAATTGAATTGCTTTGTCAAATATATCAAGTATGGTAGAAAACAGATGCTGTAGCTTTTCACATTGATTTTTCAGTTTGGCTACATAATAAAATCAATTCCTTGCAATTTCACTGCTGAAGGTCTAATTAAAATCATCATCTTGGGAAAGCTGTATTCTGTGTTACTTTGTTCATCTTTTCATGATAAATAACTCTAGAAGGTGAAGCTGATACTGTACCTTTTAAAGTTGCTCACACTTCTATTCTTCTGTTCGATATTATTGGACTTGACCACTAATAACTCTTGTCCTCTAGATGCCAATTCTCTCTTCATATTTTTAGACTCTGCTTCTATTACCTTCGTTAGTGCATCAACCTTTCCAAGAAGCATCTGTGTAGAAGGTGAAGTTTTGACATATTAAAATGAGGGGGCAACACTGCAGGTGTAAAAGGAAACAGATTCTGTGAACCTTAATCTCATCATTTTTTGCGTGTAGCTCTCCTTCCTTCAATTCTTGTGATTTCCTTAAAGAGATCACCTCCTTTTGGAGTCTGTCATAAAGAAAACCTGAAACAGTTTCTTTGGTACCTGAATTATGTGAATTAACATCAGCGCACTTGTTGGCTTCTTCTTCTCCATGAACCTCCACTCCTTTGAAGATAATCTCATCATCATTGCAGGTAGAATTGGCCTTTACCCTTGTATTTTCTTTACCACAATCATTAGAGAATTTACCTCTAGACACTGATAGTGTTCTTCTGACCATGTTCTTTCCATTAACATGATTAACGGGTATGTTTGCTTGCTTCATGTTTATGGTGCTGTTAGCACCTTCGAATGCTGAATTAGCTTGTTGCTGTGTAAAGAGTCTATTCCCGATGAGGGAACCCCTTGGTTGAGAAACTGATCGTCTATTAGGCCCCATACTCCGTGAAGTAACCCTGATGACTCTATTTGAACCTTCAGCTTGCTTTGTTGGTAAACTTGGGACATGTTTTCGGTTTTCCTCCAATTTTTCTAACTGCAACTGTACTTCATCCTGAAAGTGAAAAAACTTGACCATTTTTCTTTTGCTTTCATTATTTGGAAACCGAGAAATAGCAGTCAGGTGCTCAAAAAGCAAATCATGAATGAGTAGCCCTACTTTGGGTAGAAGTAACATAAATCTATCAGTGGTTGCTAATCTTTTTTAAGACCCCTCTTTACACAAGCAATAACGTATTTATCTGAAATTTCAAATGTTATCTAAAGTGTTCCTTATTGTTTATGAATCAGATAAAAGGCCAGATTCCTAGATTTCTCAACATTTGTGTTGTCTACGACAATGAATTGAAATTTCATGTCCAAATTTCATTTAACAATACTTGCAAAAAGCTCCGCTTATCTAGCCATTGTTTGACAGGCATGGCTTTGTCATCTTCATCCTTCCATTCATTTGCTACTGTTGCGGCCACTCTATTTGCTGACACTTTGGTCTTTGCTAGCTCCCTCTCAAGAGCTTTCTTCTCCTCCTGTAAAACAGTCGATCATCATATGTCAATTAAAACGGCGCTTCTCTAGTTAATTGTTGGATGAATGGACTGGTATCCTACATTTAGTTGGGAAACCCGACATTGATATTCACATAAAGTGTTAGTAGCTGCACTTGCGGCCAGAAGAGACTCCTCTAGTTCCTGAGTACTTTGAGTGAGCTTTTGGACCTCCACAACCTTCTGATGGTTAGTTTTATCTAAAAGTTTGTTTTCCTCCTGCAGCATGAAGAAGACATTCAATTAGGTGAGCAAGTCAACTCATGAAGCTTATCATCCTGATTAGGTAAACAATCTCAAACTTTGCCTGCAAGATCGCTATTTGTCTCTGCAACTCAAGATTTTGGTTCCGCATGTTCTCTACTATCAATGCTTGTTCCAGAGTACTGCACAGGATTTTTTCAGCCTCAGCCAATGCCATGTCTTTGGACTTTGTTACTCTATCCAGAACCTTCTTGTTTTCTTTGAGCACTGAGATCTTTAATTTTAAGAAGTAAACTCGCATCATTAAACGTACTGGACATTTAATTGCATTGCAGAACTAGAACTATTTTAGGCCGTGTACCTCATCTTTGTATAGTTTGATTTCATACTGCAGAGGTGCAACAACGTCCTCAACCGAGACAGCTTCTGCATCCTTTTGAGTTGCATGAACTCTTCTTAGAGCTGTTTCAGCTGCAAATTGTGCAGCCAATGCTTCTTTCTTGTCGTTTCTCAGTTTCTTGATTTCTAGATTCTGCAGTGATTTTCTTAAAGATTAACAAATTATCAGCAGAAATAGACCCGGTAGTTTAGGATGGAAATGCAGTGAGGGACCTTTTCTTCCAACTGTTGTTCAGTTGTTCTGAGCTTCTCATTTGATTTCAATAGATCAGCGCTTATCTGAAAGTAAAAAAAGGAAAAGTATAACTTGAGAACAAAAGAAACCAACTGTTAAAAGCCTTTCAACATGCCAGTGGATGAAATGGTACTAAGTGATTTCTTCCAACTGTTACCTTTGCCATAGCTTTATCTTTCATTAGTTCCATCATTTTTAAGGCTTTTATTTCCTTATTGGCAACTCCCAGCTCCCTCTCCTTGTCTGTGAATTAAACAAGTACTTCTAGTTAGAGTTACGGTATTCTGGACTTTGTCATTTCAGAAACATAGAAAGAAAGAGAATGACAAAACCTGTGTTTTGTGCTCTTGACAGTGAAAATCAAGGACAACAAAGGAGACATGTTGCACAAAGGCTAGGAAAAACAAAGGAACAACTTGGATTTGTATGCAGCTCACCTCTGAGTAGGTTCTCCAATCTGTTAAGCTCTATCATGATAGGGTGTGAAGATGTGAGAAATGTCTCCATCTGACCTCCTTCCTGCAACCGCAAGCTCCCCATCCTCCCCTCCCCCTGCAATTCTTGTGCCAAACTCCAAAGCAACAAAATGAGGTGTTTGTTTGTAGGGGATAAAAAAGGCAATGGTTTAGTGAAGAACAGCCCATTCTATCCATTGATTTGACCTTTGAAGTGCAGGAGAAGCAGAGTTGGACTATGTTTGATATTCACTTCTTATTGTTTCAAACTTACCGGTTTGAGGATCGATCGGTGTAATTGTAAACTTGCCAAGTGCTGTTTACTGTTGCATAAAAGATGATATATATCAGTGAATTGGCTTTGATTTTAACCGTGTATGTGTGTCCGTCTTTTGCTTAAAAGAATACTGATCGTATAACACTGAGGCATTTTGCCATTTAGAACAGCAGCAAAAGCAGTGAGTGGTTCAGGTGGCCATTTAATTGGTCAGTGCAGGCATCTGTTTACCAGTAATCTTTTAGAGGAAAAGGTACCGATGCTGGGACAGGGGATGTGATTCATCAAGGGAAACCACTGAAAGGTGCATCCCATCATGCATGGTAGGTGCGCGGTTGGATTAATTCTCACCATTTTTCGACCGGTGATACCTTTAGAATTCAGCAGTACGAAAACGGAGTGATTGTTGCCGTCGTTACTGTTGTCCATGTTGTTGCATGAACAGTGGACTATTGCTGAGAGTGAACTGAGTATTCCTGAGGGGATAAGTGAGTAGCTGGAGAAGGAACATCCAGCATTGTGACTTGGGAGCTAGTAAGAAAAGAGTTTTCCTCTTGATAACATGCTCACCAACAGCATTGGCATATCAAGAAGAGGATGTCTCACCTCATTCTTCTCTACCCAACAACCCAATATAGTATTAATTAATTAGACAATGCCCATATCATAGATTCATATCTCTATCTTTATCTTTTTCTATGATGCTCGCACTCATCATTGGTGAATTCAAATATCAAGTAAATGATGATTATCTACTCGGTGTTAGCATTCCCATTTTGGTGTGTGTGCGTTTTTTTATCTTTCGTAATACTACGCACATTCATCACTAGAGACAGCTCTAATTTGTGTTTTTTCTTTTAGTGTTAACTAGTAATTTTATACTCTCTCCATCGGTTTGTACTTTTTTTGTCCGTATTTAATTAAAGCATAGTTTATCTATTTTTATTATATATATATATATATATATATATGTATATATTATTTGGTATATGTCCAATACGAAGTCACTTAAATCACTTAAAAGAAAGTAAATAAGATGAAACAGGAAGTAATCCTCCTCATCCATCTCATTTGTCCTGAAAATCCAAATCCTAAACTCCGACACAATAAATAAAACCTGTATAATTTTTTTTTTTTTAAAAAAAAGGGAAATTATCGGAAAGAGAATTGAGAAACTAGCAGATCATGGTTTAACTGACGAGGCATTGAACACGAATCAAAGTGTGCCTCGTGTCATACTTGGATGATCTGTTTGAACACGAATCTCAAATCAGATCATGGATCGTAATCGGAATCAAACGCGGTCGAAGAAGAACATGTTGGATGATTGACATAAAGAAAGGTATTGAAAAATCCATGGGATGCATATCATGTCAAGTCCACCGCCCAAGCATTGCATCATCTGGATGAGATTCTCAATCAACCCTTTCTTTTTTGGTTGCCTGTCAATGTGAAATGAAATTTATTTAATGGAATCCTTTCCTCATTCTCATCATCTCATCTCCTTAAACCTTAATCTTAATCCCATTCCTTTATTTTTCACCAATAAACCTTGCTGGATTCTAATATTCGAAACCAATATTGGTATTAAATGTCAATTGAAACTAATATTTGGATTCGGAATCTCCAATCCCTTGCTTGATGCATTTGCTTTAGTTTTGTATCCCAAAATTGGCCGGCAAGTCAAGCTCATCATTAATTGAAGCATCTCCCTCAAAAATACCTTTCTCTCTCACTCTTTGTTTTTTCTTTTTACAATAAATAAATAAATAAATAAATAACATTCTCTCATTCTCAATGCACACTTCCAAAAACACCCTTCTCCATTGCTGCATCAAAGAATTTATTTTTGACCACTTACATAAATTGTTACAAATAATAATAATAATAATAATTAATACATAACTAATTTATATATAAATTAATCATTAACTGGCCAATACTACCATATCGAAATACATTGGTGTGGCTATGCTGGTGCGCACTTGAATGAGGTTGTCGAATTTGTGTGTGTATATATATATATTATTGGAATAAAATAAAAATAGTTTTTGTTATTAATGTATTACATTAATTAATTAACTTTTATTATGTATCCCACTGAGAACTATATTACCGAGTGACTTATGGTAGGCTTCACAAGCAATAAAGGAAAAAAATTCATAAAAATTTAACTGATGAAGTAATTTTTTTTGTTAATTTTTTGTGAAAACAACAAATTTCCCAAATTAAAAAAAAAAAAAAGTCAATTCGCTAGTGATGAAATAATAATAATAATAATAATAATAATAATAACAACAAGGGTAGAATGGGCATTTTAAAAATATTCCCTTGCTCTATATACGCGCCATCCGTCGTCAGTTGGCGGCAAAGCATTGAAAGAGAGTTCCCAAAATATAATCCCTCATATTTCACAGCGCCATAAAAATCCCACCTTTTCCTTTGATTGATGGCCATTCAGGATCGTCTCCTTCAGTTCAGGCTCCACATCGCCGCCACAGCTGCCGGAGTCGCCGTCATCTCTCTTCTCCTTCACGGCCCAACCCTCTCCACCGTCTTCTCCTTCTTCTGGCCCCTTCTCCTCTCCACCGCCTGCTTTCTCACCCTCGTCGCCATCCTCCTCCGCTTCTCCCCTCCCTCCTCCGATTCCTCCGGATCCATCGCCGGCGAGGAGCTCATGGACTACGTCGCCGGTCACCAGGAAGGCCACACCGGAGAGCTAGCAGAAGATGGAGAGGAATCCCACCCAAATTCGCTGTGAGGGTACAGCATAGTGCTCCGCCGGAACAGTGTTGCTGATTTAAATCCCATCTTCGTGGCGCGATATGATTGGATGGCGAGAGGAGCCCCCTCGTCCAAGTGTATATATATATATTATTCCCGGCCTTATTTATTTCAGGATTATCAAATGAATGAATAAATAATTAAAATAAATGAAAAATTTGAGGACACAGAAAATTAAATGATATAAATTGGGATACATGAAAGCTGCATGAGATAATTGAAAATTTCTAAAAAAAAAAAAAACCGAAAGAGCGTCCATTAACATGACAAAAGTGTGGTGCTAATCAAACCACATAATCAATCGGACTGCAGTCGTTTTGTTGGATCAAGTTTCAAATGTTGTCCACGGAATCCACACATAAGCGCACGCGCACACATATATAAAAATATGTATGTATCTTTGATTCTCTTTGATTTTGTGGTGTATGTGATTGTTAATGTGTAGCGTATAGTAAATGTTGAGCATTTATAAGATCAGATGCTGAAATTTTCCCAGAATGATCAACATCAAGATCCTCAAACTCCTCCATCACAAGTGCAATGTCTTCTTCACTAATCTTACCCAACTCTTTCAACTTGTACACTATGAACTCAGCTCCACTGCATAAACAAACCACAGATTTCAATCAATATTGGAGCCATTTTTACATTGAAAATCATGAACAAGAAATATTACCACCTGACAGAACCATCATGATCAAGATCAGCTGCTTCAAGATCCACAAATGTCATCCTTCTTGTAAGAACATATCTGGCAAGCAATTGTTGTTTCTGCTCAGCTCTCAGCTCAGCAAGGTACAGCAAGAACTGAGCCAAACTAACAGTACTAATCAATATCCAAAAAATGGCGAAAATGCGGCCTGATTCAGTTGAGAAGCTCTTGTCCCCATAACCTAATGTTGTGATTGTAGAACAAACACAATAGAATGCATCAACAAGGCTCAATTTCTCGACTTTTACCAAGAAGACGGTCCCGGTTAGCATAAGAACAGATAAAAGCATGGCTGTCATGAATAATTTGTGCTTCACTTTGCTCATCTCTGTCTCCCTGATCAAATGTGTCTTACCGGAGTTTCTATGAAGATGTAATGCTCTGACTAGCAATGCCTCTTGCTTGTCCACAAGATAATCAGCCCATTTACCGATGAAGATTGCCCCAATTGCCATGCCAGTGAACACAAACACACAGGCTAAAAGTTTCGCGCCGATACTATTTGGGACAAGGTCACCATATCCGACAGTTGTCATTGTGACGATGCAGAAATACAATGCGTCGAGAATGTCATTTGTTTTTTTCCCCAGAATTTGATCTCTGACAGCATAAAAACACACCGAGCCTGAGCCAAGGTAGGCAACTAAGGCAAAGGCCACTAGTGTGAGGCTTGGTTGGAGATTAGTTAACATGAACTTGGAATATGGAGGCACATCGTCATGGTTGCTATGTCTTTCCAGCGAGATATCTGCCGAAGGAGCCGTTTTACATCTTCGAATATTCCTTTTCTTGGCACCAAATGTTGATTCTGCTAACACCGGGAGCAGAGGTTCTCTTATGGTATCATCCTTCAGTTTTACTGCATGATCTGAAGAGCTGTTGCTGCATTTTCGTATACTTTCATCAACATGCAATGCAATGCAATGCAATGCAAGCAAGCAATTGATTTCTGCTAAATAACTCAATCAAGATAAGAAAAAGCATGAATAATGGACGGTCACTGTACCTTGGTTTTTTGGAGCAAAGTTGTTTTATTTTCAGAATGAGTTCAGAGGAATCAGTGACGTTTTGACATTCAGAAGTCATTCTCCTAAGGAAATATTGTCACACTCAAAACAAAATTCAGGAAAGTGTTTGCATTAACCTTCTTTTAAGGTTTAAACTTCCCCCCACTTCCTACGGATCTGTGATCTATCTCAACTGTCAGCATTGACTCTGTCCTCCTAAATATCAGACCATCATATCTATATTTTATATATTATGTACTTATTTAGATTTCTCATTCTTTTCAATGTACCACAAGAAGTCATTGTGCAGGTCCCCATCACTACCATAAACAATCTCAACTCTGAATTGCAAGGAAACAATGGTACATGACAATTTCACCTCTTTAGTTGACCAAATCTCATTTTGTACACATCTAATTCACACAAAGAAACTTAAGTTCCCTTTCCAAACGGTAAAGAAAACTAGACTGTGTCATGATCTCATCATCATCATCATCATCATCATCATCATCATCATCATCTGTAAATTTTTCCAAGTCACCTCCAGGCCAATTGATTCCCTAGTAAAAAAACATATCATATTTTGAATGCCAAAAGCTAATGTTAATCATAGCATTCATACAACGTTTTAAATGTCAAAATGAAATTGATTAAAACTATTAACACTTACGGGATAAAAAGTTTGCAAATTTTTGCAATATAGATCCACATTCAATGGATAGGATTGCAGTTGAATACTCTCATCAATGACAGAAGACCCAAAATTGCAGACTATATTGAATAAATTGGAGGATAATCTCTCAGTTAAAACCTGTTCAAAGTCTATTAAATCTCTTCAAAACAGATGAGATTAAAGGAGGCTTTTCCCTCAGTATTTATCTCTTAAATTCTATCTTAATTATTAAATTATATTTAAAATATAGAAGTGGGTGGAAGGAGAGAAAGAATATAAAATTTCCAAGTGGGTTGCTCTTTTGTGTAAACTGAATTACAACGAAAATCACATAGGCATTAGACTCTAAAGTCTAACAAGCAACTTTTCTTTCTTATTTGATTATCAATTTGTGTTTTAATGAGTTTGGCAGCTGCTGTCATACTATTTCTATATACATATCTCTATCTCTCCACATGCTATCTTAGTTTTTCATGTTAGTTTAAATCTAATTCCAGTTTAAATTATCTGTATGATAGTATAATATTTATTATGTAGATTTTAATGAGTATAGTGGTTATACACATGTTAATCCCAATAGATATTTTTGATAATGATCTACTTTAAAATTTAAATTGCGGTCATTAAATCTACTAATTTTTCTAACATCTTCTCCATTATCTCAGCTGACAGAGTAGAGATCATCATGCACGTCATGCAGCTAATGTATCAACACTGACGACACTGCAATGTTGAATTTTCCTGCATGAAAAACAATTGTTATATTTTGATTATTGATTGAAAATAAACAAGTTTTAATTCTTCATATTTGGTATAGAATCAATAAGATGCACATAGAAGGAGAAGAAGAAGAAGAAGAAGAAGAAGAAGAAGAAGAAGAAGAAGAAGAAAAAGAAGGTAATAAGTAATGCACAATCAATTTACATTAGATTTTACAGTCCATGAGAATAACAACATTTAATTTTTACACCATGACAAGCTTCAGAGCCTCCAACTTCCACTTCTTCTTCTCTCTCGCTATGAACTCCTCAAACCTTCTATTCATATCATCTATGTCTAAAAGATCCAACAATTGATCTTCTTCTTCTTCTTCTTCTCCTCCCTCTTCAACCATAATTAAGTTCATAGACTGATGTACACACTCTTCTATGACTTTTTCCTCCTCAAAGAGTTCTACTTTGAGTACTTCATTAGTGTTCTGCTCTTGATCATGACCTGATGTCTGGGTAACAAACTCTACTTCCATGTTTTGAGAATTTTGTTGATTTTGGCTTGCTACATGAGTAACATATTCATCACAAAGGCCCTTGTCGGATATCGATGAAGAACTGAGCAAGCCAGCATCAGCAGCAGCAAGAAATGTTATGATGATATTGGAGACAAGGAAGAGGCACTTGTTGTTTTGGATGAAACTTTTGATTGCAAGGTTTTGAGAGTGAATGAAACATGAGATGCATGAAAAGTAGTAGCAGGACAAAAGGAAGGAAAGAAGAGTTATTGGGAGGAGAACTTGGAGGGTTCTCTTCTTCATGTCCTTTGTCTTCTTGAGCTCCGTGGAGTACTCCATACACTACTTACAAGTTACAAAATTAAACTCCCTCCACTGACACCACTTGTTATATGGACAAAGAGAGATTCATGCACTATAGTAAACTAGTAGTCAACCAACTGCTACAGCCCCCACCAAGTCACAAGGTCAAGATGCCCAATATAAAGTCAGATATTATAATCAGATACTCATTATTTCACTTACAAGATTCAGTACAGCAGGAGAATAACTGTTTTACAGAAACAAGTACCAGTAAATTAAAAGCAGTTAATTAAAACATAAAACCACACACACACACACACACATGGATATGTGAAGAGTGATTAATTAGAGCTGGGAAGGCCAGAGAAAGGTGGCAATAGCATAAAGCCTCTTCTCCTTCAAAGAGCCCTTGGAAGGTAAGCCATACTGCCAGAGTAACATGTCCACCCTCCACTCCTCCATCTTCAGATAGTTCTCTTTCTTGTACCTTGGATATTGGAGAGGCATCCGGAACCCCCACTCCTTCTCTTTCCCTTGATAGCTCACCATCATCATCTAAATATTATAATTCTGTCTGTCCTATATGATCTCTGTTTCTCTTGTCTTTCCTTCCCTCCTTATGCACACTATTTATATGGTTCATAACTAAATTGGTGAAAACAAAGGCGCACATAGGATAAGTGTGAGCCAACAAGAACAGAAGCATGGTTAATCACCGCACATGAAACAACTTAATTAATTCATCTGGCTTCTTTTCCAGTGGCTGTTGTAGCTATTGCATTGTCATAATATGAGTGATCTAATTAATCTGGAAGAGTTTGATGTGTTTGATATACGTCATTGTGAAGGTGGCGGTGGTGTACAAGTGTTGTCCAATTAATCACTTTGGCCAATGCCATTAGTAATTAGATGCCTTGATCAAAGATTATTAGAGCATTCCAAGGGGCTGAATGAGATGAAAGCAGTATTCGAGTCTGAAAGTGGATTTATGACACACACTTTTATATTTCACACAGCTGGTTGGTGAATAATAATTCAATGCTTTTTAGCACCGCAATTCACTAGCTCAATTTTAATTTTAATTTTAATTTTAATTTTAATTTTTCAAACCAGAGAAAGCACAATTAGTACTCCAGTTTAAGATTGGTGATCATCATTATGCTTAGATTAGGAACTAAACAGGATATTGAGAATATATAAAGGAAAAAAGGGGCATGATTAATGTCTTTGAACAAGATTTCGATGGGCGCCACCACCTTATCATTGCTTTCATAAGAAAAAGAACAAACTTTTCATTGTAAATCATCATCATCATCATCATCACGTATCGGTGAATTACAATGCCTCGGGATTAGCATGGACGTCCTGGTGATGAAGGTACACCCGGAAAAAGCAACCACGTGAGAGATCAACAGACGACACTAATGATGGGTCGTTTTTCTGGTTACTTTTGTCGGTGGAAAGTTATGGACACGTGGCGTGTAGAGAAAGCCCCTCCTCTAACTGAAGGCTTCTGTCAGGGATAAAGAGATCCGGATCACCTTCAGTGGAGAAACACTAATCCAACGGTTAAAACAATCTCGCTCCTAAATCGCAGCCGTTCAATATGGCTCCAGTTCTTGGATTCTTGTTCCATGGCCACGTGGCATGGCGAATATGATCAAGCTCTCAACGATAGATCTCAGCCGTCCGATCAAGACCCATTTTTTCTAAAAAAAAAAAAACAAAAACCCGATTGGAAAACGGGTTTGGTGTCCGCCCGATTAAATCGGTCCTTTTGGGCGAAGAAAATTAAAGAGAAAGCCTTTTTTTTTTTTAAATTTTTTATTCTCTCCCTCAGCTCTCTGTTTCACTGGACTCGAAACTCCTTCGATTCGACCTCTTGAAGCTTTGATCCTCCGGTTAGTATCTGTTATTTCTTCAGGTTAGTGACGATTTATGTGAATTTTCCTGATTGTTTGGTATTTTTGTTGTTTGAGCTTGTGTTTTTGTGTTGATTAGGATGTATTGTACGACTAGGGTTTTGTGATTCTTTGTTTCTCTGCAGACGAACGAGAATTCTGTGTTTTTTTGTATTTATGCAGACCATTTTAGGGGCTTTCTGCCGGTTTGCGGGAAGTATTTGTGTTTTCGAGCTTTTGTGACGTTAATTTTTTAGGGTGTTATTTTAAAGTTACTGGTTTGCAGCTTCTTATTTTGTGCCTTTTAGGATTTTCCAATTTTGTTTTTGAGAAAGGTCTCTCCTTTATGATTCTATCTTGTTTTGTGATTCATGGTATGTTTCGGTTTTGTGATCCTACTCCTTTTTTTCACTTTCATGCTTGTACGTGGGTCTTGCGATTGATTAATCCTTCTTTTGCTTCATTCTCTATTTGCTATTAGCTTTTCCTTTTTTTTGTTTTTTTTTCGTACATAGAGCAGAGTGGTGAGTTCTGTTGGAATGGCCGAGCTGGACCCTGCCTCCAAAGTGGAGGTGACCACGAATGTAAACGGCTCTGTTCCACCAGAGGATAAGCCAGAGCATGCTATTTCTGAGAAGAAAGCTGCTGAAGGTAACAGTGTGAAAGCAGCAGATGAAAAGAAGCGAGCAGAGGTGAGCAAGACAGAGGTAAAGGACGCAAATAGCACAGATCGTGAAAGTCATAGCACCACTGTTGTCAAGGATGTAAAAATGTCATACACTGAAGGAGCGAAGACTACTAAGGCTGAGGACTCAAAGGATGCAGAAATTGAGGTTGTGAAAGCAAAAGATGATGTTGCAAAGACCTCAAAAGCTGAGGATGTAAAAACTGAAGAGGATAGTAAGGCCACTGAAGCAGAAAATTCAGAGATTGCTGAACCTGAAGATGCAAAAAAGGCAGAGAATCAGGATGTGATGAACGTTGAGGATGTAAAAATGGCAGTAGACCAGGATGTCAAGGAGGTTGAGGATGTTAAGATGGCAGAAGCTGAAGATGTGAAAGATGCTGATGATGTAAAAATGGTGGAGGCTGAGGGTGTGAAGAATGCGGAGGGAGGCAAGGGAGGGAGTGATGTGAAGGATGGGGATGGGGGAGATAAAGAAGGAAATCCAGATGATGTGAAGGATGGGGAGGGTGACAAGGCAGAAGATGGAGATGATGAGAAGAGCGAGGAAGGCAAGGAAATGAATAAAGAAGCCGGGGTGGAAATGAAAGAAGAGGATGCTTTGGAGGAAAAGGATAGTGAACATGCTAGTGATAAGCGTGACGAGAATAAGAAGACCAAAAGAACAAAGAGAAAAAGATCTGTGGAGGGGAAGGACAGGAAAGCTAGTGAAAGCAAAGAGAAGAAAGCTAGTGAGACAAAAATTGAGGGAGGCTTCAGTACTCCGTTTGCCTCATCTACTGACCGTCCTATACGTGAAAGGAAAACAGTCGAGAGGTTGGTGGAAGTTATTGAGAAGGAACCATCAAGGGAGTTTTCAATTGGGAAGGTGGTATTTATATCTGAATTAGCAGCATTTTCTTTGTCATTAGTTGCTTTAAACATTTCTAATTCATATTTATCCTTTCGGCCTTTCAATTTCAGGGCCGTGGTACTGCTCTGAAGGATATTCCAAATGGTATGATTTTTGTCAGTGGCAGTTCAATTATTCAACATCATGTCCTTGGATTATCCATTTTGTTTAAGATCTGCAGACTGTTGCCTTTGTTAAGTTTTGCTAAATTTTGTCATCATGTATTATCAACTCTTCTACATTTACATCTTCTGTATTTTGTTATGCTTTTTTAGCTTGCCGTCTTTCGCATAGTTTTTAACTTATTCTGGCAGTAGACCTGGAGATCATTTGATATGTTGAACCTGTTATTTTTTATGTTGATCACTTTACCCAGTTTACTTCCCATATGTCTGGACATAATCTAGATTGGATCCTTCTAGAACTTTTAAGTTCCATGTCCAATGTTTGGTAGCATTTAAAGTTTTTAATGATGTGAAGCATGCATTAGATATACGTTGGTCCACTAGGAAGAAAAGTTTACGAACCATTCATCCATAATAGATATCCATAAAAATGCCAGTATAGTGTCAAGTTTGCATTTGTTGATAATTTTGAGATCAATTCCATTACTCAGTAGCATTTAAAGTTTTTAATGGCATGAAGCATGCATTATATATGCCATGTCACATTAGAAAGAAAATTGTTATGCATGATTCCTCCATAATAAACTTGGATAAGCATGCCAGTATAACATCTGGATTGCATCCCGGTAGATAATTTGGAGACTTGTTTTTAATACTAGGTAGCATTGAAGGCTTTTAATGACGCGAAGGATGCATTAGATATTCCCTAGTCCATTATGAAAAAAGGTATTGTGTTTCACCCATTATAACTAGATGGTCATGCCACTATTCTTAACTGTATCAGTCTACCATCTGAACTTTGATCTTTCCCTTGCCTAAGAATGAAACTATGGCATAGCAGAGGCTAATGTTTTCCCTGAGTCACATGCCATTGATGAGGACTACTCTCACTGCTAATCCTTGTATGCTTGCTTTTTCTGTTTATCACAGTTGGATGGGTTTGAAAATTGTGTTGGCTTTCTTTTCCAAAATTCTATTAAACTGACTGATGTTATTTACACAGATTTTCCTCTGAAATTTAGTCACTTTCACCTTCATAACATATATTTGACTTCATGTTGGCCTTGATTGTATATTGGATTGTCCCTTTGCTGATAATCAAATACTATCTGAGTTCTACTGCATATGATGCTCTAATTCGTGGATGCTATTTATTTTAGTTTCTTGTGATTAAACTTTTTAAAGCAAAGGTTCCTTGTTATTTAACTTTTTTTAAGAAAAGGTTTATTGTGATTATGTTACCAGTCTCTTTTTCTTTAGATGCTGACATCATGTTGTGTTACTTGATCTGAGTTTCTCTTTGGATTCTATATGTCAAGACTTGTTACACTATTGCTTCTTGATTTCAGTGGCATACAAATTGTCAAAGAAGAAACCTGCTGATCTCAAATTCCTGCATCAGGCTCTTTTTGGAAGAAGAGGAAAGGTGGTACAGCATACTATGTTTTCTTATTACATTCTTTGTTCTTGTGTGTTTTGGTCATATGTAAATATTTGATGGATACCTTATCTTGTTGATGATGGTATCCCTGTTAGATTATATGCATTTTTTTGGAACACTAGAGATTTTTTCCCGTAAAATTTTTCTTGTGATAGAGGTAGGAAGTCCCAGGATGTTATATAATTAGCTTGTGGAGTGACTACACTTAAGTTGGAGTTCGGCAGGAGGTAAGGCATTTACTGTTCATTGTCTCTTTGTGGTAATGTGGACTCTTGGGTTTTCCTTTTCTTTTGTCCTTTTGCTTTTAGGTGCAGTTTTAAGTGGTTTTATGCTGTTCAGGGTGTATGTATTGTTCCTTAATTTACTAATATACTTGACCATTGCGATTTGTAGGCAGTCAATTTCCGAAGCCACCTCCTTCAGTTTTCTGGATTTGTTTGGCATGAAAATGAGGTAAGCTGTTGATTGGACTTACGCAAAGCTGCAAACTACAGCTACTACCTTTAATGTGAGGTTAGATAAATTGTATTCCGATAGTAATCTTGGTGTATATGACAGCCCTGACATTTGTATCTGCTTTTCCTTGATTTCAGGAAAAGCAAAGAGCAAAGATTAGGGAGAAACTTGACAAGTGTGTCAAAGATTCATTACTGGATTTATGTGACTTATTTGATATTTCTGTTGCGAAAGCTACATCAAGGAAGGTTTGTAGTATTTGCTTCTCTCATTACACTTAATTACTGTGAATCTTACTTTAGGATTTCCAATTTAAAGTATCTGTTATCGAATTAAGATGAGATGTGCTTACAGGAGGACCTGGTTGTGAAGCTTCTAGACTTTATGGCAGCACCTCATGTTACAACTGATGTTGTCCTTGCTGATAAGGAGCAGGTCTCATCGTAGATCAAAACATTTGTGTCTGTGTCTGCATGTGTATATATATTATAGATTTGACATGTTTTTTGTGTGATTTATTAAATTGCCTTCTGATAAACTGTAGCTTTCATCGAGATCGAGAAAACGCAAGAGTGTTGCTAAAGGAAGCCTGTCGAAGAGTGCTGAGGTTACACCTGCGAAAAGGTCTAGGAAGGTATGCTTCTGTACAATGTGAGGCTTCTTCATTATTTTTTTGGTCTCTGCTTACTCCTCATTTATCTTTTTTACATCTTGTAATATGTTGTCTGTGATTTCGTGATTTACTTGTAATTATCTCCACAAAGAAATGCATTGTTAATTTTTTCTTCTCCTGGTTACCCAAGTTCATTTTAAAAATAAGTTTCATTGGCAGTAACCACTAGGGCTGGTCTCTGTGTCCTTCATCTGTTCTTCTAGGTTTCCTTGTAAGCCAGTTGTCTGGCCAAAGATGCTCTGAGCATGCACAAGAGGCAAATTCTTAAAGGATTGAAATCTTTGCGTGGGTAATAATGACCTACTCTTTTTCTGGTTCAAGCTTCTGATGTGCTTTTTATACGTAACTTACACTGCGGGAAAATGTTTTGGATCATGTCATTGAGGATGGATATGTTGACACTATTGTCTCTGTTTATTTGTTAGGTGTATTGTTTTGTTATTATTTGTTTGGTAAGAAACCTTTTCTATTACTAAAGTGTGACCTTTGTACTGTCATAGATCATGTGTTTTACATAGCATTGCATGGAATTTCTTATTGAAGATCACTGTAAATAAGGCTGCATTCTTCTTTTTAAATTTATTTCCAAATGGTAGATATGGAGCAAGAGTGAGAGCATACCAAAATCAGGAGGAAAATCTGCTGAAGACACAGAAGATGAGGGTGGTGATGAAGCTGAAGACAGTGAGAATGGTGTTCATGATGAGGATGAAGCTCATAAGCAGTCTGCAAGTGAGGGGAAGGAAGATGTATCTGCGTCTGAAGAAGAACAAGAAGCTGAGGAAGAGGAAGAGGAGGAAGAGGAAGATGAAGAT
Organism: Dioscorea dumetorum; assembly: GCA_902712375.1. Taxonomy (NCBI): domain Eukaryota; kingdom Viridiplantae; phylum Streptophyta; class Magnoliopsida; order Dioscoreales; family Dioscoreaceae; genus Dioscorea; species Dioscorea dumetorum. The sequence goes on from CACTHL010000863.1 coordinate 86,118, forward strand.
GAAGATGACTCAAGAAAAAGCAAAAAGGCAAAGAAGAGAATTTCCAAAAGAGGGGGCTCTTCTAGATCAGCAAAGTCGAAGTTGCTGGCAAGCCCTAAGAAGGCTCCACGCTCAGCAACAGGTAAAGCCTCTAGCAAAACATCATCTTCAAAACGTTCCAAGTCTGAGGACAAAAGTTCAGGTGACAAGGTCTTTTCAAGAAAAAAGAAAGATGATGATACTCCAAAGAAATCCACTCCAAGGTCATCTACAAAGGAAAAATCTACAGGTAATTTTAGATTAATGCATTAATACTTGTGAATGGATGTTTTTATCATGTAGTTTCTTAATAATAAAAGCATTTGTGAGAACTTGTTGACACATGTACTTTTTATGAGTTTTCTGTTTGATGCATCACTGACCAACTGGATTAGTTGATCTAGTACATGGGTTTTTATTATCATGTAGTTTCTTAATAAAATAATTGCCATAATGAAAGCATTTGTCCAACCTTGTGTTGGACAAATCACTGATGAACCCGATTAGTTGATCTAATGTATGGATTTTGTCTATTCTAGGTAAAAGAGTGGCTAGAGCGAAGGCTAAGACTGAAGAGGGAAAAGAGTCCAGTCCAAGCAAGAAGGAATTGAGAGAGCAAATATGTGAAATTTTGAAGGAAGTTGATTTTAGCACGGTATGATACTATATCATATGTCCAATCAGACTGTTTTGTACTCTGCCTTAGAACAATCTTTTATATGGGGCATATGCCTTGGTAGTTCTGTCATAGGTGATATATTCTTGTGTTCTGGTGTTTCCAAGCCGCAACAACTGGAGGTAGAACGCTAACAGAACGCTGATGGCATGATGTTGCTGAAATCTTTTTGCATGCGTCCCTTCAGCCTTTGATTCTCAAATTCAATAATTTACAAGGCGCTAGGCTGCAGCGCTACTGTTTACTTGTCCTTATTCTTAATTCTTCATTTGGTTTTCATTATAATCTTACTTATCAGAGTATCTCTATTGCAGGCCACTTTTACTGACATCCTGAAGCAGCTTGGTACTTCCTTCGTCGAGATACTGTTTTTTCCCCTTCAAGAAAAAAATTGTTATCAAATTTTTTTGACTCACTATGGATGTTTCCCTTTCAGCTGACCATTACGAGATGGATCTTACTTCAAGGAAAAAGTCCATAAAAATAATGATTCAGGAAGAGTTAACCAAGCTAGCTGATGAGGCAGAAGATAATGAAGATGATGATGATGAAGGTGAAGATGATGCTGCGGAGGCAAAGCCGAAACCCAAAGGGAAGGATGTGGTAGCATGATTAAGTGAAATTTGACAAACATACAGATGGTGATCATTTTGTTCATGTGCAATGCTTTTGATTCTATGCTTCTACCCTGTGATCTTAGTCGGTGTTAATCGACAACAGATGCTTGTAATACCAGCGATAGGCTCAGTTTCCATAACAATGTATTTATAACATAGATTTGTAGTCTTCTTCATTCTTCTGATGGATAGTATGGTTAGTGGTCATATGCTCTTGTGTATTAACATAAATTCAAAGAATATTTTTCCAGTCTCTTCACCCATTGCCTCTGTTTTTGGTTCGGTGCGTGCTTTCTCTATTGCGTTGGATTTTCTCTTGGATTTTAGGTTTGATAATTTAGTATTGTTTCAGAGTCTGCTATCTTCCATTTTTTTTGTTTTTTTTATTTCTGTATATATACAGATACATGCACTTATGAAGAGCCTCAGAATTACATGCGTATTTTGTTTTCATTTTCTTAAATTCTCCTCTGGTACTCTTAAGATTTTGGCCTGTAAATATTGTGCAGTTATCGGTGGTGTATCGGTGTCTGTTTACAATTACATGTTGTGCTTTATGGACGGACTGACAGAAAAATCACAGAAATAATACGACAGCTTTATTTTTCTGTACAAAGTATAAAAAAAAAATTATATGTTGCTCTTATGAACTGACTGAAAAAATTACGGAAATAATGAAACAGTTTTTTTTTTTTTTTTGGTTTACAAAGTAAAAAAAAAAACTTGGTAGCGGCACCGACGGACATGATAATCACTTCAGCGAAACCATCGATGGAATGGAGTGTGCCACGTGTCCTACTCTTATCGAATAATGAACGGTTAACTTGGCATCCACGTGTATCTCCCGATGCAATAATAGGACCGACGACCCAAAGAGCTTCGTCTCCCCCACCGCAGCCTCTTCCTCTCTCTGAATCAATGAACCAAAAACACTCAGCTTCAATACCCTAATAACTATAAAAAATTCTCCCTCATTTTAGGGTTTCAATGAAGTACTTCTTATTTTTGGAACCCTAATTCCAGCCTTCCCTATCCTTGAATTGCAATTTTTTTTTTCTCCTTCCTTACCAAATTCAATTGATGGCGGATTCGGACAACGAGTCAGGAGGGCAGAACGCGAGCTACGGCGCGGGGAACACTGAGCAGTCATCAGCGCGAGAGCATGACCGGTTCCTTCCAATCGCCAACGTAAGCAGGATCATGAAGAAGGCCCTTCCGGCGAATGCCAAGATCTCCAAGGACGCCAAGGAGACAGTCCAAGAGTGCGTCTCCGAGTTCATCAGCTTCATCACCGGCGAGGCCTCTGACAAGTGCCAGCGCGAGAAGCGCAAGACCATCAGTGGCGACGATCTCCTTTGGGCGATGACCACTCTGGGCTTTGAAGAGTACGTTGAGCCTCTCAAGGCTTATCTTCACAAGTTCCGTGAGATGGAGGGGGAGAAAGCTGGCGCATCATCCTCCTCTTCGCAATCTCACCAAAACGACGGCTCTGGCGGCGGAGGTAACAATGTTGGTGGTGGTGGTTACGGTAGTGGAGGGGTGTACAGCGGAGGCATGGTAGGGCATCACCATATGTATGGTTTGGGCATGGGCGGGAAGGGTACTTGATTTCCACCACAATTAATCCTTAAATTTTTTTATTTCCTTTTTCTTTTTCTTTTTATTGAGAAGTTTTAATGTACACCAATGTAAATAATTCTACTGTAAAAATTTGACATTATATATTATTTTCCCTAAACCTTCTTGTTATTTTTAAAATTTTATGAACAAAGCTTTGATGGGGCGCGCCAGGCCGATGCAGTAGTGCAACGCAAAGGCGACGCGCGAGGGCCCCACTAGCAAGCTAGTGTGAACGGACCCTCCCCAAACAAGAAATTAATTTAATATCATAGTGGGCCGATGGCCCACGTATCAGATATTAAACTGATAAGAACAGATACTACACTTGATCTTAGCCAAAAGGCCGAGAAAGGTATGAGTTCAGTCACAAGCCCACCTACTTGTTTTATAGGCATCTCCTTCCCTCCCTTCCTATCCCCAGCCGATGTGGGACTAAAAAACCCTCCACAAAGTTTAATATAATTAACAATTAGTAAGAGTTTGACTTTAGTTAAGAATTATCTATATAATATATATATAAAGCTTTTGACTTTTTGAAAGCTTAATCTCTTATTAATTAAGTCATATTCCCTGGTTGAATGAAGATGAGATAAGAATAATTTGTCTTCGTTGGTTTTAAGTTGTCAAGCATGCCTCATGACATAGAAACAGTATCATTCTGACCAAATGCCGGGTTTTTTGGATAAAAAATAATCATTTTTTTTTTCTTCTTTATTTTTTTTCCCAGCATTTCATTAATAAACTATTTTGAGTTTCATTGATGTGATGGAAATAAGAAACACGTTGCAATGAATCAGGCCATCAAATTAGAGTTTCTCTAAGTAATCATATGGAGTACAATGATGGCAACAAGAATGTTGATTCCTAAAGTTAGAAGTTGGCATGTTTCTGGTTGGATGCTTCCCCTCTCATTAATTTTTTAATGAGGAAGTACCATTTTCATGAGGGGATTTTAATTCAATGCCATTAAAAAAAAAAAGGCAATTTTAATTTTATAAGCAAAAAGAAAAAGTGAGTTTTTTTATATATATAAAAAATATGATATATGATTGGGAGTAATATGTTGTCTTTTTTAGAGCAACTCAACTCAAGCGGATAGAAAGAGAGAGACTAACAAAAGAAGGCGTTCCTCTCTCTCCAAGAATAAATAGAAAAAAAAAAAAAAACTCTCTTTTCATTCATTCCCGATTCGCGCGAGCCATTGAAAGCGAGAGAATCTCAACGCTCGCTGTTGCCTTTGCTCGTCTTTGGATCCTTCGTGCGTGCTTCTTGTTCTCCCATTGTCCTTCTTCTTCTTCTTCTCCAAACATCTTCTTTTTCGAGCGTCTCCCTCTCCCTCTCCCTCTCCCTCTCTCTTAATGGGTACTTTTCTCTTCTTTTTCTTGGATTTTTGTTTTTTGGAGTTTTTGGTATGTGCTAGAGAAGTTCATTCGAATGCTGCAATTTGAATCTGCAGATATTTTATTTTGTTTAAGTATTTATTTTTTTAAGGCTGTGGTTATTGTTCATCGATGTGGTCTAGCTCTATTACGATTTTTTTTGTGATTTTGCAGTTTTGTTGTGGATTCATTACTTTTACCATTGAAGGAATCTTTTTTCTTTTAATTCGGTTTCAAAAGATTTCACGGAGTAATAATTTTTCTTCTTCTTTTGATTCAGAAGCAGATCTGAGCTGTTCTTGGGATAGTGATGATGAGTATGAGAAGTTCATCCAAAGAATGAACCCACCGAGGTCTGTCTCATATACTAATTCAAAATTGATCGAATTTATTTCAATGTTCCAGCTGGTTTCTGGAAAAATTATATATTTTCTAATGTTTCTTTCTTCTCCTCAGGGTCGTGATTGACAATGAAACCAGCGCCACTGCAACTATTGTTAGGGTTAGTGTTTTTACCACTTCTCATTTTCATTTACATATGTGTGTGTGCGTGTGTGTGCACTAATTTTTAGTAGAAGGCATCTCTCTTGGTTTTCTTTATTGAAAATTCTGAATTTGCTATAACATTTGTCATGCAGGTTGATAGTGCAAACAAGTATGGAATCCTTTTGGAAGTAGTTCAGGTCCTCACGGACCTGAATCTAATCATAAAGAAAGCATACATAACCTCTGATGGAGGGTGGTTCATGGATGGTAATAATCGCCCATAAAGCAAAACTTCAATTTTTATGCCTCCTTTTTTGTTCTGTTTAAAACTATTTCTTTTTTTTTTCCTTACATTGGAACCTTATGCTTGGATTTCTGATAGTTTTCAATGTTACCGATCGAGATGGGAAGAAGCTTAGTGATGAAGCTACAATCAGTGGAATTGCTGATTATATCCGCAAGGTAGAATATTCATTGCATTCTTATGCTTCACCTTTTCTCGCATTACGCCACTTGACATTAGATTCGTTGTTTGAACAGTCATTAGAATCAGATTCCTGTTTCATATCTTCTCGGAGGCGATTGGTGGATGTAGCACCTTCTGTGAACCACACATCCATTGAGCTATCTGGGACAGACAGACCGGGATTGCTGTCTGAAGTGAGTGCAGTGCTCACTGATTTAAAGTGCAATGTGGTGAATGCCGAAGTATGGACTCACAATGACCGGGCTGCTGCTGTAATGCATGTGACAGATGAGAATACGGGTTCGGCAATTACAGATTCAGAAAGGCTTTATAGAATCAAAGAGCTCCTCTGCAATGTACTCAAGGGAAGCAATAAGACTCGAGGAGCCAAGACAGCTGTGTCTATGGGGGTCACACACACAGATCGGAGGCTTCACCAGTTGATGTTTGCTGATAGAGATTATGAGAGATCTGGTCAGGATTCTCCAAGCGACAATGCAAGGCCTAATGTGACTGTTGTCAAATGGTATGATAAGGATTACTCCTTGGTCACAATTCGATGCAAGGACAGGCCAAAGCTTCTCTTTGACACAGTTTGCACATTGACGGACATGCAATATGTTGTTTTCCATGGGAATGTTGATGCAGAGAAACCCGAAGCCTACCAGGTATCTCACACTGTAACTTGCATGTGTTGTTTGTTCACCTATGTGATTTTATTCCATCATTTTCCACAATTATCATTCATTTATTTTCTTCTTATGGTCCTGAAGGAGTTCTATATTAAGCACATAGATGGCTCACCTGTCAACTCAGAAGCTGAGAGAAGACGAGTAGTCCAATGTCTTGAAGCTGCTATTGAGAGGAGAGTATCTGAGGTAAACCCTGATTCGCACATGATACATATGCCAACGATGTTGCATGATTGAACTTCTTTTTACCCCCTTTTTAACTCTTTGGTAGGTTCTATCTTTTTTTGATAAAGATAGGTTCCATCTTTTCTTATTGACATATCTAATATATATATATAATATTTGGTGCACCAGTAATTCATCACGATTTAAATTGTTTTCTATTAACCTCATCCTATAAGCAGAAGCAATGAATAGTGATCCCGTGTCAAACCAACTGCTGATTTTGTTCACATTTTGCTAATTGTTGGCATTTATTTATAGACTAAAGTCAACTGAGGTGCATTTTGATTAGAAAATGGACTAGTCAATGTCAAATCGGCATTTAGATCCTTTATCTATAGATGGTTATGCTGAATGTTCTGCAATTACGGGGCTTTGGGTGTTGATGTATATACAACTTAAATGGTTTGCAGGGTTTGAAGCTAGAGCTGTGCACAGGTGATAGAATTGGTTTATTATCTGAAGTCACTCGAATCTTACGTGAGAACAGCTTGACAGTCACCAGAGCAGAAATCACAACTAGAGCAGGCAAAGCCGTTAATACTTTCTATGTTCGTGATGCTGCGGGGTATCCGGTTGATTCGAAGATCATCACTGCCATAAGGCAAGCAATTGGCCAGACTATACTCCAAGTAAAGGATCACTGCAAGTGCCCCAAATCTCATCCTCAGGAGTCCCCCGCACGCTTCCTCTTTGGTAGCCTTTTCAAATCACGTCCTTTCTATAATTTCGGGTTTGGTTAGGTCTCTCTTTTAGATTCCGATAATCCAGTCGTGTACATAGACCTTCATCCCTTGCAAATGTCATCATGCAAATACACTGTTGTTGTGTCAAATTAGTGTACATAAATGACAGATTGAACCTGGTGTATACTTGGTCGCACAGTGTTGTACCCTGGCTTTCCAGCATTGGTTTGCATTGTAGTCAATTCCGTCAGATTAGGAAATAGTAGTCTGAAGGAAAAGATCAAACATGTACAGAAACTTACATTTTGTAAATATATGAATGATGCATTACTGTGAATTCTAATCCTTGGCAGGTTACTGTGACATGTTCTTATCTCTCTTTCCCATAACACAGGCTGTTTTCTTTCTTGCTCTTTTTTTTCTTTTTTTTTTTTTCTTTTTTTTTTTTTGGGCCTTTGTATTATCTGATTGTTTTCTCAGTGATTTCTTTGGCGATGCTGAAAATCTATTGGAAAGCAGTGGCCACAGACAGGGACTTCTTGTGCGCATCCAGTTGGCCATTAGCTTGTGGGATGGACCACCCAGTCACCAACCCACCATTGCTAGTAAAGACGCCCCTCTGTTCCTCATTATCAAATGCTTGTGGACCAATGTTTCTAAGGTTGTGGTGAGTGATTTGAAGTATGTTTTTGTCTTCGTTCAAGACCTCGGTTGATGGTATTAGTAATTTCACTTATTCATCATTTATTTATTCATTGTTTATTTTGAACAGAAACTACGGACGCATAGAGGTACATGTGTTAGTCAGTACATAACCGATCAGATGGACGTATGCAGCCAAAAGCTACTTTTGAAACATTTGAGACCGAAATTCACTCATGGTGACAGTTTTCTTGGAGGAGAACTTGGTGGGGACCCTGGGAATGGAATATTTGGAGGAAGTGGGAATGGTGGTAAACGAAAACCTGCATTTGGTGGTGTTGGTGTAGATGGAAATGGAAATGACGGCAAATTATTGCGGAGTGGCGGCGATGGTGTTGGAAATGGAAGTCCAGGAAGACTGGATGGTGGTGGAGCGAAAATGACAGGTTGCCTCAATGGAGGGGGTGGTAGTGTTCTACCTCCAGTGGCAGGCACTGGTGGGGAATTTGGAAGAAAGAATGCTGACTGGTTTTGCTTTTGTTCATCCTGTTTGGCGGGAATTGGAATTGGAACTGGAACTGGAACTGGAACTGTGCCTGGACCTGTACCTGGTCCTGGTTGTCCTAAGATTGGCAGTGGTGGCAAGTTTGGAAGACTTGGCAATGGTGGTAATAGTTGGGGAAGTGGAGGCATGTTCAATTGAAAAGGTGGTAAGCCTGTGAAAGGAGCAAACTGCTTCATAGAATCAAACTTTGGTTTCTGGTAGCACACTTCAGGTTGTTTCAATGGTTTGAATGTGAAGAACCCTGCTGAGAAGACATGGACACTCTTGCTCTTGGTTTTAAGGTGGTGGAGTGTAGTTGAGGTAGCTGAAGAAGCCACCGCGCAGAATGGCTCATTGCTGCTGATCAGCTTCACAGAGCATGCTTTTATTCTCTTGATGTGCCTGCTGACGTCTAATGGCAGGTTTACCTGGAACTCGCCTTGCTCGTTTGTCTTCACCTCCTCTCGGAAGCTCGGAGCACATTCAACCGCAACAGTTGCACCTGTTATTGATAATTACTTTGTGTTTATACTGAAGTATATGCTTTTTTACTTCTAGTGAGAAGGAATTTTGGATTGAACATACATACCTGTAATCAGATGGCTGGACTTTGAGGGTGCATTGTGAAAGCAGGTATCACAGTATACGGTTCCGACCACCATTGCTCTCGGGAGGAGGTCATGACGAGCAGCAGAACCATGCAAGATGATGCCAGAGATTGCAAGGATTAGTAAGCTGAAGAGTTTGAAGGGCACTCCCATCACTGGATTCAACGCCTTATTACTATGTTGTGGATTCCCTGCAGCTCTGGTTCGGTTCTATATATAGAGAAAGCTTCATGATCAGCAAGCTTTCTTTTTCAGTTGGAAGCTCAACAGATCATGAGAGTTCCTTAACTCAGCTCATGTGCAACGCATTGCAACTGCAAACCAGCAGCAGTAAATGGCAGTGCGGTAGTGGTCATTCAGGAAAAGCAAATGAGTTGTTTTGTGTATATGAGGTTGGTGTTTCATGAACTGCTTTAAAGGTCGGTTATCCTTCTCTTCTTTCACAGGATGCCGACTTATCTGCTTTTCAGAGATATCAACCTGCATGATCTTCTTGTTTTGCTCAATTCCTTGCAACTGATATAGGTCATGCAAAGTTTGAAAATATTCGGTACATGGCTGGCGGCTTATGCCTCTGTCAAAGTGAAGTTTCCGATGAGACATAGCAAAATTACGAATTCGAGCAATCAATATTATCATTGAAGAGAGCAGAAATTTTCGAATCTGACAATCAATTCAAGGTAAGTCTGGCAGCAAGGCTTGCACATCAAACCACTACATCAATGTATAGAACCCCGGAAAAGAATAACATCAGGGGCTGCTGATCCTCTGTGATGTAATAATACAAAACCTTCTAACAGTGGGATTATTGCATTTTCAAAAATCAAACCTCACTAGGTGCGAGGTAGAGATACTTTATCATGTGTTCGTGTCCATTTTACATTCACAAACAATTAAAACGAGAAGAGTGATGCACTTTTCTAATATGACCCAACAACAGTATTGAGAATACATCATAGAAGAATTATGGGGGTGAAATGCTTCAATTCATGATGCAGTCTTGAAGATGAGTGTGGGAGAGATTGATATACTGTTGCCACAAATGTTTGTACCTACTGATAGCTAACTTCTGCCAAGGCTTCATATTTCCATTGAAATGTGCAACGGCGGCACTGTCTATTAACCTATCATCTACCTCCATGTCATAGCCCAATCCCAAGACATGCCATCTCCGATCAAGTGGCTCCATCAACCCGTAAAACGCCAGGAGACCGGGAGGAAGAGTCCCCTTCTTCCAAAGCAACTGGTCTGAATTCTGTTCTAGCCAGTAGTGATACCGTCCAGTCACATTTGCCTTCTTCCATGCTGCCAGGTCAAAGACATTCACACCAAATGCCCACCCACAAGCCTGCGGATCAAACTTTGAGCTAATCAAAGGATTGGAGAAATTTAGATACTTGTAAAACCGGTGGAATGCCTCCAGGCAAGTCTCCACAGCTCCAATCACATTTCCATGCAAATCCAAAGAAAATAGAGGAGTTAAATCCTTCTGCACCACAACATCATCGTCCAAAAATACCACCTTCTCCAAATATGGGTATACTTCTGGGATGTAGAAGCGTAGGTGGTTTAGCAAAGACACAAATTTCAGGCTCCTAAATTTTGTGTCTCCATTCTCACCAACTGTACCTCCACCCACATGATGACCCTGGGTTTCTTCACTAAGAAAACGTTTCGCCATCGGAGAATAAGATGCATTCAGCCAAGAAAAATCATCAATGTTCTGGATGTCTACTGTGCATCCTTGGAAATTATTCCTCAGAAACCAAGTCTTCATGGCATAGTAATTAACTGCATCCGTGACCACATGAAACACAAGCTGTTGTGGATGATCAGAATTTGATACTGTCGAATTGATGACAACAGATGTTGCCAGCACATTATCAGAGAATATGCAGAAATGGTACAGGTTGATGTCGACAAGTCGTGGAGAAGCTCTCTGCTCTTCAGCACGTTTTGCGAGCTTCGGGTTTTCGAACCAATCCATGGTGAGCTTGATGTTCAGGCAGTGGAGGTATTTTGGCAAGGATTCAGCAGCCAATTGACCAAAGTCAGCGCTTTGCACTGTTGCTGCTATCGCCCGTTCTTCAAGAGCTTGGGCATGCTTCTTGAGTGTAACAATCATGGTACTGATATCATAATGGTTATCTCGAGACCTGTAGATCAGCTCTGATAAGCGACTAACGACGGGGTGGGCTTCTTCCAGGGTAACAGATTTCCCCCTCACAGCTGCTTGAGAGAGCAACCTTTGACACTTCCTGATCTGTGAGCTGAGCTCCCAAGCAAGTTGGGCATTATTCCGTTCTTTTGCAATGATGACATAAGCTTTGGCAAGTGTCATTTGGTCAATCAGTTGCCTAGCAAAGGAGGTACTGCTTAGAAGTTCTCGTGTGAAATTTACACTTTCCTGAGAACCATCTTCAAATTCAGTATTCACATCCTGAAAAGTTAACAAGTTATATAGTGGGAAACAATGATGCCAAATACAAACTCATACTTTTTACTTTTCAATGAACTCTGGAATAAAATCTTTCATGAATCAGAAAAAAGAAAATTTGACTACTCTGTATTTTCAAAATACAGCAAGACAATTAAGCTATAAAAAAAAAACCTCTTCAATTGTAGGGCTCTATTGTAGAAGGCAAGAAGAAATAACAAAAATCAAAATATCAAGAGAAAGCTCAACAAACATACTTTGGTTAAATCAATCATATGGTGTTGCCTTGTGAATTACCATTTACTATATGCATGATTAAGTATTTGAACGCGTCAAAATAATGGGGAAAACAGAAACTACTATTTCATGCTTAGAAATAGATGACCAATACCTTCCATCAAAAGAGAAACTTAAATACATTGGCTTCTCTTGAAAACCAAGTAATGTCATTAGAATAACATTCTTAAGGACTAGAAGCAACAAATAGCAAATGGCCACAACAATTTGAAAGAGCCAAAAAGAGATTGAGGAAATTTTACGCCCTCAGCAACCTCGATATCTTCTAGCTTAGTGTGCAGGTACATTCATCTTCTAATTTTCCATTGGAACATGATCTCAATTAGATTTAAGCCAATAAAAGCACTGCTAACACGCTCAATACACAATCCTCTTATTATCTTCTGACTTCCATGAAAATTTGCTACAAATATCAGTTATACAAGTGAAAGTTTTCCCTTTTCCCTTTCTACAACAGCACATAATCATCTACCAGAAAAATATAGACCATCAAAATGATTAAATTTGAGAATTCATTGTTAGTACAAGTACTTCACTTAGACAGTGACTCAATCATCAAATCTAATTCAACACAACGAGTTAACAAGAACCACAACACCAATGAGATTTACTCATTAGGATCCAATTCCAATAAGCAATTTTTAATCTCACATCACATAAGAATGGAAAAAAAAAAGGGAAAAAAAAGCATTAACCAGAGACAAAGACACGGACCTTGATGGGGGGTTCGAATGGACTTTCATGGCGATGGTGGACGATGAAGAGTACGAGTCCTGCGACACTAAAGAAACCCAGAAGCCACCAGATCCAATCCGAAAGTTTTTTCCTTGGGGACCGCCGGAACTCGGGCGCCCTCCGCCGCATCTCCGGCGCTCCGCCAAACCTTAACACTCACTCCAAATCAACAGATCAAAAGCATCCATTTCTCTTCTGCTCAGATCCAGAAACTATTAAAAAAATAAAACCTAAAAACAATCACATCTAAATCAAGGATTTTCACCAATCTCTCAATCCAGATAGAGAAAAAAAGCTCCAAAATTTGAACTTTTCACTGATGGATGGAATCAAATACACTTGGCCGAATTCCAAACAATTCGAAAACAATAAAAAACAATCACGATTGCTCCAACAAGGTTGAATCTTTCCGTCCAAACATAGCCCACGACACAAAGAATTCAACAACCACTTCCAAGCACGAATCAAATATCATACATCTCCCAAATGCTAGGCATGAACTCCAAGATTAGCGACACCTCCAAAGCAAATCTCCCAAATAGCGCTTTTCTTTTATCGTTTCCACTCGAAAAGTGAAAACCCTCATCAATTGAAGATGTCAGTGAATTCCCAGAGTACCCTTTCCATTCATACGTTCCCAAACCAAAATGTACCCGCCCGCCCTACGACAATCTTTTCCCCAAAACAGCCCCCCTCAGTCCCCTCAGATCTGCCCATAAAAATCATTTAGGGGCGGTTTGGTTAGATGTAGTTGAAACAGTGGATTTATATTTATAAATTTTTGGATTTGAAAATTCAAAAAAGTCAAATTCGGTGTTTGGTTGGATGTATTTATAATCTTGGAGTACGAAAATTTGTGTTTGGTTTAAGAGATTTGTAAATATGGATTTGGAAAACATGTGTTTAGTTTGATGTATTTTTACCTGGATTACATGTTATGGTCACCCATAGTAAGGTTACCTCCATTTGATATTATAAATAATTAATATATATCATAAAATGTACATTTTATTTTATGTAAACATGAACTACATGAACTCAAAATGCAAATATTATAAATAATTAATATAATTAATATTTATTTAATTTATTATAATAAAATATAATACGTTAATTATTAAGTAAAATAATTATTATAATATAATATAATATAATATAATATAGCAACTATAAATTAATATTTGTATTTAAAAAAATTTTCTATAAGATGCAAATATTTTATTAATTTAATTATAAATTAATAATTTGATTAACTATAACATTAAACTTAAAACTTAAACACTATATTAATTATATATTTTAGTGAGGGATTTCACAAGTGGGATTTTGGAATTGGGCCAAAAAGGAATTTCACAAGTTGGCCGAATTCCAAAATCCCATGAGTATGAGATTTTTAAATACCAAGGATGTTCAAAGCCCTCCAAACAAACATGGGTGACCATAAAGTTTATTATAAAATAGTATATACATGTAAAATATTAAAAACAATACATATATTTTATTTAAACAAATCACAAAATCCATTAACGGTGTATGAACTTAACAATTAAGAAAACATAAATCATTTATAATGAAATTACCTCTATCTATTTTTTTCCATGTCATAAACAATGAGAATTGCTTTTCACCGTTTTTATTGATGCATGATCAGATATTTTCTTAGTCAAAAAAATCAAATCACATCACAACTGATAACAATTTTCTTTGGTGATTGATTGTTACAACTTGTAAGCTTTTGAATAGTCACTAATACCAACAAAAATGAAACTTTCAAGCTTGTCATCTAACATGCTCCGGTGGTCAACTTTGTATCAGCTGTTGGTTCTGTTACGCCATTACAACAATTTATCACTACTCTCTCTGGTGGTCAATTTTTCATGCAATTACATTCAACATTATTAAATAATTATTTTGTCATCATCGATAACCTTTCGCGTGACGGGGGGATTACCTACAACGTCCTCACCTTCTTGGAACATCTTCTCCCACGAGAGGACCCCCGAGGTACCGCTGAGCTACAAGTTCTTTGGTATAGTTTTAAATTTTGAAATTGTTTTTTGGTGTATAATAATAATTAATGATGCATGTTAGATTTAAAAAGATCTTACAGATATCATACTCTAAAAACATTTAAAATTTACAAATCTTTTCTATCCAAACTTGATCGTAATAGATATACTCAAAATGTGTCATATTTGAATTTAAAAGATTGCTATTGCTATTGATATATTCTAAGTTTTGGTGGCAGCCTAGGAAGATGAAGGGATACTTCATGGAGCAAGGAATAATCACAGGTCCTCCTTATCTGCCTTTCGTTGGTAGTCTTGGTGATCTTGCCAAGATGCATGCAAAAACAACAACACCTCCTTCTCCATCTCCATCATTTCCTCACCATTCCATTCTTCAGCGTGTTTTCCCTCACCTCCATGCATGGAGGAACCACTATTCCAGTGACATGACAAACACCAAGCTCTGCAACACCATTGCTAGAACTATCTTAGCTTCAATCATAGCAAAGTTCATTCCCATGCAAATTCTAGGCCCCAGCATGAAAGGCATGTAGGCCATTGGATGTTTTGATGCCTTGGAAACTCCTTCAGTGAAGAGCTTCGCCTTTGTCTAGCAATTAATGGTCTCTCATTAGAGCCCAAGTATGGCATACCTCTTCTATTCCACAAGCTCTAATATGTCAGAGCTTCAGTATTATCTTTTATGTTGTTGTTTTTTTTCTTTTTTCTTTTATACATAGAAGTTTATTAGCATGGACACTTGGACAATCTTTAAATCATGGCCAAGCTTGGAGAGTTTCTCAGTTGCTTCCATTGGGAGACAGGAGCTCTCATATTTTTCATTTCTTTTACTCTGTTTCATGAACAGAATGTGCAAAACATGCCTTCAATTTTTGAACGAACAACAAATATTCTTTCAACACAAATAAGATACTGCAGTTATTGATTATCATTAACTTGATAACTAGTTGCAAAGAAGGATGACAAGAAACACATAGATTACCACCATGACACCTTGAAATCCCATGAATGTAAGTCCAAGCAAACTTCCTTCCTACGATCATCGCTCTCATAGTCGTAATCCTTCTCCACAGCTTTCTCCTTCTCTTTCTTCTTGTTCTTCTTCTTGATGCAACGACAATAGCAGCAGTAGAAGATGAACAAGGCCATGGGAAGGGCCATGGTCAAGATCCAGTGGCGCAACATCGCAGACTTGGCGTCCACCAAGAAGTCATAGAGTTTTTCCAACAAGTCTAGTAGCTGTTCTAGCTTCTCCATTAAGGACTCTTCCACATCTTCAATGTCATCTCCTAGTCCCTTCCTTCCTTCCTTCATCTTCTCCACCATTATACTGCTTACACTCACAAAACATGTGTATGTGTGTGCCTGTGGTCTCATGTGGGCTTAAATAAGGACTAGACGAAGTGTAGCATGTTTAATGTGAATCATGTGATCAATTGAAAACCAACTAACAATGTGATGAAGTTCATAATGACCTTCATACTGAAATTAACAAAGCAAGGTCTCACATGTTACCATGTATTAAAATAACAAAGATAGATCAACATTCAAATATATTTTTTTTTTTAATGAAAGAGATTGCACAACACTCATAATTTCAGACTCCAAATCAGATATTATACTGTAATTTATAGCAGAATCATGCAGTGCTCTTCTCTGCCATTTCTTGAAATGATTTCAGGAACACCTCAGGTGGCTGGCCACCAAAAATCTTGTGCTCCCCATTAATCTATTGAAACCATGAGTTCAGAAATCATAATTCAGAAGATTATTCATTGACGAGCATTATTAATCGTACCAGAAAAAGAGGGATACCGGTGTCACGAGCAGGATATTTCTCAAGCTCTTCATTGATCTATGAGAAGCCGAGCACATATTCAAAGTTTCAATATTTTATAAGAAATTAGAAAACTAGACAAGTGAACCTCTTGGAGCAGTTTGCTAGGATCTCCCAGCACTTCTGCAGCTCCTTCTATGCCAACCTTTTCAGCAGCATCTAAAAGAACTTGACTGCATCCAAGTTTTTATATCCAATTACCTCCAAATTATTCCGCTAATGCATATGTTTAACAGAGGTTACATAGCAATTCACCCAAACACTTACTGATCTCCAACATACTTCCCCTCACAAAAGTAATTGAAGAACAACTCTTCCACAAAAGCATTTTGCTTGTCATAGCCCTGATGCGCAGCCAATGCTATGAGCCTATGACTGTCCAGTGTATTTCCCCTGTTATATAACAAGTTACTGCAAATTGTCGTTCTTTCCCTACATATAATCAGAGAACATATATATATATATATATATATATATATAGCAGACATACGTGAGCCCAGAAGTATCATATTCAAGACCAATACCCTGAAATACCTGCAAAGAATTCACAAATTCAGTATTTACAAGTTATGATCTTGCAAAGTAAACATTGAAAGGAGTTTACTTGAAAGAAACCCGTACCTTATTCATTCGTGAAAGAATGGCTTCAGATTTTTCGACCCCAAACTTCAGCTTATAATGATCAGTCTTTTTTATACCTTCTTTAGGTGCAGAAGGATTAAGAAAATATGGATGCCATCTCACCTGACCATTGAAAATAAGTGAAGTAAAAGCAATGGAATATTGATTCAAATGGAAGAAGAGAACCTGAGAACCTCAAAATCAAATTGATCCTTGACTAGATCCATAGCTTTTTCTATGTTCTTCTTCCCCACAAAACACCATGGACAAACAGTGTCTGAAGTAACATCTATTCGGATAAGCATTTTCGAAGCAGTATCAAGAGCTGAATTTGCCATGAGGCTTGTGTCTGCAAACCCATTTCAAAGATGCTCAAAACCAACAAATTAACACATCCATATTCTAAAATTCAACACTTATCAACAAAACAATTTCATAAAGGAAAAAAACACAACAACAATCAAGGTAATCCTGAATCACTTTGACAAGTTCCGATCTTTATATAAGAGAACACATCACCAAGGCATGAAAAATAAAGAAGAAGGTTTCATAGATCTTACCCAAGGGAGAGAGAGTTTGATCTTGCTTTCCTTTGCCGTGCAATGAATCAAAGCCGGCAGCTTTTATATATATTATCAGAAAAGGACATTGTGGCCGGTAAGTTCGGTAGTTGTTGTCTCTGTTAAAGCCTTACAATGTTCACGAGGAGTACAACACCAAACCAATATATATATATATATAAATATATATATAAATCGAATATATAACTCTGAATATGAACAAAACAACGCCAGTACAAACAAACTTTCAGAAACAAAATACGTGAATTTATGTCAATACAGTCAATACACACACATGATACATATATATATATATATATATATATAAAGTGATAAATAGATAGATTGATAGATATTGATCATGTTTTGATCCTATTCTTCAGTGAAGATGAAGCATCCACGGGGGCAAGAGGCTACTGCTGGCAATCTGAACCTGATTCCTTTGTCCTTCCTGATCTTTTTCATTTGCTCTCCCGTGAAAATTGCTGCATCATCAAGTTGAATTGACACATTAATTCATTAAACCCAGTGAAAGCTGGCAGACTTGCATGCAGTAAGGCAAATTGTTTGAAGAGACCATACATTGGTATGTGCATTAGAAGAAGAAGAAGTTTGTAGATACCCAATGTTTAGGGTGGGAAGTGAGTCTGTTGTTATAAGGAATGACGGTGTTGAAGAGCAGCTCGTTGTTTGGTGTGCTTGGTTTTGCTGCTCCCATTGTGTTTGCTCAGCCATTGCTCTTGCTTTCTCCTTCTCCATGATCTGTTTAGTCATCATAATTCATTCACTAATTCATAAACGCTTCATTCAATTCATTATTTCATCCATACCTCGTTTTCAAGAAGTTTGTTTTGCTCCATTAGTACCTTCTCCTGCTCATCGTATACAGAGAATTAATGCTTTTTCCTCAAAACTTATTAAACTTGTCTTTATATACAGTGGACATTATCTATCGAATTAAATGTTAAACGTACCTTCTTTTGAAGATCGGCAATCAAATCTGATAGAAGATGGTTCTGCACGAGAAACATTAATTATAAACATCATGTAGTATTATCTACACTGGTTTTTGCGGATTAATTAATTACCTTTCTTGATCTAATATGCTTCAAGGAATTCTCAAGCTGTTGTTCTAGATGTTGGAGTTGCTTTATACCCAACGTGTCAAGTTGCTCTCCCATGAGATGCCTGTAATGATCGAAGAATACATTAACATCTAATATATATATGCACATGTGATTGGATAAATTTGATACTATATATATGTGATTGATTCAACATTGATTCTTAATTTGATCAAATTACATTACCTCTGACTTTTCTGGATAATCTCTATCTTGGCCTTCAACTTACCAAATTCAAGAAACCAATCTCCCTACATTTGCATTAGCAATCAAACCAAGTAGTTTTGGTGATGTACGCATAAAAAGTTCTTGAATAAAAAGCATATAATAAACGCATGTAAACAAACAAACAACTCTCAAATGAGTTAAAAAGGAACATTAAGTTAGAAATCAAATAGATAAAAATACCACACCTGGGATTCAGGTTCTGTCATTGTGAGAGCCTTTTCTGCATATGAGTAATGCTCATAACGTTCGATGATTCTTTCCATACTGTCATATCACAACAAAACTTTCTTATATAAAACTCCAGTCATGCTTTTCTTTTCATCAATGAAATTCTTCTTGTCTTTAATTAGCAGTTACAGTTAAAACAGTTTATATATTCTTGGCACGTACTCATGACAGTGGATATCATGATAACAGACCACTAATCTCAAAGAGTTGTCTACT
Organism: Dioscorea dumetorum; assembly: GCA_902712375.1. Lineage (NCBI taxonomy): Eukaryota > Viridiplantae > Streptophyta > Magnoliopsida > Dioscoreales > Dioscoreaceae > Dioscorea > Dioscorea dumetorum. Next base: position 105,087 of record CACTHL010000863.1, read on the forward strand.
ATTCATGCAAAGAGTTAAACTGTTTGAAATACAGCATCCTTAATCAATATTCTATAAAATAGCAGGCCAAAGAGTAAAACACTGAGAACATGAACCATATATGAATTGCACCAACTAGCACATTAATTAGACTAAAGACAATCACGTAGAAACATAGACAATATTTATATATGAGCAACATAAGCTAAACATACAAACCAAGAACAAAAAGCACAACAACAAACCATATGATAAACATAAGTTTTGATGATCAAGAATGAAGATACAAAGAATATAATAATTAAGAAAGAAAAACTTTATCACATCTATATTTTTTCAATGAAAAAACATATATATATATATACATATGTGTGTGTGAAAGAGTACATGTACCTGGAGTCACTTGAGTATTCATAGAGCTTTCCTTTAGTGGAGAAGACAATAAGAGCGACTTCAGCATCACATAAGACTGAGATTTCATGTGCCTTCTTCAGCAAACCTGATCTGCGCTTGGAGAAGGTCACTTGTCTATTAATCTTGTTCTCTATTCTCTTCAACTGCACTCTTCCTCTTCCCATCTTCTTTCTCTCTTTCTCTGAAACACTCACTACTCACTGACAAATTAACACAAAGAGATGGAGATAGAGATTGAAATATGTGCTCTTGTTCGGAAGAAGTTTGATAAGAAATAAAAAAAAAGAAAAATGTATGAGTATTGAATGAAGGGGTGTGTGTATGTGTCTGTGTGTGTGTGTGTGTGTGTGTGTGTTGGAGAGAGAGAGAGAGAGAGAGAGGGAAAAGTTGATAAAGAATGCTGTCGAGTTCTAATTGGCCTAGACTTGTCTGTTGACTGTTCTTGTTCTTTTATGATCATCAGTTCAGTCCTTGTTCCTGTACAGTATAACTGCCCTTCACTTTAACTTTATTTACCATTTGCCATCACTCACCGACAACCAACTAATTAATGCAAGATAATTTTTTCAAACTGTATGCACACCCAACCAACCAATCTTGATAGGTTGACATTGGATTCTTTTTTTTTTTTTATTATGTCATATGTATGCGTATTCGGGTTAAAAAAATAAATTTAAATCTCAACTTATACAGAATAATAGCATAAAATATATTAAAAAATTAATTATATATATATATATATATATATATATAAAGTGGTTTATTTACCTTTCATCAAAAAAATATATATATATATATATCTTCTCAGTAAAAAAGAATGGTTTATTTCTATATGAGAATGGATGATTTATATATATTTATTAAAAATATTTTATTAATATATATGTCCAAAATTTTTATTTTTGTTTTTTGTTTAATTTTTGATTGAGAGACTTGTTGCACATATGGTAGTGGTAGTTTGATTGTATGTTTTATCCTAATTATGATTATTATAAGTCAGATATTGCTTTGTTTTTTCACATGCATGCATGTGTGTCACCACCTCTCACAAAATGTACACTAATTATTTACTTCCCAAATTATGTGTGTATATACACACACACACACACATATGAGTATCTTTAATTCCCCTTTTTTTTTAAATATGTACGTGTGGTGGTATATTACGAGCAATGCGGTGAATGAAATGCCACGTTTGATTTCGCATTATGTGGCCGTGATTTTGATGACTTTTCTTCGCATTTTATCATTCTTTAAAAATCTCACGTGTATATTACATTTTCATGATGTCATACGCTTTATGTCTTATATTACTAAATATGACGTAATTATTAGTTTGAAAATGTAATAATTGGAATTAAATTTGGAAATTAATTTGTTGATGGTTGGGACCTTCAAGGATATATACATGAGATACTTGTCCGGACAGTACCCAGTACCATTATATATATCCAGTACCATATTATATATATATATATATATATATATACACACACTGTTAGAACCTCGCCGGAGAGACAACACACACACGTTGCCGGCGAGATCACGGCCAACACACACAAAAAACTCACGCGAACACAATGCACACGATGTGCTGCTAAATTGGCCCTCTTTCTGGACTCTATTGCTTCGTTTATATAAGTTATTACAAAGAAAGAAATCAAGGCCTCTCAATCAAGCCAAAAATAATCACATGCCTAATTAAGCTATCTACCAAACAATCACACGCCTAATTTAAGTTATCTACCAAACAAAGCAAATACTAAACTTAGCACCCAAGGATTATTCTCAACACACACACACACGCACAAAGGATGATAAAAGAAATCGAAGCTCCCTGTTGCAATGTTTCAAAAGAGCTTTTCTTTCTATCAAAAATAGACATGCTCTTTTACGCATGAGAATTTTGATGTTTTGTACCAAATTGGAAAACAAATAGTCCTCAACTTCCTAGCTGCATTTGAAGCTTCAGTGAATTTATTATTAATTTCCATTTTCATATTTGCCATCCAAGTGTGTGTATATATCTGCAGATTATGAAAAAGAATCAAAATAACGCATATAACAAGACACAAGAGAGATAGTATCTTGTTTTATTTTATTAAATTTTAAGGTTTGTTCAATTTGTTTGAAATAATAAATAATAATAATAATAATAATAATAATAATAATAATAAAATATTTATTTCATATTTTAATTTTTATTAATTTGTTATTTAACACATCACTACAAAGCAATCAACACAGAAAAAACTTATTAGTGATTATGATTTTTTAAAATATTTCACGTGTTTTCATCTTGTGCCTCCACACACCAAGAGACCTCGGAAATAAATAGGCTTTGAAGAAGTTAATTTGTTAAACAAATAATTTATTTATTTTTTTTATCTAAATCATATTTGTGCAATTTTAAGTTTAAATTTCAATGTTATTATAAAATTTTTAAAAAGCTTGTACTTCTAGAGGGTTCTCTGGGAGCTATTAAATGACAATCCAAGCCCCTCTTCCCCGGGTTCTCCAAAACAAAAAATATATATACCCTTTAGTTCCTGTTCCATCTTTTTTTTTTTTTTTTTTTTTTTCTTCACCTCTTGCATTCTCTCTTAGATTTTATAATATGCGTACGTTATGCAAATGACTTTATATATATATATATATATATATATATATATATATATATATATATTAAAATAAGTGTGATCATTTTATATTAGATATAAAAAATAACTCAATTTCACATATTCTCATGAGGTCAAGTGAAACCAACATATATATAAACATAAACTTATTGTTATTAAACATGTTATTTTTGTAATTCTACAACCAAACATAAATACAGTTATATTTCTCAAGTTTACAAACTTATATTAATTTTTATGAATCAGTTAAAGATACAAATTTTTTTGACTACTTAATTTACGCCTCCGTTTCTTTGTATATTGATTATCATGTATTGTATAGTCCAATTAAGTTCATGTATGAAATATACAACTAAAAAGTTTGTTAATCAAGCTTTAGTATTTATATAATCAAATGAATAAATAATGAGCCATTCCCATGTATATCTCTCTACACACAAGAAGCAAACACAATCTTTCTTGTGTTTTGTTCATCAAGAACACAAGAACATGAAAAGAAGGCATACATTGTTTATAGTGATGATATAATATATATATATATCTTCATGGTTCCAATTAAACCACACAGCTTGAATTAAAGGTTGGCATATATATGCGCATGTTAATTAATAAATGGCGGTGTGGTGATGAAGGGCACGTAACGTAAACGTAAACGCAGGACATGATGAAGGAGACAAGGAGGAGACATGTATGGCCAAAACCCTTGGATAACTCCATGCATGAGATTGAACTCACTCTTGCCAAGCTTTCATGGCCTCAAGTTTGGATGTCAATGGGACCAACATGATTTGATTATGGATAGAAAAGCAAGGTTTAACACAGCATTGAAATGGACAAGAGACACTTAGCTTTTCATACTTTATCCATGTCTCATCATATAATGCATGCATGCATGTTGAGCATTTATGAAAATAGGCAAAACCACAAGACTTATCACTTAAATGCATGGTGAATGAATGGAGGTGGGGTTCAAATAGAATGAAATACTCACCTTAAATTTGGATTTGGATGGATAGATTTCTTTATATTAATTTCTACTGTTTTAATTGCATGACCACCTTATTTGTTTTAGTCTGTACACTTAATTGTGTGTGGACCTTGAAATGAACCTTAGATCTGAAACATGACAGCTGGTAGTATATTTATGTGTGTGTGTGTGTGTGTTTGTGTGTGTGTGATGTATCATCAAAGTTAATTAATCTTTGGTAATTAATTAACACTGAAAAAGAGGATTATATATGAAACCAGATGCCAAACTAGATATAAAAAGGACCAAAGAGTTGACAGTTATGTTTCTCTCATGCAAAGAAAGATCGATCTCTTTCAGCTCCAATCATGAATGACCCCTCAAAAACACCATTTGGCAAGTACAGGAGGGATTCCGGCGAGCTCGATGTCTTCGAAGCAGCACGATACTTCTCCGGCGATGTTGACAGGGTCGGTTTCGGCATCCAAAGGTTTACTTATGGTCATGCACATACACAGAAGAGACACAGCTTAGAGATCCCTCGTAGACAACAAACTCCTGATGATCATGATCAGCCTGTACACACACAAGTCGTAAACAAGAAGTTTCTGAAGAATAGTAGCACTTCTCCAGCTGCTAAATTGGCTAATTATCTCAACTCTTTGCTTCTCCAAATTACTTCTAAGAAGAAGTCCAAATGCATGAACAACAATGACGACACTTGCAAGTATGTGCATTCCCATGCAACCAAATTCACTGAAGAGCCAAAAGATTGTGATCAGGTAATAGAAGACAACAAGAATCTGAGTTATAATAACAAAAATAATAATAATAATAATAATAGCAGTGATGTGACTTGGAGATGTAATAGGAGAACCAAATTTATTGGCCGTGATAAGAAAGATTGGTTCTTTGAGAATAAGTGGGTGCTGAATAGAAGCAATGAGATTGGTGGGAAGTGGAGCTTTGAAAGAAGAGATGCTGGAAAAGTGGAACTTGATGGTGATGATGATGATGATGGTGAGGAAAGTGACTCAAGTTCTGATCTTTTCGAGTTGAAGAACATGGATGCCACTGATGATGCATTGCTGATGATGAGCCATGAGTTGCCTGTTTGGGCAGCTACTTTATCCGGCTGATGAACTGTTTATGCACATGTTTATATATATTACTAGTTTTTGCTGAAATTAAGTACAACAGTGTGAAGTTTGAAGTTTTGGCAATTTTTTTTTATCAATGTATATGAAATATTTTTTTAAATTTTTTTTCCTGTGCTGATAACCATAAAAACAATCATTTTATTTCTATATCTGCTGACTTGAGGAAAATAATTAGTATGCTCATACAATGATATTCTCAAACTATTTTAAAATTATATATATATATATATATATATATATATATATAGAGAGAGAGAGAGAGAGAGAGAGAGAGAGATAATAATAATAATAGCAACATAACTGCCTCAGTGCCTGGGAGGAAAAACACTATATTATTCGGATTAAATTAAAATTTAATATTTTTAAGTAGAACAAATGAAGTTTCATAGCTCATCACCAACAGGTCGTTGTAGTATAGTGGTGAGTATTCCCGCCTGTCACGCGGGTGACCCGGGTTCGATCCCCGGCAACGGCGCGTTTTTAATTATTATGTTTTTGCCCAATATTTCGAAGACAAATCCCGAGGCCTATCGAATCGTTTGTTTTGGCGGGGAGATGAAAGCGGGAAATCGATATCAAAATAGCCATTTTTCTTGGTTGCTAGGGTTTTCTCATCAGGGTCAAGGCGCTCTCCAATGGAGAATCCAAGCAGCAGTGCCGGGAAGGTGGATGGCTTGGATATCACCTCCATCGGCGCCCTGTATGAAGGCCGTTGGTATAAGAAGTATTGGAGCTCCTCCAGGGTCCGATCTCCATCCCTCCCTCTCTCTCTCTTTTTCCAATCTCTATCATTTTACATAGTGTTGGATTCGTTTGCGGATGGTGATGAATGATTTTGGCTTATCAATTTAAGTGCGATTGAGGATTTGGATAAATTAATGTACTTTATGTGAAAGAATAGTTGAATTCAAATTAGCCTTTTTTTTTTTTTTTGTTCTTGGTTAGGTTACCAAAGTTTTAGGTTCAAATTTGTAAATATATTGTAAGAATTACTATCGCTATATGTGTTTTGTGAATCATCTAAGAATATTTGGTCAATTGCCCAATTAATCAATTTAGTGCTAATTGTCCGTAAGTTTACATGCTGGTATGCTTTGTGATAGTCCTTGTTGTTTTCTTTTTTACAGGGCAAGGATCGGTATCCGTTTCCTGTTGGTTATAAGGCTGTTCGAACTCATTCTGGATGCACATACAGGATGGAAATCCGTGAAGGTCCTAAAGGTCCCCTTTTTATGGTATGTTCATCTGCAATTTGTCATTTTTGTTACTTGTCTTAGGATTCTAATTCCTTGTTGCATTGCCTGATGATATGTTGCAAGCTGCAGGTTACATCTGCTGATGGCTATTCATTCAGTGGGCAGACACCTGATATTGTCTGGGAGAGTTGTCAAAAGAGGAATGGTGTTCAGCTCAAGAGTCAGACAGGGAAGAGGTTGCCTTCTAAGATAGATGGGATTGAGGCAAGCTTCTCCTTATTTTTCCCTCAGCATTATCAAAAACAATATTAGGACTCTTTTGACTTGTGCCTAAGAATCTCATCTTTATACTGACATAATGTTGTGCACATGATATGCCGATCCATGTTTGTCTTTAATCTAAAAGGTCCAAGACTGTGTCTTCCTATAAATCTTACCTTCATAATTTTACGTTTATTTTGTTTGCATCGGCAAAACAAAACAAACCTTTGGCTTGGGATGATCTTTGTTAAGTTGAACGTCATTAGGATAATTATTAATACAATTATATTGCTAGATCTCTTGCTATAATCCCTATCTTATGAGTTCATGCAGCTCTTTGGGTTTAGGAATCCATTTGTTCAACGGCTACTTCGTGAGCTTGTAGCTAATATTGGTGGAGCAGCAGAGCGGAGCTCATCATCATCTGATGTGTGCAATGGGGCCATGCAATTAGAACATGAAATGCAAGTCCGAGACTGTCAAGTTTATCCTGATTTGCTCCCATATTTGGAGAAGAGGCAGAGCACTGGTAAGAGAAGTGTGAAGACTAGAAATTCTATTAGAAGCATCAGCAGGGAGGGAAGAGCTAAAAGGATCTGCTCTCAAGAACTTGCATATCAAGAGGATGGCACTTCCGAACAAGTAGGTGAAACTTATGGCTGTAATAGTTGTTACAGTGGTATGGAATTTTACAAGACTTCTTTCTCTTCAGGTTGCTCACACTTGTTCAATAAAAAGGTCTGAAGCTTATGCTAATTCATTAATCCCAACTACTTCTGGATTTGAAAACAATGATGCAACTATCAAATTAAACCCTTCTCTGAGAAATCACCACGGAATTGAGCATCCAGGAATGCCATCATTGGCAGGAAAAACATCTATCATATCTGAGAGTAGCAGAAGTTCACAGGCTACAGATGGATTGCCCATGGAGCTGGATGATGTTGAACAATCTATTGACAAACATGTCATCCATTTTGCACAGGGCAAACTTGCACTGGTTTGATCTTTTGATTGGATATTGGGGTGAAATTTTTTATTATTTTCTTGGTTCTCATTTAGAAGTTCTCATGCTTGTTCAGTTACCAGATGCTGAAGTTGAACATGCATACTCTTTGCCAACACCTCAAGACACTGACACAGGACTTCCAGCTATGGTCAGGGTCTCAGAAATTCATGTTCCTGATACACTTGATTTACTAAAAGGTGAGATCTCGCAACCTAGAAAAATTGTAACCTAGCTTGGCTATATATATTTGTGCATTGTCCTTATAGATAATATCATTTGATTTATCTATAAGTCAAATATCAGCAAAATACTGCAGTTCACTTCACAACATAAATTTCCTATGACAGATGAGATGTGTTACTCAGCAACATGCGCAGAGGATGATGATACTTTGTGTAAAGCCGTAATTAAAGACTCCTTTCCAGAAATTGGCTCATCATCTGGATCATCAAATACTAGTCTTGAAAAGTTGGATTTATATTCAGCAGGGCAAGAATTGGCAAAATCCATGATGACATTTTTGCTTCCACGAGCTCTTCCTTTACTAAAGAAGACATATAAAAAGGAGGCCGAGATCTCAAAGTGGTGTAACTAGCAAAACTGTTTCAACTTTGCAGAGGTCTGGAGGACAAAATGATGATATTGGTCTTTGTTGTCAAGGTATTGGTTTTTAAATCATAAAATGCCAAATGTCAAGAGGCGAAATGTGGCTCATTGTTTTACAGTTCTTGACTCTTGATCGTGGTTTACTCGATTCATTTTTTATTGAATAAGCATGTAGTGATATGAGTCTCTTTGAGTTTTTTCTGTAGATATACAGGCAACTGACCTGCCTGTTCAGCATTCAGAAAATGACTTGCAAAATGAGGTGGATGACACAAAAAAATTATCTGCCATGGATTCTCCATGTCTTGGGATCTTAGCTGAACCTCTTGGCTGCATGGCCCTTGATCCATTAACTGATACGAGAACTTTAAAAGATGTCAAGTCTATGGCTCCAGATAGTTTTGAGGATGAGCTGTTGATTTTTGATGTTGTATTGAATAAGTCATCGTGTTCCCCTGCTCGAAGTACTTGTGCATTGTCTGCTGAGCTAAAATACAATATGGCTAATCCAGAGTTGCATATCGATAATGTTGAAGAGGATAGAGATGGATGCTATTCGAGAAATGATGCATGCAATGAAGCAATTATGTTAGCGAAGGAAGTAAGACTATCCAACATTATACTGTCTGATCCCACTTGTGATCCTGATGTCCACAACCATCTGGAAGAAGAAAATAAAGTTGGTTATATGAGTAGCAATCAAATTGTCAATGTCCCTGCATTGGGACATGCTTCCTTCATGCACAGCATTTCTCAACAGTCCAAAGGTGAACCACGACACAATGTCGGAGAACGAGATTTGGGTTCTGGATGCTTGAAGGGAAAGATTCCTTTACAAAATGATGAGGCTGAATTTTTCAGGCAAGCTTCTTCTGTTCATTATGATAGTAACAAAGAATTTGAGGAAGACTGTATTCTTAAGGCTAGTGTAGTTCCAGAGGAAGTTGTTTCTGGTTCTCCAGAGAAAAGGCTTAAAATTCCTAGTCCTTATGATTTAGTTAATTCTGATAGTAATACAATCTTAGACTCCATAGATGCTGATGTTAGAAACCAATCTGGGGCTATTGAAAAGCCACTGGTAGGGAATTGCGGTAAAGCATATACCAGTAGGAAAGCAAATTCTTCTCATGGTTATATGTTGAAAGCAACTCATTCAACAGTGGAGAACTTGCTTGACTGTAAGACTGAAGTCAAGGCTCCTGCTTCTCAGTCATCTAGTATGCTCCTTTCAGAAAGTATCATTTGCCGCAACTATAACCAGCCAGATGTTCCTAAGCCGTACTTTAATCTCATGACAAATGCTGCAGAAAACGCTCAGTGTGGGCCTACAGACAACGTCTTAAACAAGCCTCCATTTCTCAAGGAAGCCATGCTCAACAATCAAATAAGTGTACCGAGCTCTGTTGGTAATGTACATGGTTCCGAACAAATTGTGTTGGCTGCAGCTCTAGAAGGTGGGACCAAGAATGATCATGATGATACTGGCAATCCTGTCAAGGAAGTTTTATTTTGTTCAGAGAATAAGTTACCTCAACCATCAACAGGGCCTGAGGAACATGTTAGTCCATCTCAAAATTGGTTCCACCATGGAAGTCATTTGGATGGTTTCTCACTGAAAGCCATGAAACCTGATGAAGAGTTCCCGGAATTTATGAAGCTTGCTGGTTGCTACTTGCATCCAACTTCTGTCCTGTCAGTATTCTCAAGCGCAGAAGGGAATCACTTAAAAATTGGTGTAATATGTGGTCTTCCGGAAAGCACAGACAGAAATCTTCTCGTATATACGGTTCCTCTTCAGGAAAAAGGGATTGGTCCGTCTTTTCTTGGTTACACGTCACTTCGTTTTCCTCTTTTGAAATGTCCCGAGCAGGTAGAGGTCAATTGTTCATTCACATTATTGTGTTTGCACTATTATCATTAGTTAGTTTTTTATTATATGAATGTTCATGGCTAGTTTAAAATTGATATCTGTGACCTTTATGTAGGTCTCATTTGAAGGATCAGGAATACAATTTACTCCGGATGGGCAGTCCCTTGTTCTTCTTAACAGTGTCCAGGCACCTCACTGCAGGTTGTATTTATGTTATGTAAAGAAGAGTTGAGAGCCTTATATTCGGGTGTCAAGAATTTTCATTAAAATGAGCCAATGTTCATTTTTGCTTGATTACAGGGAACAAAATTCTAGTTGCTCATGCTTGAAGTGTACGGCAGGCTATTGTGATGAAAATACTATAGAGATTGTACATCTAGAATATGGTTATGTTTCCTTGGTGGCCAAACTAGTGATCGTTGAGAATATGTCCAGTATATTAGTTTGTGAAAAAAGTTACCTTGTTGCTATTGGGGAGAGTGGGAGACTGCATGTTTGGATAATGAATCCGGCATGGAGGTAAGTTTCGTCCTTTGGGAGAGTTAACCTGATTTCTTATCGCCATCGTGCACACAGTTTTCAAAATTAGTGCTTCACATTTCCCATTGCAAATGGTCATGTTTATTGTGCTGTCTGCAATATAGATTCACCCTTTGTTTGACCATTTTTTTTTTTTTGAACGGATCATCTTGATGCATAAAATACATGTTTGCAGTTCAAAATTAGAAGAATTCAGCATGCCGGGTTTTGATTACTTATCACCTAGAGTGTTGGAACTGAAAGATTTGCCAAGTTGCACTTCCATCATAATTGGTCACAATGGGGTTGGTGAGTTTGGTTTATGGTATGTTCCCTTACACTTGACGTCCCTAGTTTTCTTCAATATTGCTTTGTGCATAAAGTTTGCTAGCCTCATTACTTGTCTTACCTACGCTCCTGCTTGTATTCCTCTATTTCTATACAATTCACTACTCTTGTAATTATTACATACATACATACTAGAGTTGAATAATGATGAGAAAGTTTAAATCTTTGTTCCTTTTCTTCATTTGTTCCATGCAACATGTGCATTGTTCAATTGAGATTGGAGAGATCATTGAAAGATAATAATTTAACTAAGCTTTTCCGGTCATCCTCAGTTCAGTTAGTCCAATTGCATCCACTGGTGTAACCTTTTCACTTGGCTAACTCTGCATTGTTATCCACAGTTACTACATCCAAACAAAAAATACATTTTGAAACCAAACAATTTCCTCACATAGCTTTGACTAAGTTAGAAACTGGGCCATTCTTATTGATTTCTAACTTCCATCTCTTCACTGCATTAGTATCGTCAGAACTTAAAAACTCCGTATATATTCAGTTTAGTAAAAAAAAATGAAAATAGAAATGACGGTCTGGTGATCTTAGGCACAGTCATATAGAATGAGGTTAGGAAGGAACCAATCAGAAATAATAGGTCTTACCACATAAGAACTAAAAATATAATATAGGGGTTCATATTTGTGGGTAGGGGTGTAAATGATACACCTCTCTCGCAAGCTACTCGGGCTCGACTCGATGAAAACTCGAACTCGGCTCGGTCATGGTCGAGTTGAGTTTCTGAGATACTTGGCTCGAGTGCTCGCGAGCCTAATCGAGTAGTAACATATATATATATATATATATATATATATATATATATATATATATATTATGAAAATAAGGGAAAAATATTTTGAGCTCGAGCATAATGTTTATAATCATTTTCGAGCTTAATCGAACGAGTTCGAGTAGCTCGAATAGTGTATCGAGTCGAGCTCGAGCTATAAAATGAATACTCGGTCGAGCTCGAGCCGAGTATCGAGTATCGAATTTTCAGTCGAGCTCGAGCTCGAGCTCGCTACTACTCGGCTCGAACTCGATCGATTACACCCCTATTTGTGGGGAAGGCCTTCAAAAAACTCTTTTCTACCTATCTCTTGATTTTGAGATCTCATAATTTCTATAGACTAGGAAGGGTGATGATGTTTGAAACCGCACTGTCTCCTAAACTACTTATTGTTTACTGTTTAAGGTTGTTTTCTGCACATTCTAGTTTTTCTGTTTACGGTTAGTTTATGTATAACTCTGTATCCATGTTGCTCAGGGACATCTCTAAACGGGCCCTACTGGCTAAGTTTTCTTCTGAAGGCAATAAAATCTCTCATATGCTTCCAGTTGGTTTCTTAAGTTGGAAAAAAGCATGTCTTCTTGCAACGGGAATGGAGATAGAAGAGCACATTAGGGAGGCCTTGCAAAAAGATGTTTCTCTTTATAAAGATGACGAGAACATCTATACCTCATCATTTGGGGATGACACAGCTGTTTGGCTTCTGGTATCTGCAGCATCAGACTCAGAAGCTGTACATGATGATAAAGTTAGAGATGCGAGAGGACCAGCTGGAGGCTGGAGGCTTGCTCTTCTAGCAAAAAATATGGTCTTCATGGGACAGGCTTTCGATAGCAGGTGCTTGTTTATCATTCAACTTAACCGCAACATCATAAAAGTGGTAACCAGTTAATAATATTGTTATTCATCATTTTGGTAATGCGAGGGCAGTGACATCCCATTAGGCTTTAGGACACAAGTGACTAATTAGACAATGTAGATAATATTGTAGTTCAGTAGTATGTTGACTCTGAAGAGATACCTTTCATAAGAATATATATCTTAAGAAACAGTACCCAGTGTATTCTTGTTCTCACAAATTGCATAAAAGAAAAATGTACCAGTAGGTGTCTAGAATCTTACTTCTAGTTTTAAAGTTTTAGAGAGGACATCGTAGTCATTTGAGCTGGCTTTACTATTTTGTTGCTTGACAGTTCATGAAGCCACATGATCCACATGACAATTCGACGTTTCAGATGGTTCTTAGCTTTTATGGATATGCCACCTACTACGTTGTTAGAATTTGATATTAACTCTCCTCTCCATATGCTAGGCACATGCTGTTGGATAAAAGTACCTGAACAGAAACATTTGAACTGCTTGGAAATCTTAAATTTTACATTTCAGCCTTTTATGATTAGGATCTGCATTCAAATGGCAAAAGGTTTATTTGAAAGTTATATTAAACATCTGTGCCCTAGAGATAACACTGAGTTCGTAGAATTTGTTTGATATTATTGTTTTACGAATAACTTGATGTGGATTTTAAAATATTGATAGAATTGTGCAAGCTCTGTCCTAGTCTAAATTCTTCATGCAAATGATTTGGTTAATTATATCAGATTAAGCAACTCAGTTCAATGCTCTTTTTTTTTCACAGGGTTTCTGTAGTGGACACGCTCGCTGATTGTTGTATTTGTGGAACCCAAGATGGGCTTGTATACATGTGGGAATTGTCCTCTGGGAGAAAACTGGCTAATCTGCATCAATTCAAGTGTGAGTCAATTGAATCAAATTTGAGCTCTTAAAACGGTTTTCTGACACTGAACTTTGATGGATGAGTGTCCTCATAAATTTTTCTTTATTGAATGACAATACAAATTCCACACCCGAATGTCTAATTTTCATAAATTGATGTCTATTTTGATCAGGTGGTGTTTCATGCATCAAAGCTGATGCCAAGTCTGGTACATTGATAGTTGCCAGCAATGAAGGGCATTTGCTGGCTTATGTTCAGTCTCGGCTAAGAAACTAGTAATCGAACCGGTGATGTGGCATCCATATATTCAATGTTCACTCTCCCCTCATTAGTTTGCAATAAGCCAGCATGGATTCATCTCTGAAGTCATTTATGAAGATTGTGTACTCTCTTTGTGGCGACCATGTGCTCATGCGCCCTTTTGCAAGCTGGATATCAGTGGTCATGTGCCTAAGCTGTAAAAAAGAACAAAACACCGATGAAGAAATTGAGTGCCTACTAAGATTAATTCTCTTTGGTGCTATCCTTGTCAATCTTTGTTAGCATAGATAGGCACTAGAAGCTGTTTGTCATTTCTTATCCTGCTTCTGTATGTACTAGATGAGACATCAACTTTGTATAGAAGATATGGGGCTACTTCAGTGTCATTCCCTAGAGCTAATTGTCAAAAAAATAATGACAAACGAGTATTGATTTTTTTTTTTTGCCGTAGAAATTGTGGGATCCGCTCAGGCTGGTGGAATGGCCCCCTCTTGTGCTATGATTCAAAAAGTTTGTGTTTAGCTTCATGCATTTTGGCTAAGAAGCCAATACAAACAATCCAGAAAGAAATACTACAGCTTCAAGCAACGATGAAATGAGATTTTTTTTTTTTAAATAAGATATATTATTGTCATTCTAAATAATACCAAAATAGTAACTCAGAGTACAATAAGATTATAATCATTCAAATGCTCAAAAATAGGAAAATGGTGACAGAGATCAATTTAGACTAGGAAAAACAGATGAAATCGGTAACAAGATAATTTATGATGTAGATTCTATTTCTTGGCAGAGCCATTGATAGCTGGAGCAGCAGAAGAATTGAGCTCATCCCAGGCCTCAATCCAAGTAACCATAGCATCCGCTAGCTTGTCAAAGTAGGGGTCTACCTTAGTGAGCTCCGACTTCACTTGTGTGGCGAGCTCGAGGTAACATTTCCGGACGGTGGTGCACTCTTTCGGGATGACCACATTCTGGAAGAATGGGATGATCTCTTCCTGCCAGTAGATGCCATTGTATTCCTTCCTGAGGTTCACAAATGGGTTGCTTGCTTTGCTGTGCCAAATGTAGGGCAAGCCGGTCTTCACACCCAATCCCAAGTGGTCGCAGATAACCTAGAAAATCCGAGTTTCAGCATTTCATGGAAGCACAATTACCATACGCAAACATATTGAAACTTATAGACCTTTGTGCACCATCCCGCCCACATATCATCGTAGCGCCCGATAGGCTGGCCGTCACCCATAAGGCCAAAGTACATCGCAGGGCCAATCAGTTCACGGTTAAAGCCCAGATTCATTCCACACATTGGGAACAATGTTCCTTTCGGTATTGTAAGGACTGCATCCACATACCTACAGAGAGAATGATGAATACTTTATCTGAACTCGAGACCTATATAGTTGCCGAAAGATGTAATACCTCGTATTTCTTTCGAGAGGCTTAACAAGCTGGGTGGGAGCATCGTAGTCTGGGATGTTGAGCCACAGACCATGAGAGACAGCAGTAGGGGCGCCTTCCCGGAAGCTGAAAGGATAGCCTCTCACAAAATCAGCACCGTCTCGGTAAGGATCATACAGAGTGTTGAAGAAAAATGGGGTAGAAGGGGTGAGCAGGTTCTTTATGTGCTGCTCAAGTGCATTGATCTCCTTGCCAGACGGGTCCTTTGCAACCTAATCAATTAAATACGAAAATCACTTGACTCGAACTCAATCATAATGCAGCTAAAAAGTATATAAAAGAATACATTACACCAATCAATTGTGTTAGTTCTTGCTGTGACCACGGTAATACAAGTACCATTTTTTGGTCTTTGACTGACCAGTTTTCTTGGAATTATGGACTCTAAACCAGTTCATGCGAGGTACTAACTGTTAGATAGGGACCCACCCCCCAAAATATTGCTGTTGAGGAGAAGGTTTGGTAGGAGTATATGAACTAGGGGGAATTGGCTCCCGCGCGGCGTGTGGGACTATGGACCATGTTAACCACTGCGTCCCAACACCCCCTGGGCCCACAGCGGATGTGGGACCCAAGGTCCTAGCCAAAAGACACCCCTAGATACCTAAGTCGATACCATGTTAGATAGGGACCCACCACCCTAACTTCTCCATAACAACTGTTGAGGAGAAGGTTTGGTAAGGGTATATGAACTAGGGGAATTGGCTCCCGCGTGTGGGACTATGGACCATGTTAACCACTGCGTCCCAACACTAACAACTCTTTGTATCTCTCCTAACAAGTGTTTTTTTTTATTATTCGAACTCAAAACCACTGACTCAAGGGTCCAAGCCTCCGACCTCGTTTGTTAATACAAGCATCTTTGAGGTGACGTATTAAAAGATGCAAACAAGGAGATCACATGCATTCCGAAGAAAAGCAACATGTTCAAACGGATCAAACAAGTGAAAAATAATAAGACCCATTCCTATGATAGAGATGATGTGGCATACAAGTAGTCTGATATAAAATTCTGCAATCAGACAAGAACTTTCACTTTTTGTGCATTTCTAGATCCAGATCTCATGGAGCTCTATCATTTCAAATTTGCATGATCAAGAAGAAACTTCAATCACAAATTCATATCAAATTGATTGGAAATTTAGCATTGGGTTCTACAACATATTTGAACTGTCTACATCTCAAACTATCATTACCTACCTACCATGAAAAAAAAGCAATTTTTTTTGTTAACTTGTCTCAAATACAACGAATACTATAATTCAATAAACAACAAAATTCAAACAAAAAAAAAATTCGCCATTTAATAAAAAACAAGGCAATTTTTTTAAGCTAATGGTCTATAAAAGAAAGGAAGAATAAATAAAATCCCATAAAACTAATAAAGCTAAATAAAGAAAAATCTAATCTTTGACCCAGATCCCGACTCCTCATCCCCAAAAAACCCTAAAACCCTAAACCCAATTAGAAAAAAGAGAAGAGAAGCACTTACAAAGCAATCGTCATCAATGGTGAAAATATACTTCTTCTTAGAAATCATAAACCCAAAGCACCGGCAAGCAGAGTCCTTGAACGAGATACAGGACGCTTTAGGCCCCAAGATCCGATTGATATCGTTGCGGTTGTAGAGCTCGTAGTCAAAACCCTCAGGCACCTTGATAGTCCTCGTGGGATCTCCATCCTGAACGATGATGAGGTGGTACGGCTGGAAGAACGCCCTCCACATCTCGAGGAAGTCAAGGTTCCGGATAGTCGGGATGACGATATCCAGCTCATCCTTGAGAAGCGGCGTGCTTGGGATCGATCCACCCGCCATTGATGCCAAAGTCGAAAGCTTTGAATTCCACCGAGAGAGAAAGGGCGGATAGAGAGAGAGGGCTTTGAGAAGGGGAGGTCCTTTATAGAAGACTGCGAATTCGGATTCGGATTCTTTGTTTAACGGGTCGGGTTTGAGGCAAATATTTTTCATTTATTAAAATAAAATCTTTGTAATGGATCCTCCTCCCCAATTTTTGCTGATTACTGTATCGACTTCATTGATAATGAATAAATTTTTAATATAAATGTTACGATTTCAAGTATAGCAAGTGATTTGCATTTATTATTTTTTTTTTTTGGGAAAAATCTTCATAATAAATCAAGTACAATTTTGGACATTTCAATATTCACTGCATTTATAATAAATATTTAACAAAAATGTGGAAAATTACTGTTCACCCCTCGGGAATTTCAAAACTGGCCAAAAACCCCCTCCTATTTTTGCACACCCCGGACAGCCCCTCCGTTATAGTTTGGTTCCCTTCTACCCCCCGTCCGTCACATGAAATGGGTCCGTGTTACGAAAATCCATTTTTGCCCCTGCAAATGGTGGGAAAAAAACCCGCCCGATCACATCATGTCATGTCTGGCCTTTATGCATACATATGTGAGTTTTTTCCCCTTTATGGTTTCTTGTTCGCTTAGAGAGCTTAGAAGGCGAATTACATAATTTTGTTCTTGTTCTCCTTTACCTTCGCTAAGTCGATAATATGGACGGTTTTTGTGCCATTGCTAGATACAACGGGGAGGGACGAGTGCGACATTCACCGCGTCAACCGAATGGGCGTCGGTGTTAGGTGAGATTTGTGTGGCCGGGGTCTCGATGTTTGTCGCGCCAGGGTGAAGTTCATCACACCCGATGGACATAATACGGTTTGCCCAATAGATAACGAGGTGGACTTCCGGCGCATGTGTCATGTGTTCTCCATCCTCAAAGGCGGTGTAGTCGATATGGTTGTCGAGACGGATGACGTGCCACGGCAGCCTTCGAAAACGAGTTATTGTCGTGGTAATGCGTTGCTCTAAAACAATTATGCGGTTGTATGTCGGTTAGTGTTTAACACTACCATTATACGTATTAAAGAATGAATTATCCGTTTAAATTGGGAGTCTCCGATTAATTTTATCATGTTTTGCGGAAACTATCATACACCGTTTGCATTATTACATCTATGTTTAACTATGCCTGTTAACGTGTAACTATTAAGTTAGGCGTTTAAATAAGTGGACTTTATGCTTAAATTCGATCGTTTGCGTTTGAACCGAAGTCTTTGGCGGGGAATTCGGAATCCGGGAGCGCTTCGTCCCACCACATGGCGACCCGGATGGTGTCGCATGCCCGCCATCGTCGTTAGATCGACATGAAGTGTTGTCGTTGGACGTCGGACAACGTTTTGATGGCGTTGAACATTTCCGAGATACACTTCGCAATTTTGCTATCAGTCGGAATTTTGATTTCAAATTCGTGAAGAACGAAAAATACCGGGTCCTCTTGTGGAATGCGCGGCCGGTGGATGTCAATGGCGCGTTCACGCATCAAAGGAATATAATAGAACTACCTTCGAGAATCAAGACAACGGACCCGACGCACACTGCGGTGGTGGAATTGGGTCGGGGTCACACCCGAAAGCGTCCAAAAATGGGTCGGCGCACGAGTGATTCGTAAGTGAAGGACCGGCCCTTGTACAAGGCCATCGACATTCGAAGGACATGTTGCGGGAGCATGGTGTCCACATTCCATACAAGCGAGGCTTGGGCGGGAAAAGAGCATGCCGGGTGATCCTCGACGGCGGCGACATCTCCGGCTACGATCCGTTGCTTTGGTACGTCCATAAGGTGGCTGAGACAAACCCGGCGTCGCGTTTGTGGAAAGAGACGGTGAGCGTTTTAAACGTGCGTTCTTCTCTTTCGGCGCGTGCATTTTGGGGTTCAAGCGGGCATGCAGGCCGCTCTTGTTTGTGGATGGTACTCACCTCTTCGGAAAGTATCGGGGTACTCTCTTGGGTGCCACGGGGAAGGATGGGAACAATGGCTTCTTCCACGTCGCCTTCGCTATTGTCGACAACGAGACCGACGCCAATTGGACGTGGTTCATTTCCAAGTTAGGTGATGCTTTATACGACGAAGGAGACTACCAAGAGACAATTACATTCGTTTCGGATAGGTCAAAGGGCCTTGTGAACGCGTTGCGAGAGTTTTCCCTTCATCCCCGCACGCGTCTTGCCTTCGGCACTTGGAGGCCAATTTTATGAAAGCCAATGGCGGGACTTGGGAAGGCATTGAGGGAGGAGTGCTTGGTCCATATGCTTTCGTATCGCGTGGGCAACGACGGCTAAAGAATTCGATGACACCGTCAATGAAGCTGCGGGCCGTATCGCCCGAAGCGTTTCGGTGGTTGATTGACAAATCCGATATGTCACACCGGTCGAATTATCTGTTCAAAGGTGACCGATGGGGCGAGATGTATTCGAATGTAGCCGAGTCGTTCAATGCGTGGATCAAAGAAGCTCGACACCTACCGGTGACGAAAATGGTCGACGCTATAAGGTACTCGAAGGTTAAATACATGTAACGCTTAAGCTTACCCGTTACACTTTAATGTTCGTTATCGGTGTTTAACATGCACTTGTCCGCAGTTTGATATCGTCGTCGGTGTTTAACATTCACATTAACCCTTTAGTCCGGTAGAATCCTGTGTAAGATAACAAATGTTAATATCATTGTCTCGGTTTAAATAGCGTCGTATATGTTTTTCTTCTTCGATCTTTAGTTTATTACTTGTTCTTTTACTCCGATGTAGTGGTGTTTAAATATTCGTATATTCGCGTAAATTTCTTTAAGATTTCCGATATTCGTTGTGCGAGTACAAGCTAATGCGCATGTTATGCACTCGCCGTGAGCAAGCGAACAAATGGGATACTTTCTTATGCCCGGACATACGTTCAAAGGTTGAGACGCTTGTGCGGGATAGCCGAAGTCTTCACGTTGCTCGCTGTCTCGCTGATCGTTACGAAGTGATTGACAAGTGCAGTAACTCTGTAGACCTTGCTAGTAGAACTTGCTCATGTCGCAGATGGCAAGTTTATGGCATCCCGTGCAAACACGCTTGCGCTGCGATATTGGTGACGGACAGCAATGTTCATCGTTTTATTAGCGATCACTTCACCGTCGACACTTACAAGTTGGCGTATAAGGAAGCTATATTTCCCATACCCGACAATGAGAGGCCCACGGACAACAATCGAGATCCGCTTTTGCGGCCGCTTGTGACGAGAAGGCAACCCGGGTCGTCCTAGACGAAGGAGGATCGAGTCGCAAGCGTTTGATGTCCGCGAGTTACATTGCAGCCCGCGCCACGCGTCCGGTCACAATCGTAGAACTTGCAATGAAAGTGTCGCCGATTAGGCTTCGTAAAAGGATAATCTTTAAGGAGCACACATTTATTTCGTTATGACGCCCTGATATTTAAACATAGAATAAACGAATTTCGTTGTACGCACTGAAGTTTTAATTGAATAAACCTAATGTTAAATGGTGACACATTTAAAGAGTCACACACAAATTGAAGCGTACGCAGTGAATGTTAAACGGGAAATATCGGTAATAAACGGTGACCAATAACGCTAAACAGGCACATCGCTTGTTGTCATTCTTTTGTATTTGAACTTCCGGAAGGAATGTAATATAGTGACGCATAAACAGAGACGTCATATTTAAACAGATACGGCGGCGAGTTTTACACATCTTCGGCGGATTGGTGTTTAACGGAGACGTTGTATGGTAACACAAATTGAAGCGTACGCAGTGATTGTTAAACGGGAAATATCGGTAATAAACGGTAACCAATAACGCTAAACATGCACATCGCTTGTTGTCATTATTTTGTATTTGAACTTCCGGAATGTAAGATAGTCCGAATTAATGACACGGGAATTTGATACGGCGGTGAAATCCCAGTACGAATGCTAATTCATTACCATCTATTTCCCAATTACATTTGAATTCAAAATCCACACGTAAGCATCAATGCACGGAGTACGTTAGGCGAACTTGCGACCCCTAAACTTCTATTTAAACAATAAACGGTAATCAAAGGCACATTCACATATTACACACAGAGAAAGAAGTATGTACAAGTCCCTCCTCAACGAGCTCTGCCAGAGAACCCGTAGGCCGTCGCCGGAGTACTCAACCGTTAGGGAGGGCCCCGACCACATCCCCGCCTTCTTGGGCACGGTGTCGGTTGATGGGACCACTTACTACAGCCCTTACCCCGCGAAAACATCGAAGGACGCCCGAACACTGCGGCCGAGGTGGCGTACAATGACCTCCGTATTCCATACCCGGGAGGATGAATACGCGTCCCCTGCTACCGCCGATCGACTATGTGGAGGTAAGTCATACCGTAAGACTTCTGCGTCCATGTTACGGGAAATTTATTTATTTTCTAAATTGTTAAAAGCCTTCATTGCAGGGCCTCGCACCGCAACGCCTTCAGATGCAGCGCCTTCACTCAACCGCGAGCACTCCAACGGCGAAGAGTTGGAGTGCTTTCGGAGGACATGCTCGTCGAGCTTGCGGAGAAGGAAGTCGTCCTCTCCGAAAAACTCGACCGACTAAGAACCCGCACGGCCCAAGTGAAGAAGCTCTTCCGGGGACCGAAGGGGATATGATAATGTTTTTTCGGTTTTTAGATGTATAAATTAGTATGCCTACGGTTGGTTGTAATAGAACTCCGTTTCATCTAAAAATTTTGTCAAGAAAAGAAATTTGTTCCCCCTGTTACGTTTTGATCTTTACACCGATACGTGTATATTTCAACATCGGCACTACATTATAAACGTCGACGCTTTGTAAAAGGGTGGGCCACAATATTTGAAAAGCGAGAGTGTTTGTAAATAGCGAGAATAGTTTTCACACAGAGTCCTCGATGTGTGAGGAAGACAATTCAAACATAAACATGGAATGTTAAGTGAAGACGCACGCTAATAAGCGGTGTCATGCAATATTCAACGGGGAGAACCCTCGTTCTCGTTCGTCTATAGTTAACCGCAGACATCGATAGTTACACGGTAAAGTGTAAGGGTAAGTGATGACGGTTATTTTTAAACAATGATGGCGAGTTTCATAGATTAAATACCTCATTGATGTTTACAAAATAGGTTCAAAACCAGAAAATTTGCATTGGAAAATGCTGAAACGTCGCATGCATAAATGGAGTTGAATTTAGGCTAGTTACGGTATAACGTAATCAACTAAACTATGCAATGTGAATTTATTATTAATTACTCCAATTTAATGTTGAAATGGGAGTCAGTAAAGCGTGAACGTAACCGATGCCATTTACTATATTCCATTTATTTCACCGAAAACCAATGCCTTTTTTTTACAAATAGTTATGATTGTATGTAAGCATCAAGCAGAAACAACATACAGACGCAGATATTATCCACATCCCACAACAATGTTTAAGTCACGTCTAGCAGACTTTTGCCAGATGACACGCCGGCCCTCGCCGGAGTACACCACTCTCCGTGAAGGCCCCGACACCAACCCCGTCTTCCTGGCCACGGTGACGGTCGACGGGACCCCTTTCTCCGGTTCTTCATTCGCGGAAAGCGCCGAGGAGGCGCAGAACATTGCTGCCGAGGTGGCGTTCAAGCATTGTGCCCTTCGGGCAGCGTGGAGATTACCAAGGCCCCGGTTGCCGACGATGACGTATCGACGCGGGTAATGCATACCGTAAGACTTGTCGGTTGAGTGTAAAAACAAAAAAAGAGCCACCTCCCATACGTAAACCTTCAACTCTTCATTGCGGGGCCTTCACGAGCCGTCGGGGATTACACCAGTGGTGAAGAGTTGGATTGGGTTTTCGAACACACGGTCCGTGCACTAAACGCAAAACTTGAAGGAATAAAAGATCGAAAGGCACGTGTGGAAAAGCTGCTCCAAGATTTGAATGACAACAAAAAGGGGGAGTGAGATTATGTTCGAGTTAATGTCGTGTGTAAATTGCGCCATCTAAATGGAGTTCTCTATATTTAAACGGCAATCGTCTCGAATCCAAACGTAGTCATTAATATTTAAACAGATTAATCTATATTTAAACATACAAACCTAAACGGTCATTTTTATTACTCACGGCGTGAGTCATTAGCCAATATTAATTACTTTCACCATTAATTATGAAAACTAAAATCAGTCGCACATCTATTTGAAATTCATGTAATTTCCGTTGCGAGAAGCGTAAGTTGCGGATATTTGTGAAGCAATTATTGTCACATCGAATCGAATAGCAAACGGAGACTCCTATAATTATAAGGGAACTCTAAAGAGTGAACATCACGAACTATAATTGAACAGAGCCAACGAATTTTAAACGGATAGCAAATCATTTTGGCGGGCCTTTATATTTGAAAGTTAACACCGATTCGCTAACCGGATACTATTACCTTTAGCGCACAACTAATATGTTTATGTTAGGATGATGAATTACATGATAATGAATTACGCAAACTTATTTTATTGTCGATGACTGATATGTCACAATAACGACATGAAATTTTTTTTACCGCAACGTTAAACGTTAACAATAGCGACAAGTTAAACGACGGATTCGAAAGTTAAACGTTATTCTTAATGTGAATGTTAAGTCTTAAAGTTAAACAGATACGTAAACGGGGGATATACATTCTGAGTAATGCATGCATTCGACGAAGTGTTGTGAGATACCATTGGGAAAGTGTGCATTGGTTAACCCGCCGGTGGACGTTACGTTATCCGTTACGATTAAATTCGGCTGTTTTGGAATTCAAACGTCGAATAGTTATTGGCATCGGACTCGAGAAATAGTGCAAACGTCCGTTGAATACATTTGTATTTAAAGAAGAATCGGAAACAAGAAACGCACCCGGATATTACTCGCAGATCTAGCGGTATGTATGTGCCAATTCTCAACGTCGTGCCGCGAAGACGCACCGCTCCACGCCGGCGTACTCCACAACCAGGGAAGGCTCCCGGGCGCCTCCGCTTTCGTGGCAACGCGGTCACGGTGGATGGGACCACGTTTTCCAGCCGCGTAACCGAGAGAACGAAGAGGCGGCCCGTAACGTTCTTTGCCCGGTGGCGTTCTACGAGCTATGTCCCGCGCGGCTCGGGACGAGCGGTGCGTCCCCGCCCGATGTCTATGCGTCTTTAAAAATATTTATCTAAATCGTTCATATCTTCTTTGCGGGGGCGATGACCTATCCCCGGGAGCGGTTCCTCGAAGATTTGGTCGGGGATTTGACGGGAAAAGCATCATCTCTCCCCGAAGTCGAGCGAGTGGTATCCCATAAGAGGGATGTGGAGAGGCTGCTCCGGTACGCGAAAATGTATAAAACGGAATGACGGTTTTTGACTCGCTTAGTGTAGTTTTCATCCATCAAATAAGAACTTTTTGCTTAGTGTGATATTTTAACTTCGTTCTTACTCTCTCGAAATGTTAACCGTTGCGGACGCATGTTAAACGACCACGCATGAATTTTAAATGGAGAACAATGTTCCTTAAGCAAATTCTAACCATTCGTGCGCATGACAACAACGTTTAAATCGTAATATTCAACGGGAACGGTGATATTAAACCGATAACGGCGAATGATAAACACAGATTGCCTTCTTGGCACGATAATTATAAATTTTAAACGGGTACAACAACACGTAATTGGTGACACACTTGAAAAAAATAAAAATTCCGTACTTGAGGACCCATTGCGCGGTTCATGAAGACAATTAAAAAGTTACATATAATAGGGACTCTCACCTTTAAAAACAAACGGCGCAAGTAGAATAGGGCCTCACCCGTCGAAGAATAACCTCCATATTAAACGAGGACTGTAATATTAAACATGTAACGACAAAAGCTAAACGAGAGAATACCTTGTTTAATTGATAGCTCTGCATTTTAAACGAAGACAACAACACGTAATGGGTGACATACATTGAGAAAAGAATTCCCTGCGTACGGACCCATACCGCAGTTGATGGAGACATTTAAAAAGTTATGTATAATAGGGTCGCTCACCTTTAAAAGCGGACAACGGAAGTAGATTACGGTCTCTTTCATTTAACAATGAGCCTCCATGTTTTAAACAGGGACATAGGGAGTTAAACGTTTACCACTAATATCTAAACAAGGAGTATGTGATCAACCCGTTCCCCCGGTGTTAAACGGTAACGGTGTATATTGCACGGAGATCCGTATTGTTAATGTGTAACACAATGTTTTAATAGTGACAAGCGTCATTTTTTACTGAAGTACTTAATTTTATAAAGCAAAGAACGACCCTCAATCGGTACCATGGAATTTTAAGCAAAAAATGATTGAATATGAAAGAATAACGAACATTATTAGATGTACATTGAAATTTCGCCATGTCGTTGGCAAAGAATGAATTGAATCAATTGAAATGAATTTCGAGAAAACCTGTTTTACTTCCCCACATTTGGACCCTACCCGCGTTGCTTGATGCCGGATGCTCGTCCTTCCTTAAGTATGTGGGCGGCGTACTTCAATCGCGAGATAGGGGACGTCCGTGTGCGCTATCCGCGACTTCTCACCGCGGAGCAATTGCTCGATAAACCGCATCACGTAGACGGCGCGGTCGGCCGAGTGCCTTTCTTTTGACGCGGTGTGTCGTCATCGTGAACAAGCGGGTACGTGCCGTCGCCGTCGTGCCGTACTCCATTTCGAGACGAGTGTCGAATAGTTCCCGCTGTCGCATTATACAAACCGATGTTAGAATAGAAAGCATCTATGTCACTCGATAATCGAAATCTATATCGAGAGAGCTTACCATTGCTACCGCGTCTCTGTTGTACTCTTCACTTGGGCATGAGGTGTAATGCCCGTACTCTTTCTTGTTATTGTCGAGCACCACGACATGGAAGTGGCCATTCAAGATTATGGGAAGGATGATGATGTCAACGTCATTGACGACCTTGGTGGCATCTCCGATCATAGCCAAAGTCGTCTCATGTGCGTCTTCCACCTTCGACATAAACAACGCCGGTGGTCGAGTGATGGAGGCGCGCTTCTTATGAGGATATGGCTTTCTGTTAAGTGTGTCTTGTACGATGCACACGAAGGCGTCCAACACATCATCTGTCACCATCTCTTTCCCGTCGATCGAACGAATAGGTTGGCCCGGGTGGTGCGACATAATCATTCCTCCGGGCACGACGGGCTGCGGTTAAACGGCAACACATGCGATTGATTAATAACACGTAGACGTTAAGTGGAAAGAACACATACGTAAATGATAATGGATAGGGGTAAACAGTAATATCGTTAGTTAAACGATATATTACTATGTCATATGGTAACGACCGTAATTAAACGGAAACGCAACAACGTAAATGGGATGATCTCTATATAAACATTTACATCTACACTATCATACTTACTCGTCCATGGGGAAGTTGAGGAAAATCTTGATCGGCTCCTTCTCGAATACGTCGAGGCGCGATTGACCGGCGTATTTTTCTTCGCCGGAACGAAGTCTTTCCGCACTTCTTCATACTCTTTGGTTGGCGAAGGTGACCGATTTCTTTTTTTTGTCGGCGACGTTCCCTTCGCCCCCGGCAACGGCTTTATTGAGATCATCCGTAGATGCTTCTTCTTGCGTTGCGGGATCGCGCCCACACCTGGATGTGGCAATGTGGGTCGGCCGTTCCTCCGTGGGAAGGAGCTCCTCCACAATAGAGGCAACGGTCTTCTCAACCGCGGCCAAGGCAGTCTCATCAAGGGGAAGCACACCCTCGGGTGGTTCTTCATCTTCAAAATTAGTGGCCACCACCCCTGGATGCGCCGTTGTCGGCCGCCGCCGCCCCGGCTCCACCGCGACGGGGATTTCGGAGTCTTCCGCAGACGCGGCATTGCCAACGGGGTCTACAATCTCCGCCACCGGGGCGGTGAAGTCATCAAGCGCAACGGTCTCAACAACCGCATCGCCCGCCGGTGGTGCCGCCATTGTTTCATCCTCGGCCGGTGGTGGACACACGGGCGGTATACTTCTCGTCGCCTTTTGTGCAAGCCTCTTCATACGTGGCCTCGTCATACGTGGCCGTCTTGGAATGGCCTTCACGACGAAGTCGTCGTCCTCAATTTCCAACGGCTCATCCGTCCGGGCGGAGGTCACGTATTTGTCCCGACGGTGCGGCCCTTTCAAACGAATCAAACCTTGCCTCCAATGCCTCAACCCGAGCGACAATCTGGGGGAAAGCGTTCATCATCACCTGGCATGCATGCATAAAGGATGTAGTCACGTCGTCGGCCGATGACGTCGGTTGGGCCGCCGCGGTCGGGGGACTCGGGGATCGGGTGACTCCCGTTGTCGCGGCCGGTGCGGGCGTTGACAATTGGCGGGGTAGGTGAGGGCCTATCCGACGCCGAGGGTTGCGTGTTGGGGCTGGAAGGGGGGGAACCACGTCGGCGCGAACGGGCGGAAGGGGCCGGCATCTCCGCTTGCGGTCGTGCAAGTGGTTCCCGCGCAACAAAGCATCCATCCGCCAATTGGCCCCAACAAAAGTCTCCTCCACGGCATTCGCCGGGACCGGCTCGAGAAACTAACATATATAAAGAAAACAATCTCGAGACAAATCATTCAATTTGATCCAAAACAAACGTATTTAAACATTTGACATATATACGTAAACGCTATGGCACACATTTAAACGGAGTATAACAAGGTTAAGCGAAGACACCAAGCGTTAAACACAAACTACATTTCCTACACGGATAAGCCTATCGTTATACATTAACCGCTCTTTGTGAACACATTAACACCGATTTATTACCTCTTTTCCTTCGAGAGCTGACCAACCGGTTTCTATCGTCGCGTGCTTCCGGTAAGTACTTTCGCAATAGCACAGCACCCTTGGGGTCTTGCCGAAACGGGCTTTCTTGCCGGTTCGGTCACCTCGTAAAACCGGATGGTCGGCGCGATCGAGCAACCCTTAATGTACCCCGTGTTTACCTTCCCCCTCGCATCCGGCTTGCACTCGAGCGGCGGCTTGTGGAACGTCCTCCATAAGCCATTTGTGCGTCGCCGCGCCCATGCGTACCGCCCCATGCCGGGTAGATCGTCGACATAATCAACGATCCAAGTGGGCACCGAGCATGAGGTATTCGGGAAGAGGATTGTCCCCATGAGGTACGCCATCAAGAGTTTCACAAAATCCTCCTCTCCCCCTCTCGTCCAACAAGACGCTCAAGAGTGCGCCTAATGGCGTCCCTCGTGTCTGTCGAAGCTTTTCGAAAAATATCTCCCTTCGAAAGCCGACGGTGTCTTCTTCTTCTTAAACAGGACCGCGTCTCCGTCGCGGCCGCAGACCCATAACGAGAGCCACATCCTCGGGCCGAAGCCGAGCGAGGCTCGCCCGATCCCGAATTTATTGGTGCGGCCATCGTACCTCTGCGAAGCGAATCGAGAAGGGCCCTCTCTTGGAATACGGCTTCCACCTCGGTGAATGCCGCAAACGGTGTCCTTTGGATGATCTCCCAATGTCGAGAGGTCATGTGGACTTTCAATTCGGCCAAGGTCTCCACCACCGGTGTCAAGTAGCATCTCCCGTTGACTAGGTTTACCGCCATAATCACAACACTCGCAAAAATGACAACACTTGTTAAACGAGATACATCAAACGCTACACGAGACAAATGTTTTACACGAAAAGCTCAATACTTAAACAGAGAGATGCACCGTTAAACGGAGACAAACTCTTTTAAACACGAACTCATTTCATTACACTGAAATCTCTTTTACAAACTGCAACCATATCAAATGGAAGGGGAAACGCACATTGTAAGCATTACACAAACAACAACAACCGATATCTCTTTCAATGACCGTGGGCACAGCCGAAACCCCTAACCCAAAACCCTAACCCTAAACCCTAGAAACCCCAGCCGAGAAATTCCCCCGCACACTAGAACCACGCAAAACAAAACCGACGAATATCTCTGTGTAACAGAGTACTTCATATAAAAGCCTTGCTTTAGACACAGCTTCTGCCATACCTTGAGCTGCAAACTGATGGAAGTGCAGGATACTTGCGCACGGTGGACTGAAGTTACAGAGGATGTCGAAGCCGAGAGAGCTTCGGAGAGGGAAAAGTGAAGAAAGTTAAGCAAAGAAGAAAAACGAACACTTGCCTCTGGCCTCTCTTGGGATTCCCATTACGAAAAACCCTCCACTTCCTCTCTAACCGGCTTAATGATTGCACCACGATTTCCCATGCAAGGTAGGGGCAATTCCGTCAGTGAATTTGAAAAGTAACTCCGTTAACCACCGTTTCATACTTTGGGGGTTTGAAAATCATTGTCTTTAAAAGGAAGGGGTTTTTATGGATTTGGAAATTAACGGGGTGTTTTTGGCCATTTCCCAAACTATGGGGGTGTTTTTCGCCATTACCAGTTAATATTATCCAAAATAGGCTGGTTTACACTTTATTTGATGTAATGGTGCATTGCTATTTTTTAAATACTCACCAAAAAAGTAGGGGTAAATTGTATGAGATAATATCACTTCCAAAATAAGAAATAAAAAAAATAAAAAACCTCTTCAATAAAATAAAAATTCTATGAGTGATAAGAAGTAATTTTGTTATTTCCAGGGCTCGGAAGGTAAAAGATCTATTTATATATAAATATAAAAGTTTTATAGGGACTAAAACATAATTACAAACTTTCCAGTGATCTCCACGGGAACCTCTGATAAGAAGGGAAAGTGAGAGAGAGAGAGAGAGAGAGAGAGAGAGAGAGCAGGAGGAGGAGGAGAAGCATGATGAGCAACGCTCAGGTGCAGAAGAACACGCTGTACGTGGGGGGATTGGCGGAGGAGGTGAACGAGGCCATACTGCACTCGGCCTTCATCCCCTTCGGGGACATCAAGGATGTGAAGACGCCGCTCGATCAGGCGACGCAGAAGCACCGATCCTTCGGTTTTGTCACTTTCCTTGAGAGGGAGGACGCGGCCGCTGCCATGGATAATATGGATGGCGCTGAGCTCTATGGCCGTGTCCTCACCGTCAATTATGCTCTCCCTGAGCGCATCAAGGGTGGCGAGCAGGGCTGGGCCGCTCAGCCCAGTTGAGTATCTTTTCACTTTTCCTTTTTTCTTCTTTTCCTCTTTAATTTCTTTTGATTTTTCTTGTCTATTTTCTTGATTTGTTGTTGCTGTTTGCTGGTTTGAGGAAAAGTTGGGGTTTTTACTTTTTTGTTTCTTTTGATTACATTGATGCTATTACTTCTTCTGATTAGAAAAACCTAGTTAGTTCATTTAGTCAATCTGGACTGTAATTTGATGGTAAGTTTTGTTGAATTGACATAAATTTGGTTGCTTTAAACTTTATCTGCTAGCAGCTTCGCTTTGTTGCTGAAACTAAAACCCTAAATATTATTATTATTATTCTTATTTGGTCTATTCGGCTTTTCTTGTTATGTTTGGATGATGATCGAGCTTTTATTCCGGCAATGTTTGGTACAACCCTAATGCGGAAAAGTCCAATTGTTCTTTGATCTTATTTCATTCAGGTCAAATTTTAGAAACTCTTCCTCTAAAAAAAATCTGCTATCTTTTTTTTTTTTTTCAGTTTAGATAAATGCTTTGATGGTGGGGCCTTAATTCATGTCTAATGCATAGTCCTTTTTGCATTATAGCTTCAATTTGATATTGTTGTTTCTGGGATAATCACAATTTTGTGTAACTTAGAGAAGCATGTGATCCTCACAGCTATTTGCTTTGATTGTTACCAATATGTCTTGATGGCTATGTGCCCTGTAAGCTAATCCCCTTAGTTTCTTAAGCAATAGGCTGTCCACTAAGTTCTTGGAATCAAGGGAGTGACTAAGGCGTGTGATTCTCATAGATATACAGGAAACTGGTATGTTAGAAGGGAGGCCTCTGGACATGAGATGACATCAATGGCTGATTTTCAGTTTGTATGTCAAGCAACAATGGATCCAATCTAAGGCTTGATTGTAGAGAGCGTAACCTTCCTTTGCATGGGGCATGGGCTTCCTCTGTGTACCTATCCTTTGACTTGAACATCAAAGTTCAAACTAGCTTGTACTTTAGATGAGCTGCAATCTTGATCAACCATTGTTTCTTCTACATATAACAAACGCAACGGTTGCTTTTCTTTATTTTTAATGAATTATCAAGCATAAGGTGTTAGTGATTTGTAATTAGTTTACTTTGTTCATTATCAGGCTCAAGTTTCTTTAAGGTGACTCTCAATTTTAACTGATTTTTAATTTAAGTTGGTCAGAGCTCATACTTCCATATCATACATTTCCTTTTTTAATGACAAGAACATGAATTGCAAAACTGAAGTAGTCTTATGAATGATTAGGTATGGATAAATGACTATTGTACTGAGTGCCATGTGAAAGGGAGTAAATCTCTACTAGTTTTTGGTTTTGTATAAACAAATGTCTTGATTATTACTGTTGCTTATAATTGTTTCCAGTGTTAATAACTTAGATCTGGTTCTTACTGCCTGTTCTTTTTCAATTTTTCTTGTTAGAAAATCGAGGCGCATCTAGTATCTTTTTGTGTTGAGTTTAATTCTTCTTTCTGTCATCTGTTCCAATAATTCCTCGAATTTTAAGTTGTTGCCTTGGATGAGCAATCTTATTTTCATTTTTCTTTTCTTTTTAATATCTAGTTCTGTTTACCATCTATACTTATGTTTGTGGCCAATAAAACTAGTACAGTAATTCACAAACATGAAATGTTGTCTGTATAAGTCCATTGAGCATTTCTTTTAATGTGTCTATTCCGGTACCTTGAAGTAATGAAGGTGAAGGATTATGATTATAATGACTAGGTCAAGAGAATGCTGTCTTATGTCACCATATCAAAATGTACAAGGTTAATAACATGTGATCAAATTTAACATCTGATGATGATGATGCATCTATGATCAGCAACCAGTGGTCATGGATGGCCGCTTGAATGGTTAACGTGATTATCATCTTCTCCTAGTTTTCAATATAGTCGTTCCCACTCAGGAATTTAATTGCTGTTTCTTTATTATATCTTCAGTATGGGCGGATGCTGACACATGGTTTGAGAGGCAGCAGCAAGAAGAGGAGTTGCAACGATTACAGGCTGAACAAAGAGCTGCAATGCAAGCAGCAGAGGAATTGCATAGGAAGAAATTGGCTGAAGAACGAGAAGGGGAGAAAGAAGAAGAAACAGACGCAAAGGCTGATCCTATGGCATTGGCTGAAGCCGAGGCCTTGAAACAAAGCAGTTAGCTCAAAAATCCATTCAAAGGGAATTAGAAGGTACATCAAGCTCTGGTGATTAGACAAATGAGATATAGTATCTGTGCCGCTTCCCGATAGTATTTCTTTTGTTTTGGGTCTGAACTCTGGACTTTCTTTCTTTTGTAACAAGTGCCCCACAATATCAGCAATGGAACTGGGATTTGTTTTGATTTTATTGTAATTCACACTTAACATGGGAACAAGAAGCTCACCATTTACCAGGACATGAATTTAATATTAAATAATGTTCTTGTTTGTGTAGAAAGTTCGAGACTTGAGCACAATGTTTGGCATATGATTTGGTGTTGGATTGAATGTCAAATAATCACACCCATATCCTGCATTATTTAGTGAATACTTGCCGCGTTTCAAATGCACAAAAGAGATTTAGGCCTTCATTGTCCGATTCATTGGTAACCTTCAAAAGAGAACATGAAAACACATGGCCATTTAATTAATTTTATTCTTCCAGTCACAGAAACTACAGAAATAAAAAAGAGGAACCGGGTAAAATAAAGTGCAGAAGCAAAAGCTAACTCAGATACAGCCTGAATTTATAAGATCACTTGTAACATAATCAAGAGCTGCAAAATGAAAAAGAAAAAGCTGTGCATTTCCTCGTGAAATTGACAATGCAAAACAGTCAATGTATTGTTCTCAATTTGTTCGTGGGCTACATTCATTTGCTTCAACTATAACAGTGTGGTTCCTTGCGGAATAATCCCTTATGCCGATATGCACAACTTAGTTCTCAATTTCTATTGTGTTGATCAATAAGCCTCATTTCTCTTTGCTTAAGTAGCGCGTCACAGACCTTTGCAGCATCCAGGTTTCCCTTGGCATTGTGTACCCTTATGATATTAGCACCGCTGAGAATACCTGCCGTGACAGCAGCTATGGTTGCAGGATCTCTCTCAACAGGATCACTGTGACCACAAATCTCACCCAAAAATCTCTTTCTGGAAGGCCCAAGCAATATTGGCGCATGTGAGGCAGCAAAACTATGTCTTCCTAACTCTCTTCGAATGGATGATAGACCCATGAGAATTTCCAGGTTCTGCTCTAATTTCTTCGAGAACCCAATGCCAGGGTCAATGACTATCCTCCACAAGGGTATTCCCGACAGCTCTGCTTCTCTAACCCGATCATATAATTCTGAACCTACCTCTTTGCAAACATCATCATAGTGTAAATTTTTGTCAGATTGCATTGTGTTGGGATCACCTCTCATGTGCATGACAACATAAGGTACCCCAAGTTCTGCAACTACATGAAGAATTTCAGGATCAAGCTTCCCGCCAGAGACATCGTTAACGATATGCGCACCTCTTTTCACCGCTTCTGATGCAACTTCAGCATAGAAGGTGTCTACTGATAACAGCTTCCCTTCCATCTCTGGAATTTGGACAATTGCATCTAACACAGGAATCAATCTCTGAAGTTCTTCATTTGGTGAGAGCTGACTAGCAAATGGGCGTGTAGATTGGGCACCGAGATCAATAATGTCTGCTCCTTCTGAGATTAACAATTTAACCTGAGAAACTGCAGCTTCCACTTCCTGATATATCCCGCCATCACTGAAACTATCAGGAGTCACGTTGAGAACACCCATTACATGGGTTTTCTTTGACCAGTCCCAAACACGACTTCCTACGGGCAAAACTCTTCTCATTCCACCCTTTCCAACCAATGATTCACCACCGAGTTTTTCCCATAATTCAAGCAGACCACCATTATGATTTGTCAAGGAATGCCAACTTGCTACAATATCACTATCAATGGATGATCCAAGCAAATCAATCAGAGGAGCCATTACAAAGGATCTCTCCCACATACGCTCATGTGGCACGATAAGATCCTCGGAGTGAATTTTGTACGCCCCATAGAACAATATATCCAAGTCAATTGGTCTTGGACCATACCGTATTCCATCAGTCCGACCTAAATCCTTCTCTATTTGCTTGAGCAATTTTAGCAATTCATGTGGTTCGAGCTCTGTAGTGGCTCTAATGGCTGAGTTGAGAAATAAGGGCTGCTCAGTCACATAAGCAGGCTCAGTTTCGTACAAGCAACCATGTCTAGTTATTTGAATACCAGATTTCTTCATCAAATGCAAAGATTCATTGATATTGCGGACTCTATCACCCACATTACTTCCAACAGCAATCACCACTTCTTGCTCTTGTTTTGGTGAGTGGATCTTTACTGAGGATTCTGATGATAAACTACAGAAAGAAAAATCTTTTGTTGCAGAATATGATGGATAAAGAGGGGGCTTCAAAGATAGTCCTGCAATGCCAAAGTGAAAATTTATTCAAAAATAACGCCCATTTGGAAAGAAGAGAGCTAATCACTGAATGTACCTGTCGATGTATGGGATAACGTGAATCCTTTACATCCATGTTTCATAATGGGAAGCATGTGCTTGAAAATTCCCATGCAACTTAGCAGCAGTTCAAACAATTGCACATCGAGAAAACTCGAAATCACATTCAATATGATATAAAAATTTAATGCACTCTCCAGTGAGCACCAAATGTTCAATCTTTTCTGCAATCAATTTCATATCAGAGCTTTAGAACCACTGAGTTTTTAATCAAAACAAACATCAAGAAGAACAACACAATGAACCTATGAGACAGTAATCTCACTGATGAATCAAGCATACTTCAAAACTAATTCAATGAAAGGCCAAAATTAAAGCAATTCCATAAAAAAAAAAACAATCTAAATATCAACCAATTCATATACCGTAAATTCTTCATATTCACAGCTGGACATATGACCTAAACATCAAAAACTTCAACTTTTCAACTGGAAAATCCAGTTTTACAACAGTGAAAGAAATACAATGAGAAGATCGACACAATTAGTGACTCACTCTTGGTTTATATTACACCAGGCATCATTGAATCTTGTCCAGTGCTGAGGATCTAAAGATTTTGGAATCTAACAATCAAATGTTTTAAATAAAATATATAAAAAAACTCAAACTTTAAGCAAACTGCGAATCAAAGGAACTCATACAAACATCTATAACAACAGAAACATCACCAACAATTACAAGAAATCTAGAAAAAGAGACAGAGAGAGAGAGAGAGAGAGAGAGAGAGAGAGAGGGAACCTCAGGGCCTTGGAGTTGGTGAGATTGAGCAGGAGATGGAAGTGGAGAGGATGAGCGTGGGGACAGAATAACAAATCTTTTTGGGTCCTTTTTCTCGGTGATAGTTCCACGTAGATCCCTAAATATGTTAGAATTCTAATTTTAGTCCCTTCTTAATTCATATATGACATAACAAGGCACTGGCTCACATGGATGAATAATTATACTTAATATTTTATGTCTAGTTTATCTAAATCCGCCACAGAAATAAGAGAATAAAAATCCCTTTTTATCTGTTTGGATTGAATTTGAATAAGTTGAGAAGAAAAATATTTTCTTTTAGAACTTATCTACATAAATAATTATACTTCACATTATATATACTCATCAATTAATAATAACTCATGGCTAAGCCATTACTTAATAACTATTTGTTTAATTAATTAAATTTTGCTTTTTTGCCTTTTTGAATAGGAGCTAAGGAATAGCTTTTAAACAAGGCTTTAATCAGACAAGAAAGCACATGAAAAATATGAAAGCTTGCACTCATTTTAATTTTACATGAAGCAATTGCTTTCTATCTCTTTGTTTTCATTTCCATTCCTCATAAAATAACCTATGAAAGCTCAAAACATAGTGCAAAAGAATCACTTATTTTCCAAACAACCAAAAATAAACCCAAAGAGAACTCAAAGTATTCTATCAAATTTTTTGATGTACCTCTAATGGACCTCTAATGAACCCCTCAAGGAGCAGGTTATGTGTTAGGTATGGCTCATATACTAGATAAAGGGACAGATGCTGGAGTGGAGCGACAACATCTGTCCAATTGGGGAGTTTCGCACTGGGAGTGCGGGGGCAACGCTCCCGCGATACGGTACAGGGTAAATTTGTAAATTATACCGGGGGTTATATATATATATGCATTGTATTTGTAACTCTAATTTATTCTCTAGATTAATAAGAAAGCCGCCGCTCACCGCTCCCGAGGACGTAGGCACATTGCCGAAACTCGTTAAATCTTTGTATCTTTTTTTTCCTTTGTGATTATTAGTATGATTTCTCAACATTATGCAACAACAACAAAAACTTACTCATTTACATCTTGATTAATGAAAACCTGCCTACTTAGATGCTAATTCTTGCTGATAAACGATATAAAAGAATAAGAGTTCAATTACAAACAGAACTTGTCATTAAATGCATGCCCTTATGGCTATAGAATTTCAAGAAGTTTTTCATGTGCTTTTTCTCGTGACAAACTGTAAGTTAAGGATACCAGAGTTCTCAGAGGCATTTCAACAAACACATGATAAACGTTTAGAAATCACAACCCATATCTAAAATCCCAGTTGACAACCAACTTATGAAGAATCTAAGCCAAACACAAACATTATCAAAAAATTAGAAATTGTTTAGGAAAAAAATGAAAAAAAAAATCAATAACTTTTTAAAAGATCAGTAAGTCACTATAATTGAGGTAACTCCGTAATTGCCTCTATGTTAACAAACACTTAAATAGGAGGTTTATTGTCAAAAAAAAAAAAAAATACATATAAATAAAAGTATATCATAATATTTTAACGGTAGAGTTGATAATAGGTATAGAAAAAATAAATAAAGCAGAAATGATATGCAAAATACAAAATGTAATTTAACCGTAGCAATACTAGGAATTAAGCATTCTGCCTACTCTTGTAAATCTACCGAGACCTATTATCCTATGGCTATAGTTCTTTCTTTGCGTTTTGGGTTTTCTCGCATTTGGAACGTAATTGATTTAAAAAAAACCACATAATTAATCTCGATTATAATCAATTTTGGAGGAAAACAAACATAACAACATATTCTGTTTATTCTCAAATAAATGTTATAAAAAATAGATTATATTAAAATATTTGTGCCATTAGCTATGTTATTTTATTTTTTTTGACAAATAGGCGATTAACATCTTCATTTAAACATACACAAGTATGCACGAAACTCGATACCAATAAGCCAAACAATTATTAATTTCCACCCAAGGTAGTTGTTCGAGAGATCCATACTTTATGTTATTCTTTAAAAAATATAACTAAATTACAGTGAGTTTTAAAAAATAAGTTGTCTCACCGTATAGATTGGCAATAGAAGAACATATATAAATATATGTACAATTTTTTTTTTTTTTTTTTTTTTTTTTTTTTGGGAGAAAGTGGACAAATTATGTTAAAAGTATGCATAGACCTGTATATAGATTTGCAACAGAAAGGCATATATAAATATATATACAAATTTTTATTTTGGGAGAAAGTGGACAAACCACATTAAGAATATGCATAAACATGAAATTAATATTTAAACACAGTTATGTCCACACTCTACATTAGCTAAAATTTAAATTTATTTTCTTGGCAAGAACATAAATATTCTGCATAAAGACATGATGTTAATAAACCAAAAACTCATTGGCTTATATATATATTCAAAATTTTCATGGAATAATTTGGATGGTTTGAGCTGGGCTGATATTCTTAAATGCAAGCCCAATTCTGGTTATAGCAGCAAATAAATCACAATTTATTAAATAGAAAATAAGGTAAAAGTTGTGGGATGAAAAAAAGGTGTTTATTATCAAAAATATATTTTTATTAGAATTAAACCAAAAAAAATTCTAAAAAGTAAGCAAAAACTTTAATAAAATACTGACATGATTAAAGTAGAAATTTATCTTAGAAAAGAGCAAGAGACACATAAGATGGGTTCTAATGATCAATGTTCATGACTGATTGAAGTTGCCAATGATTAGCTTCTGAAAATCAATAGGGACTGTGTAAATTACATGCTTGAAAAACTAGTTAATCAATCAAAGCAAGAATTTAACTTTTTCAATCACAGTACTTGAAAGTAGTCTTTGAGTGAGTTCATGGTTCAATGTTCATCCAAAGAGAGAGTGAGTGGAAGGTGGGGGCTGGAAGCAATGGAGGCCATGGCCATTGCTGTGAGATCTCATGCTTGAAAGTAGAGGAGGAGGAGGAGGAGGTCTGGCATCTTGTCATGAGGTGAGATGTTAAACAATTAGACTGTCTGTGGCTTCAGAAACCTCTTTTTACTGCAAAGATGATGAGATTCCACTGCTTCTCTTGATATGATAATGATTCCAGCTTTGACAGGACAGCAAAGCATGGCAGCAGCTCACTGGAGAAGATTCCAACTGGCTTTTGTTGGGGATAAGAAGGATGAAACAGGACCCCTAAATATTGGATTTTTAGGTTAAAGCTCGACCCTAATGGGAAAAGTACATGGATTAATGGAGAAATCAGAGAGGTTGGTGGGGTGAATGGATATGTTTGTTGTTCATGCATTTATTGAGCTTTTATTGTGTGTTTATACTTGTTATCTTGTCACTGATTCACTGTCACTGTTTTCTGTTTTGCATTCCCTCATGTTAACATGCCACATTTTTTGTGTGTTCTATTTGTTGTTAAATTGCAAGCATTTGTTGTAAATTTTGGAGGAAAGTGGCAGGTGGGGTTCAGATATTCTTTTGCCTCATTGTCTTTATGCCGATAAAACAAATTCAAAAAGTTTTGGAGTAGGGCATGGGCCAAGATAAGTAATTTTTTAGTTTTATGGGAATACTCCAGTACAAATACTCAAGACATTGATGTTGTTTGTCTCCATTAGTGGCTTCAAATACCTTTGAACCAATTGAAGATGACTTATTTTTATTTTTGGATTGAATGTGTAGATAATTAGGTGGGATTATATGTGTGTTTTAAGTCTAATTTCATCAAAATGCCTTGCATTTTCCTCCCATAGTTTAGATTTATTAAAGAACCCTTTTTTCCCTTGTTTATTTTTTTTAATCAAGTGGCCCTTTTCTTCACGCACCTCCCATTGCTTTGACATATATATATATATATATATATCACAAGTCTCAGTTACAGCTAGTTTGAGTTGTTTTCAACTAAAAAAATTTGGTTGATTTGTTTTCAACTACAAAAATTTGTTGAAAGTGTTCATGTGAAGACAAAGTGGTCCTTACAAAGCTAAGAGAGGAGTATTTGGATGGGAGCCAAAATGGATGGTTTCAGGTACTGGCATGACAAAGGTTTTTTATGCATTTCATCACTATTTAAAGCATTAAATGATTCCCACACGACAACCTTTACAACCAATCAATTCACTATCTTCTTCCATGCTAAACATACCCATCTCTTTCTCACAAGCAACACTCATAAGCTTTCACCTGCCACCGCCCTTGTTTGAGTCTCTCTGGTCGTGGATCATTTTGATCCATTAGAGTCATAGTTCAATCCCTTCACATGACAGATGGAAGAGTAATTTTCTTTGAATTAGCCAATAAACAAGTTAGACAATTACCTTAAGAATCATCCACCATTGCAGATATTTCCAGAAGGAAGTCTAGAAGGAGGATTCAATTCCCATTCCATCAAATGGTTTATTCTAAATTCCACTCTGTGGCTTTGCTGTTTTCTAGCACCAACACACCTAACCACATCTTTATCTAGCTTAATGCCTGTAGAGAAGCAAGAAAAATGGTATTTTTATCAACCTAAAACATGAACTATATGTATATTGACTGATGTCACAACTTGCACATTATTCATTCCTATGCATTTGAAATCTATGCGTGGATATAAAGAGTGGGCTGTGACGGGGGTGAGAAAGAGTTGTAGATTTGGAAGGCATAAGAAAGGCTAAAGGACATTCAATAAGTATATTAAATGCTCTCTGGTTGAAGATAACAATCTCTGAGTTTTGGTTTTCAGAAGGTGCAGTGCTCTAGCTGTCATCAGCCTATTGGCCCAACTGGTGATATAGTGTCTTGTCCTCACTTTCTTTCTTTTCATGCTCACTCTTTCTTGAGCCTCTCTATAAAAAGTTGGTGCCTTTACTACTATTCTCAACTCCTTCCTTGGTCTACCGGAATGTTTTTACTTTGGGAGGATCCATGAGTGAAGTAATGGGATTCTCTTATAGATAATAATTTGTTGAAGAGTTTAGAGTGTGGAAGGAAGCTTCTTGAGAGGTTCCTCCGAGTGGTTTCTCTCAGAGTGTGCTTAGCCTCCTCGGTTTCACAAGTGAGCAGGCTTGAGGGGTGAGTTTCAAGCTTCCATTTGTTTTTTTTTTTTTAATAGTTTGGAGTGGCTTAGAATAAGGCCTTTGGTGACATCTGCTTTTGGTTCTACTTCTCTCTTTCTTGTGGGTTTTGCTTTCTTTTGCTCTTCAAAGTCTTATTTTAATCCATGTTGGACATTGATTAATGAAGGAAAAGCATAGATTTGGTGGGCTTGGGACCTGGGTGTTGTTTTTCTTTTCAAGGTTTCAGTTTTTATTTAATTTATTTTGGTGCTTTGTCCTGTTATTATAGGTTAAACACCATTGCATCTCTTTGGCTTTCATGGAATTAC
Organism: Dioscorea dumetorum; assembly: GCA_902712375.1. Taxonomy (NCBI): domain Eukaryota; kingdom Viridiplantae; phylum Streptophyta; class Magnoliopsida; order Dioscoreales; family Dioscoreaceae; genus Dioscorea; species Dioscorea dumetorum. The sequence goes on from CACTHL010000863.1 coordinate 145,953, forward strand.
TTGGTTTATTAACTTTTGTCTGAAGGAATGAAGATTATAGTTATTTTGACATATTGGTATGTCTTGTAATGCTGAACTGGATGCTAAGAGAACTGGTTTTGTTCCCACTCTCTTGCTCATCACTGCTTTTCTTTTTCTTATTGTCTTTAGTTCTTGGCTTTTTATAAATTGAAAGAAAGCTCTGCGGTGGAATGATGGCTGCTTGAGCATTTTCACGCAGCTTTTCTGTTTTTATGTATTCTTCCAACTGAGATGAATTTCACTGTTTCCTTGTTGGTCTGCCTCTTAAAAATGTGAAAAATATATAAGAGGCGAAGATGATGATGATGATGATGATGATGACGGTGAAGTATGAGAGATGCTTATTTCCATTCAACCTCCCTTGTTTTCATTTTCTGCATATGGATTCATTAGGCCTAGTCCATTGAAAAAGATTTCATTCTAACTTCTTAGTTGATCCGGTATGCTTTGTAGCTTAATTTTGCTGGTTGTCTCTCAAAACTCAATGACTATTAATCATTGTTGCTTAATTTCTTCATTTAATTGATCCAGCCACTTGCTTGGATTTACATAGTATCTTGATTAGTTTCCCTTCTCTGCTCTTTATTTTCTTTTTTGATGGAAAGGACTTGGGAGATTGTTCTGCAACCAAAATTTGCATTCTCTGTTTTGAATTGTTCTGAAAAGTTGTGCCCTTCTGAACATAAGAGATTGTTTGATATTTTGCTTTCATTCTTCACCTAAGTTTTGTTTCTTTAGCTGAAAAGTATGAAACCTATGAAGCATTCTAGTGTTATAAGCCATGTCTTTCAACTTCCATTAGCATGTGCCTTTTTCAACTCCTGCTTAAAAGAATGTCAGTTTACTAAATACAGAGATGGATTTCCTGTTTTGTCCCATTTACTATTCTTTTTCTTTTTTTTCCTAATATGAGAAACTTATAATTGAGGCTGATTACGTTGTAAATTTTGAATACAATGGTTTAAGTTATGAACAATCTTTTGAGCGGAAGGCTTCAGAGTTTCTTAGTGTACAATCCAAGCATTCTTATTATTATTCCGGATCCACTGCTTTTCATATGTCATCAGAATCTTTGACTTGGTTATGATCAAACTTCCTATTTCCCTCCCTTTGTGATTCTACATTGATGAAATTGTGAACAAAATTATGTCAGCACTTCATGTTTAACTTTCACAATTCTTGATTTCCATCTACCTTCTGCCATTCTTGAGGAAACTGACATTTGTGCTGTGTTTATGATGTAGGCTTATTTGGTTTGAACTGCTATAAAAATGGCTGCTGTCTATGATCTAAAGCAAAGAGGTCAATTGAGAATCTTCGACAGCTTTGATGACCTTGCCACTGATTTAGCCGAGTACATCGCACAACTTTCAGAGATTTCAGTTAAAGAGAGAGGATGCTTCACTGTTGCTTTATCCGGAGGATCTCTCATCAATTTTCTTGGGTGACTGTTTGTTCCTTCGAAGTTTTACCATTGTTTACAAACATAACTTCGCTTATACTTCGGCTATTTCGGAAGCAGGAAATTGTATGAAGCTCCTTATGACAAGACAGTTGATTGGACAAAATGGTATGTCTTATGGGCCGATGAACGTGCAATCTCCAAGAGTCATCCTGATAGCAACTACAAACTCACAAAGGATAACTTTCTTTCAAAAGTACGTCTTATATTTCAATTTTGTATCGTCGTGATACTAACGATCATAAAAACTGTCAGGTCCCTATTCTAAACAACCATGTATACTCCATCAATGACAACCTGACGGTGGAGGATGTAGCAATGCAGTATGAATTCGCGATTCGCCAGCTTGTTAAAGCTCGCATACTCAATGTCTCAAATATCAACGACTGCCCGAAATTTGATCTCATTTTGCTTTCTATGGGATCAAATGGTAGTGTAGCCTCATTGTTCCCACACCACCCTGTTCTTGAGCAAAGTGATGATTGGATTACTTACATTACTGACTCATCAGAGCCGCCACCGGAGAGGATCACATTTACGCTTCCAGTTATCAACTCAGCATCCAATGTGGTTGTGTTGGCAAACGGAGAAGACAAGGCGACGGCAATGCACTTCGCTGTTGGTAGTTCAGGCGAAGAATTCAATGCTTCTGCTGTGCCTGCATGCCTGGTTAGGCCTGTTGATGGGAAGTTGGTGTGGTTCATGGACATGTTGGCTGCCTCAAAGCTGCAGTTGAGTGGATGATGGATATGTCTATTGCAGCAATGTGTGGTTGTTACTTGTTCGTATGTAATTTTTGGAGAGGAATCTGATAAAATGTTTTGAGTTCCCTTTGTCTTTGGGTTTATTTTTGGTTGGTTTAAAAATAAGTGAGTCTTTTGCACAATGTTTTAGCTTTCAGAGGTTATTTTATGAGGGATGGGAATGACTTATTGCATTTGTAAAAAAAAAAAAAAATTAAGCATGTAATGTTTTAATTATAAATATTTATGGAGAATTAAAAAAAATATTTTCTCAACTTATTCAAGTTCAATTCAAATACTTTAAAAGGAATTCTCACTGTTTTGTTTTTTTGGTACATTTATAAAAATTAGAGAAAAAGACAAACTGAGTATAATTAAGAAGTGACTAAAATAAGATTCTAACATTTTTAGTAACCTAAATAAAATTCTAACCAATAAAAACATAAGAAGATTTATTGTTTGCTTTGATTTATAGGTTGTTTAAAGATTGAATTTATTATTGTTATTATATATATTTTTTTACTTGATTGTCATATTCCAAAGTCTTTAGATACTCACCGTCGGACAAGATTCAGTGGTGCTGTTGGTATAAACCAACAAAGATTCACTGATTGTATTTGTTTTTTTTTTTCACTGTATTTCTCTATGTCACTATTGTAAATATTTAAGTTTTTGATGATTAGGTCATATATATATATATATATATATATCTGTAAAGATGAAGAATTTATGGCTTATGGATTGGTTTGTATTCATGTGGTGAAGAGAGTCTTATTTGATATTTAAATGCACTTTGCTTTCATGCAGTTGTTTTATTAGTTTGGGCCTTTCATTGATTTAATTTTGAAGTATGCTTGATTCATCAGCCATTCCTTATCTAAATATCCATTTTGAAGGTTGGGAACCATACAATATGACTTAACTAATTAGACATTAAGCTCTCAGAACCTCAAAAGCCTTGTATATATAATTCTCAACAAAAGTCAAGGTCTTTAGTCCCACATCGGTTGGGATAGGAAGGGAGGGAAGGAGATGCCTATAAAACAAGTAGGTGGGCTTATGCCTGAACTCATACCTTTCTCGGCCTTTTGGCTAAGATCAAGTGTAGTATCTGTTCTTATCAGTTTAATATCTGATACGTGGGCCATCGGCCCACTATGATATTAAATTAATTTCTTGTTTGGGGAGGGCCCATCCACACTAGCTTGCTAGTGGGGCTCTCGCGCGTCGCCTTTGCGTTGCACTGCTGCATTGGCCTGGCGCACCCCACCAAACCTTCGTTCATAAATTTTAGTAACTGCATTTTTAGGCTTTACATTATTCGGCTATATTGTTTTTTTCTAAGTAGAAAAAGCTTTAAATGGGTATGCTGTATCAGGGCCCCGCTGTGCATGCACGTTCTTCCATTATTATCTTTTTTAAGATGTTATTAAATTTTTTCATCTAAAATCGTGGTGGTTTTTTTTTTTATCATGATTAAAATATTATTAAAAATATAAAAAATTATAAATTCGTTAAGTGAGTAATCAACACAATTTTCTCTATCCGGATCAACTTTAATTAAATCCGCACATTACTTAACTTTAATGAAATCAATTTCAGGTATAAACAACCCAAACATATATGTCAAATAATGAATGCTTGCTTAACCACTTGACAAGAGGGACTAGTTAAGGTTAGTTAAGGTTGCAGAAGGCCTGATAATTGTTGTATCAAGATTTATCCATTTTTTTCTTTCAAAGAAATAAAAAGAAAAACAAAACAAAAGTTCATTTTGGTAGAAGCATTCTTTTTAGTACTGGGCTGATAATGATTTATTGAGTTGGAACTTTGACCAAAAACTATCATTATTAGTTTTATGTTATTTAGTTTTTTATGAAATATTAATAAGTCAGCATATGATACTTTCACCTTATATAAATTAAAATTCTAATTTAATTTTTTGATAAAATATAAACACTTTATCAGGTCCCGATGCCAATAAATAGTTGACCTATGTTGTCTAATTTTGAAATTACTTTATTATTTTTAATAATTATCAATAAATTAGCGGTTCACAATTATATAAATCGCTTGTCAAACCACACAATGCACAAAGCATGTCTTAATCCATTTTCACAGCCGATAGATGATTGACACATCATTCATTTATACTATGGACGGTTAGATTTGAGTCATTGGTTCATGGTCAAAAGAATGTCTCTTCTCAAATAGAAGTTCACTTTTTGTTTCTCTCGTTCGACCTTCGTTTCGATTCGAGCACCTCCGTGATCCCAAAGGCTCTGGCAATGGATTCCACGGCGCGTTCGAGGGTTTCATCGTTCGATCAAACCGAGATCAATTGGGACAAGTGATGATCTCTCTGTCTCCCTTCTCTTTTTTTCCTTTCTTGTTTGATTCATAGATGAATGGTGGTCATTCATTCTTTGTTTGTTTGTTTGTTTTTTTTTTTTCATTTTTGTCCTAAAGAATTTCTAATTTTTTGATAATGTTTGTGTTTGGCTTAGATTCTTCATTGGTTGGTTGTCAATTGGGATTTTAGATATGGGTTGTGATTTTTAACGTTTATCATGTGTTTGTTGAAATGCCTCTGAGAACTCTGGTATCCTAAATTTATAGTTTTTCACGAGAAAAAGCACATGAAAAACTTTTTGAAATTCTATAGCTATAAGGGCATGAATTTAATGACAAGTTCTGTTTGTAATTGAACCCTTATTCTTGTATATCGTTTATCAGCAAGAATTAGCATCTAAGTAGGCAGGTTTTCAATAATCAAGATGTAAATGAGTAAGCTTTTGTTGTTGTTGTTGTTGTTGTTGTTGTTGCATAACCTGCTCCTTGGGGGGTCCATTTGAGGTACGTCACTGAAAGATATTTAACTTATTTATTTTCAAGTGTATAACTAGTAAATAAGCCTTCAAAAATATGGGAGCAATACAAATAATCATTGAGAAAAGCTATAATGCTCAAGTATTAAGACCCTGAAATCGATTATTTTAGGTGACAAGTTTTTGATTTGTTGGTCAAATGCTTTGCAAATGTTAATCTGAATTGGTTTATTTTGATTGTATTACACTATTTATTCCCGTGCAGCTAAGTTTTGTTTTGAATGTGGTAATGTTTTGTTTTAGGTTGAATGAGTCTATAGTATTGTTGTATATTTCCTTTCTTTGTCGAAGGAAATCATTGTCCTTACTTTTTTAGGTCAATTTTTGTAGGCTCGACAAAACTAAGCTGTATGTTGTAGGAGCTGGCCTCTTTACTGGTGTCACTGTGGCCTTGTATCCTGTCTCTGTCATAAAGACCCGAATGCAGGTTGCTTCAAAGGAAATAGCACAGCAAAGTGCCTTCTCAACTTTCAGAAACATTCTAAAGGTAGATGGTGTCCCTGGTCTGTACAGAGGATTTGGCACTGTTATAACAGGGGCAATTCCTGCCAGGATCATTTTCCTCACTTCTCTGGAGACTACAAAAGCAGCTTCTCTCAAGATCGTCGAACCTTTCAAATTGTCAGAGGCAGTGCAGGCAGCTATAGCAAATGGCATGGGAGGTCTGTTGGCTTCTATTTCTTCTCAGGCTGTATTTGTTCCTATTGACGTGGTATGACTTTTCTCTTGACAAGTGCATTCTTACTACCTCTTTTAAACCTTTGAACTGATTTTTGAAGGAATATTGATATGAATTTGCCTCTGAAATTTGAATTTGATTTTTTTTTTTAAAATTTAAAGATGAGTAAGTTGGAGAACAGAAGTCTATGTGGAGATCATATTTAAAAGAATTTATGGGGCATTCTAGACTTAGAGTAGAGCTTCTTAAATGATCCATTGCCATGTGGAAACATTGACAGTGTAATTAAAAGTGGTAGGTGCTCTTAAGGCACGAAGACTTTTTATTACTCTGAGGCAAGAGGTGCCACGAAAGGCGCACTCCCGAGCGAAGTACGGTGCTAGTTAATAAATAACTTATATATATATATATATATATATATATATTTGTGCTTTTTTTTATTCTATCTTTTATAGCAAGTGAAACTTTTGCCACCTCTTTAATTTTCTCTAATTGATTAGTTAATCCCTTAATTTACTCGCTATTTTTTAAAAATAGCACCATACATATAATCACCTAATTTTTCTCTGTTAAATTTATTTACTCGCTATTAGTTAATCCTAGGCTCGCTTCAAAATCTTTTGAAGGCGCCTCGCCTGAACGGGGTGTTTGGTATAAGGTTTGAAATATTCCTTTATGAATATTCCTGGGAATATGTTACTAATACAAAATAATATTTCATTCTTTTGTTTGGTTTAGACACATGATCCCTGGGAGTATAAATAAATTTCCATAATAACCCTTAAACACAAAATTATGGAAAAAATATAAATTAACTCAAACTGCTTCGTCTTGTCCAAAATGATCAAATACTACATAATTAATTGGACAATTATCTTGTTTATGAATAAACCCATAATTTGAACACAAAAATATAAGCATAAATCAATTCAAATTCCTTCCCCATTTTTTTTATATCTCTTTCTTATATTTTTCACTAATAACACAACAACAACCTTCGTTGCTAACAAAGTAAACTAATTTAAGGACTCAAAAAAAAAATTTATTGTATGTGGCTTTAGATGTATAAAGAGAGTGAAGAAGCTTTCTTGGGTTTTAAAGCAAAGAGTATGTGATGGAAATAATAGAAGAAGGCGTTTTTGTTCATTTTATTTACCTAAATTTATTCCTACACCATGGGAATAACTTATACCTAACCCCTCCCCCCTCCCATACCCACCCCATGGGAATATAGAATGCCTTTGGGTATGGGAATAATGTTTTGCTGGGAATAAATCATTGCCAGAAATAATTTCATTATTTTTATACCAAACATTAGAATAACATATTTCCTAACTTCTATTCTCAGGAATCTTAGATTAATCCCCATACCAAACACCTCAGGGTGTTGAGCCTCACCTCGGCTCACTGGAGCGCCTAGATGAGCACCTTTCTTGCTTTTGATAACATTGATATTTGATAACCATTATGTATGTTGATTGTACACATTTCAGAGTAATTTAAATGTCCATTTCACTATTTTTATACGTATAATTACGGGTTGTTCTTTCGTTGCTACATTATTGTTGTTATCATCTCTGCTTTCTGCTTCAACAAAGAGGTGCTTATCATAATAGACATTTCTTTACTGGCCATATAAGAGCAAGTTTGTTCTGCTGTAAAGTTGATTGTGCAACTATCTATGTGAGGCACTGTACTTGACTTGCTTGGAGGGATATGTTTTAGTGATGAATGCTTGTTTGTGATCCAAGTGAGACATTGTCTTAGGTCAGCCAAAAGTTGATGGTGCAAGGATACTCTGGTTACACAAAGTATAATGGTGGGCTGGATGTTGTTCGTAAAATTCTTAAATCTGATGGTGTTCGAGGTTTATATAGGGGATTTGGCCTGTCAGTAATGACCTATTCCCCATCAAGTGCTGTATGGTGGGCAAGTTATGGCTCCAGCCAACGTATAATTTGGAGGTAAGAACATGACCTTTTTCCAACAATGCCAAATGATATGAGAAGCTCAATCTTTACTCATTGCCTGTCATTGTAAAAAATGTTTACTAGACCTACTTATGACCTGAATGTGCTGTTTTTCAGATTTTTTTCCTAGATGTGGCTCATTAATTACATTGGCCGCATATACATCAATATGTATCTGAAACCATTCTTCAAAGTGTTCCAAAGGTCTCTACATGCAATAAATGTTACTTGTAAGGTTGATTCTTTCATTTGGAGAGAAAAATCTTGTCCCGAGCATAAGTTATTGATACCTTTATCTGTAAATCCTAATAATTGGAATGCCATTGTACCATTCCAATACATAAAATAATAATTTGATCTGAATTGCTTATTTCTTAAGGAGAATATAGCTGTTCAGTTACAATAGATCTGAAGTGTGCCGAGTTGTTAGCTGCTTGGATCACCTCCTGCCTAACCCATTTGCTTGTATAGAGCACACATTCATATTTATATTGTTGAGCCTATTTACTTTTTCTACCATTTGCGTAATATTCAATTGGGATTATCACCTTCTTGTTACCTAGTTCTGTGTCTAAAAGCTCCTTAAGGGATTTCTTTTCCCATAGGGGGAATAATTATTGTGTTTGTGCTCATGAGCTCATGCTTATCTGCGTACATGGGGTTTTATGATTTTGCATATGTCGCGAGCAATGTAAGAGTGCATCAAGGGACACGCTTGTGCACTTCAAGCACTTAACTGTTGATATGCCCATGCATGTCTCATACTTGTGCACCTCAGTTTTGCATTTGCAGGCACTTCCTTATCAAAAGAACCATAAGTGAAAATTTCTTTTTTCTAGATCAGCATATGACTAAAGCTTTTTTTTTCTTCTTTGATGTGTTGACCAGATTCCTAGGCCATGCCGGTGATCACCAAGAAGCCGTTCCTAGCCAGTGGAAAATTGCTTGTGTTCAAGCTACCGGAGGAATTGTGGCCGGTGCTGTGGCCTCTTGTATAACAACTCCTCTAGACACAATTAAGACTCGCCTGCAGGTAACATTTATAAACCTATAACCTTTCCTATCTTCCTTCTATTTTTTGTGAGATTTTGTCAATTTGCCTGTCAGTATATTTGTTTGAATCATGCGTTTGAAGTGCAAGTCATATAATTTGTTCACACACTTGTGATCATTCTACAAATATAACCTGTGCTAAAAATTAAATTTGATAAACTGTAAAAATGAACTCTATCATGAATATTTTTAAATTAACATGATAAGATAATATGCAGTTAGATATAAATTTAAACCATCAAAGATAATTGTTGTCATGCTGCTGTTGATTGATGTGAGCATTATGGTCAATATCAAAGTAGTTTCAGTTGTTATCTAATATAAAACTAGAATAAAAGGGTGCAAGGCTCATGGCAGAAGGTAGGGAAACTGCATCATATATGATGTATTAGATGTAGAAAAAGAAGCAAATGAAGAATTGGTGGTGGAGGGACAATGTGACACAAAGGGATTCTGTGAGGCCTTTTAAGATTCTAGAAGAAGTTTTTTGCTCTGTTTAATTAAACTATGTTGTGTAAGTTGTACATGCATGCACATCCAGCTGCGCATTCACTTTCCAGGAAACTTCTAATTCTTCTAATTGGTTGAAACTTTCTGGATTCTCTAGAAATATTTTAATGTCCGTTTTATGAATCATGTGCCTTTCCTCTTTGCATCCATGTTATTTCCTCTTGTTGGGGCACGGTCTATCCTCTCTTGGCCTTTGTCTTTGGATTAAATTTTTTGTAGGTCACTAAGTTTTAAACTTATTTCATTAAGGTTACCATATTTCAATTTGTATCAAAAAGGTTACTAACTTTCGATTTTGTTTCTCCGGGAGCTTACCCGATAGTAAGCATATCATTTCTGCTGACGTGGCTACCGGAATTTGCACAGTCAGCATTACTGTGCCACTCACCATGATGCCATGTCACCCATATGGCCAAGTAACAGGGATTAAATTTTTGGTAGGTTACTAAGGTTTGGACTTGTTTCATTAAGGTTACCAAGTTTCAATTTATATCAAAACGGTTACTACAATTTGATTTTGTTTTCTCCGGCAGGTGACCCCCGAGTAACCCATCCATCCTGCTGACGTGTCGACCGAAAAAACACAGTCAGCCTAATGAGGCCACGTCACCAGGTGGCAAATGCTGATGTGGCACCTGGTGACATGGCCTCATCAGGCTGACTGTGTTTTTTCCGGTCGACACGTCAGCAGGATGGATGTGGTTAGTTGCGGGTCACCTGTCGGAGAAACAAAATCAAATTCTAGTAACCGTTTTGATACAAATTGAAACTTAGTAACCTTAATGAAACAAGTCCAAACCTTAGTAACCTACCAAAAAATTTAACCCTTTATTTTGCCACTTCAGCATCTTAGTAAGTGGCACAATAATACTCACTGTGCAAATTCCGGTAGCAACGTCAACAGAAAGGATATGTTTACTCGCGAGTAACCTCCCGGAGAAACAAAATCGAAAGTTAGTAACCTTTTTTATACAAATTGAAACATGGTAACCTTAATGAAATAAGTCTAAAACTTAGTGACCTACAAAAAATTTAATCCCATCTTGAGGAGACAAATACTTTAGCTGTGAAATGAGAACAATTAAAAAAAAAAAAATCCAATTCTCTCTTTGTTTGTTTTCATTTTTAATCTTGAATACTCCATGTCTGATTTCATTTATAATCATTGCGTTGGTATATAAATTTTGTTTTACTTGTCTTTATTTCTTTTTTAACATCAGTAGGTAAATGATGTAGGTTATGGATCATGACAAGCCACGACTGAATGCAAGGGAAGTAGTTAAGAGATTGATTGCTGAAGATGGTTGGAAAGGTTTCTACAGAGGGCTCGGCCCTAGGTTCCTCAGCATGTCTATGTGGGGCACTACAATGATAGTATCATATGAATATTTGAGTAAGGGCATTCTTCTTTTGCCATTTTTCTTTGTTTATATATATATATATATATATATATATATATATATATATATATTGGCCATGACTTTCAAATATACCTAATCATCTATTTCATGATAGTTTACTGATGTTCAAAGGTTATAAACGCTGCTTTATTTTTCATTCTTGACAAACACCAACCATAAACAAGCTCTGTGTAATACCCTAGTAAATAACTTATGATGAAACCCAACCGAACTTTACCTGTTTTAAGTAGACCCTTGTTCTTAGTTTCATGTACATAACTTAAATGTGTTTAGATGGAAAAGAAAGTGCGTTTCAGGTGATAAAACTTGCCATGCCAGTACAGGTTATCTGAATTCGTGAATCATCATGTCAAACGATTCTCAAAGCAATCTGATTAATTATCAAAAGCTTAATGTTTCATTCCTTATCTTTTTGTCTCTCTTCCACAGAACGCTTGTGTGCTAAAGCTGAATGAGACCTAAAATTCTTTGTTCACTTGCAAATTGGAATGATTTCACAACTTCGCTATGTACAATTAAATCAGTTCATCCATTTTCCAGAGCACTAGTGTATCAAAGTTTATCAGCTGATACAAGAGAAAAGTGATGTGGTTGCTGAAGACAGACAATTGGACCCATTGGTTTTCTGAAGCTCCTTGTTGTCACTGACTCACTAGCCTACTGATTCTTTTGAATTAAACCAAGTTTTGGTTACACAATTAATGCCTCCATTTGCATGGAGTTTCCCTTGAAGGAATTGTAGGGAATCTGCAATTTCTGTTTTGCAGACTGAGTTATAGATATTCTTTTGTTGGCATTTTATACTTTTTGTTTTTTTCATATTCTATATTTGACAGAATGGATTCAAGGAGATTCTTGATGTATGAATGCTGATGAAATGCTGATGTTTATCTAACTTATTGATCTTTGCTTTGGTTTTGTATTTTCTTTTTAACTGTCTCTAAGAAATTAACATTCAATAAACAAATAATAAAATTCAGCCAGTATAGGCAAGGAGATGTTATTTATTAATTTATTAAGATTGAAAAAGCTTGTTGCATATACCTCCATAATTTTTTTTTTAAATTTACAGGAATTTCTATGGTTTCTTTGCCCATGTTTTCCCTGGTTTTAAAATATGGCAGGAGAAAATGTCAAAATTAATTTTTTATTCAATAAAAATAATTTATTCCAATAATTTATTTTAGCCCAATGAATAAATTTTATTTTGTTTAAGCTAACCCATTATTATTTATGTCGCACCACCAATAGCTCAAAGAGTTTTACGTGCAATTAAAAAAAATCATTGGAGTAAACCACTATTCCAAAAGATTTACAGTTAAAAAAAAATCGATAAAGAAATTTCATATTTTGATGCTGACTTTCACAAGTTAATTATGGGGCCATATGTAAAATTTGAGTTTTGAGGGTGTAGCATGTAAAAACTCCCCTGCATTCTTTTCCTCCCATAGCTTCTCCATATCGGGTCTCATCGGAGAGGAGCGAGGTCGTTTATCTTCGTTGGAATTTCTAATTTTGGTGAAAATTTTCGATTCTTAAGCTCGTTTGAAGTCCACCAATTCGGTGCTGAACTTGGAGCTTTTTGATTCGTAGCAGAGTGGTTTTGAAGAAAAAAAAAATTGGAATATTAAGCTCTGAAGTTTGAATCTTATCAATGGATTCAAATTTGGAGCCAATCCTCCAGGAAGGGAAGCTAATTCGCCAGGTCAACGCCTTGATCGTTGCTTATCTTCGTGACAACAATCTCAATCAGGCATTCGTCTCATCGTCTCTTCTCTTGATATTCTCTTTGCCTGTTCTTTTGGCTTCAATTCATCGTGTCAGTTTAACTTAACTGGTTAATCTTGTTTTAGGCTGCTAGCGCGGTGGTTTCTGCTACAATGACACCATTGAACGCTGAAGCCCCTCCAAACAGGCTTCTTGAACTCGTTGCAAAGGTTTGATTTTAGTTATGTTTTGATTATCTTTTGTTTGGATTGTAGTTTTGTTTTCGGAAACTGAGGTGCTAACAGGGCCTTTCAGTGGAGAGAGATGAAATCGCAAAGGGAGCACCTGCTTCTGGACCGTTTAATTTTGCTGGAGCTGTTCCTGCAGGCCATGTCTCAGTGCCTGTTCCTACTAATGTTATAGATTTCAGGTGATTTTTTATTGCAAAGCTTGCCCAGTGTGTATGTTGACTTTATCGCTGATATTTATGGTGTAAAGGATGCCATTTTGTGCTGTATGTTTTGATAGCTTGTTGTTTCCGAATAACATTTGTATTAGATGCAAAGTTCTTGTTTATTTGGAAGTAACCAGTTCAAGTTGATAAAAGGAAACTGTTGTTACAATTTTAGTTATGGGTGCAGCGTGCCTTGCTGATGTAGTTTATCATGTTTATTGCTTTATCAGTGGGACACAAGATATGAAAGGGTCATCTAAGAGTTTCCCAAAGCATGAGAGTAGGCACGTTTCAGAACACAAGGTATGTTATGTGTATGTCTTTTTTGTACACGTAGTTGATTTTCTCGAGTTTTTACATCTAAGAAAGAAATTGAATAAGCAATGAGAGTCAAACATAAGTGGGTATCAGAAGCTTCCTACTATGTTAAATGAATAACAAATTTTGAGTCTCACATTTAAATATCTTCCAGCTGTAAAGTTATAGATTTGTTCTCTTTGAATCCCTCTTTTGTCTTTCTTCTTATTGTTCAGGAATAACCTGTTTAAGACTTTCTAGTTTATAGAATGTTGCCAGGTGTGCGAGATTTAGTCCTGATGGACAGTTCATTGCAACAGGGAGTACAGACACATCGATCAAGTTATTTGAGGTTTTTCTTTAGTTTATGTCTTACTTACTTGCATTTTTTTATTTTCATTTTCCTTACTTTATAAATGCTCATTTGATTCTCAGGTTTCAAAAATAAAACAAATGATGCTTGCTGATGCCAGGGATGGGCCTGTGCGACCTGTGATTAGGACATTTTATGATCATTCACAGGTAATGAGGTTCAACTTACTGGAACTCTGTCCTGTTGGCTATATGGTCTTCATATTTTGAATTACATTTTTTTTTCCTACATTGCATGTACTCTACAGCCTATATGATACCAACTAGGACAAATTTTTGCACATTCTTGTTTTATTAGTGTAGAAAGTTCTAAGCATGTCGAGTGTTAATTGGAATCTTCAACATGCATTAATTTTATGGGTGCAATTGTGTTTTATTCACCAAGCATCTAACCTGGAGACACACTTCAGTTGAAGGCTTAGTCCTCTTGGAATATTGCAGCTTGTGCATTAGTTTTACCTAAAATATATATACTTCAATTCTGTCGCAATTGACATATGTTCTAAAAACAAATCATTTGAAATACACTTGTTCTGAGTTTCTTTCTCACTGTTTATGTATCTGACATTTTTTTCCATGCAGCCAATTAATGATTTGGATTTCCACCCTCAAAGTTCTATTCTGATTTCTGGAGCAAAGGACTGTACCATCAAGTATGTTTCTTTTTAAAATCTATATTGGTAGCCTAATATGGAGAGGCATGTTGTATTTAATGTTTTATTCAAATCATGCTCAAACTAATCTTTTATTTTCTTTGTAATACTCGGATAACAGTGTCTGATACAATTTATAAAGATATGACAATATGTAACATTTAAGAGATATTTTTCAGGTTTTTTGATTATTCAAAGTCCGTTGCAAGGCGAGCTTATAGAGTTATTCAGGTTTTTCCAATCTTCTTTTCCCTAAGTTGTCTGAATGGCATGTAAGATATTAATATTCAGATTCTTACTTTTGAAACTAACTTGCATGCAGGATACCCATAATGTACGGTCTGTATCTTTTCATCCTTCTGGGGAGTTTCTCTTGGCAGGTAATTTGTAATCTTCACTTGTGATGCTAGAATTTCTAAAAAGCTAGCTGATGTTTTATGAAGCTGCATCAACCTAATGTTGAGAAACTTTTTAACTTCAGAAGAATATTAAAGTAAATAAACCCAACAGAACCTATAATTGTTGTTTTTTCTTTCGGTTTACCATATTATGTGTCTTTACTCATGACTGGTTTCTAACTTGTAAGAGTATTTAGAGCATCTTATGTGTCTTCTATTACAAATGGAATTTTCTTACGAATGTTAGTGTTAATGTCATCACTCACTAACTGACAACATGATTCCAGGGACTGATCATCCTATTCCTCATTTGTATGATGTAAACACTTTCCAGTGTTACCTATCAGCTAATGCGCAAGAACTGAATGCTAAAGCTGCCATCAACCAGGCATGTTAACTCTCTATTCTGTTCCAGCATGGGAAATTTTAACTATCAACTGGCAAAGATTGCATATCCTTGTGCCGATTTTTTTGGGCAATTCTTTTAGTAGCTTCCATGTTTGTTTCTAGGTACGATATTCATGTACTGGTGGCATGTATGTGACTGCATCAAAAGATGGTTCTGTTTGTATATGGGATGGCGTAACTGCACAGTGTGTCCGTCCCATTATTGAGGCGCATGGATTGCATGAAGCCACTAGTGCTTGTTTTACCAAGGATCAGAGGTAGTAACACTTGCCATCTAAATGGGAGGACGTGTTTCTTATATTTTGGATATTACCTGCCATAAATTATCTCTCTTGAAATTCTTGTTGAACCACCAGGTTTGTTCTTTCGTGTGGAAAAGATTCCACTGTGAAGTTGTGGGAAGTTGGCACTGGAAGACTAGTTAAGCAATATACCGGTGCAGTCCACACTCAATTACGTTGTCAAGTTAGTGAACTGGATTTTTGTTCTTCTCATTTAGTTTTCTTGAGGGCGATCAGGCATTATCTTTTTTGCCGCTCTTGGTTGCATTGCAGGCTGTTTTTAATGAATCCGAAGATTTTATTGTATCAATAGATGAATCAAGCAATGAGGTCAGTTGCAATCC
This sequence comes from Dioscorea dumetorum, assembly GCA_902712375.1. NCBI lineage: Eukaryota > Viridiplantae > Streptophyta > Magnoliopsida > Dioscoreales > Dioscoreaceae > Dioscorea > Dioscorea dumetorum. Next base: position 161,614 of record CACTHL010000863.1, read on the forward strand.
TTTGCTCTGAAGCTTCTGAATTTTATGGATTACATACTGTTTTTGCTCATTCCAACCATAATGCAGGTTGTGGTTTGGGATACACTTACAGCGGAGAAAGTATCCCGTTGGCCATCCAATCACATCGGCGCACCACGCTGGCTTGAGCACTCTCCGACTGAGGCTGCATTTGTTTCATGCGGAAACGACAGGTCCGTCAGATTTTGGAAGGAAATCCTCTAATCTAAGAATACATGGTCAGGTTTTATCAGATATATGGGATCTCATTCTCTGAAGAACATGCACCATTTTGCTAGATTGGTATGGACATATTAGTTAAGTGTTTTCCCACTTTTAATTGATCTTTATTGAATAATTATATATAATTGCAATGCTAATCTCTGTTGCAGGTATGTTGATTTTTTCTTTTTAAATTTAGGTTTCTTCTTATGCCATTTCTATCTTTCGTATTTCTATGTGGGTTTATTTCATCCATCTTATTACTTGATTGAACTTTATTGATGCCCATCACGCATTCATCAATATAATGTCTCTGTTTCCCTTCTCAATCTTTTGATTTTTTAATCCTAATGTTAGCAATATCTTTTGATTTCCAATATTTCATTTTTAAATCACTAATAAAACTTTTAGCATGATTGAAAAATATTAAAAACTGGTAAAAAAAAATTTGATGGTATGAAAAAGGGTAAAAGTATTTACCGTTTTATATATTATAATATAAAAAAATGGGTAAATAATTAATTCTTTTCATGGTTGTACATTGAAAATAATAAAATTGGAAGCATTTAGTTTGTCGGCAAAATTATGATGGCGTTACAACAAAACCGAGAAAACCGGTGTTTATGACTAAAGATTTAATGAGTTTTAGATGCGCACACTAACTGTCCGTAATTAATTTGTTCACAGTGTGAGAAGTTCAGTAATTGGACCATTGTTTCCAGTTCATTGCTATTCATATCAAATTTCATATAATGTGCGTTTTATGGAAACAAGAAAGGTAGGTACTATGCAAACAATAATCAACTTGGAATTTTAATATTAATATTAATATCCAACAAATGGCTTTCTATATATATATATATATATATACAAAGAAAGGGTAGGAGAAAGGAACAAAATAAATAATTGCCTCCATGTGATCATGGACCACAAAACACTGGCGACTCTTGATTCTATTATTGTGATGTAATATATAAACACAAATAAAATTTTATAATATTTTGTTTATTTACATAATAAACATAATCCAGCTGTTCACCTTCTGGAATAAATTATGATTAATCTATTTTCGTAAAAAAAAAATAATAATAATCAAGCAACAATTTTTTGTTTTTTTAATTTTTCCTCTCAAAATTCAAAAATTAAAATGTAGTATTTCAGCTTCCAAGACTCACATGCACACACACACATGTGGGTTAAGTGTTTCCCCCACCAAACAAGGAACAAGCACAAACGTGGCAATGAAATCAACATATGATTTTATTTATGCTGTTCAGTAGAGAGATGCATGATAAATAAAAGAAATTAACAACAAACCAGCAGACATTATTGAGGCTAAAGAAGGAAATATGTCTGACCGGCATGACATCATTAATTGTACGTGTGATACTAGCTAGTACACCACACAAGATACAAACTTAATTAGCATACACGCATAGATATACATACATACAATATTGATTACCTTATGCCATGAATTAAGCAACTTGCACCAATTGGGTTGGTTATCTATATATATATATTCTCAGCCTCCGTCATTTGGGCAATGATAGTACCCGTTGCACGATCTTGTTCCTGATGGGTTGGCAACCCCGTTACAGGGATAGTACGACTTGCCGGGCTTTCGAGGAGAGCAAAACGGCCTGTCTGGATTAGTTACGTCTGGGGAAATATCTTTTGATTCAAGCAGCCAATCATCTCTGCTGCTTTGAAAGGGAAACATATTGGAAATATTGGAGCCATTGCATTTTTCTGTTGGAGCAGCAGCAGGAGGCAATTTGCAGGTCACCTGGGATGGATGAAGATATATATATATAGAGGAACATGAGAAAATTAATAAATAGGAATCAAACATATATATAGACTCTAAACAATAGCAAACCTTTTTATGTATCAGAAATTATAACTGCAATAATTAATACCTGTAGCAAAACAAGAAAGGATATGCAGCAACAAAGAGTGGCTCTCATCTTCATCAATATATATACACGTTATGACATGCACCAACAATTAATTAGCTTCCATATTCATCGATCATACCCACACTGACTCCATGCAATCTCTTCATATATATATATATATATTCATAGCTATATATGTGTGTGTGTGTGTGATTGGTACTGAGATGCTTGTTCCGAATATGAAAGGACAAAATTGATTAGTTGTTGCTCCATGCATGTGAATAATAATTAGATGGTCACACAAACCTTTATGAGGCAGTACTGTCTTATTAGATATATATAATGTGGACATGTGACCAACCGCACAAAGCAATAATATGAACTTCAGTAGTAATAAGAAGAGAAGTAGGAAAAAAACAACAGCACTGCTTCTCCTAGTTACATATTTTGTTTATGCTCTTGAGTAAAATGCATGATTTGAAAAAAAGAAAAGAAAAAGACAAACCGACAGACATTGAGGTAATTATCAATTGATTAAGCAGATGATGCAGAAATTGGCCAATCTTTGTTCTTGGATAAAAAAAAAAAAAAAACAGTGATCTCTTTTTCTAACATGTTGTTTGGCATCAACTGCTAATGGAATGTACCATGCACCTCAAATCAAAGGTCAATTCTTGTCCAGCAAAATACCAAAAAATTATTGTGATCTACTACTGCTACTTGCAAAAGCTTTTTAATTATTAACCGGAGAATTAAAATGTTAATGGGAAACATCCTAAAATAAGCTAAGCGGAAACTCAAATAATTAAGCACAAACTTTGTTTGCTAAGCAGAAAAAATTAAATACACGAAATATCACATAAATATTTCAAATTATTTTAAGTACAAGATATTTACAATGGGAATGAGGAGCACAAAGGCATGTTCTCCGGTTCTTGAGCTATATCAACAATAAAGTCAATGGTGGTGTTGTTGAACATGTATTGAATATCCACCTCAGAATCAATACGACAAACTGTTTAGTGTGCATATATATATATATATATATATATATATATATATATGACTAATTTCACATTTACGTGAGAAAATTTCAACTCTCCATAGCTCACAAATCTCGGTTAATATTGACTCTCAAAAAATCAACAGAGTGCACAGTAAGCCCCGTCCTTTCCCTTTATATATATATATATATATAAAGAATGTCTCCATTGACACCTTGCATACATACATACATGCATGCATCGGTGACCATGCGATCTTAATAAAGATGAGATGATTCACATTCATTTTATACCAAATTGAAGGTCACTTTTTCCTTTAGATGATGTATTGCTCCATCATTTGCATGAACAAATTAAGAGATGAACATGAATGTGAAAAAGCTCGATCTCACTCCTCAGACTTAAAATAGCGCGTGCGGACCATTACCAATGCCACCAGATGCACCAAATTACTCCCCATGTTATTATTTAATTATTATTTTTAACCGTTTCACAATTATTAATTAAGCATGTTAGTTAATTGTCTTAATTTTTCAAAAATTACCCTTCCTTCACCTTATTATATCATCAAATCAAATGTATTCACTCTTTATTCTTAATTGCAGTGTCCTATTTTTTGTTTGTTCTATCCATTTTATAATGGATAGTAACTAAAGTAATTAATAATTCTTTTATTGAAAAAACAAAAGCACTGTTTTTCTTTTTTTTTTTAGTTGGAGCTAATGATGCATTTAACTTTTTTACCATATAATTCAAATGATAAGTTGGATAGTGTAATTCAATCATTTATTATTAGAGACAATGTTTTCACATATTTTTTGTATATGTGTTTGATTTTTCAAATACATTTTAATGGGATTCAAATTTTCACATTAAGTTTTGTTTTTCATATTTAAAAAAAATATAATATGATGGAATTTTATTTTTTTTATTTTTTTATTTTTGAGTGAAAATATATATCTATGGTCATTCTGATTTTTAATTTAAATATTTGTGGGAATGAATGTTTAAAATTTTAAAATTAATTATTTTTAGATTTTAAAAATGATAGAATAAGGGAATATTTTTCTATATAATGATCATGCATCATATTATATTTAATCACCAATCTCACTCACATCAATTATGGAAAGAGAGAGAGAGTAAAAAGTAATTTTAAAATAAATGTGGTATGTTAACGAAATCAAAACAAATAACTAATTCTTTCTTTTACTATCGTGTTAAAAATGACAATTAAATAGTAACAAATGGGAGCAAAAAGAAAAAGAAAAAGAAAAACAAAACCTTACTTACACATAAGAATGAATATATATATAATAGCCGAATTGAAGAAGTCTCAAAGTCACCACTACCATCAATGAGAACATGCAGAAATTAACAGAGACATTGAGAATACCAGCAGCAAATAAGTACATTGATCATATTTTCATTGAAGCAAAAAAAAAAAAAAAAAAAAAAAAAAAATTAAATTTCAAATTAAAGAACAGACGCTCTGAACTTGAAGGGCCGGCCATTCATGGCCAAGACTCTCTTAATTAAGACCGACGCTACTACTTGCAATGAAATTTCCTAGATCTACTCTGGGGGGCACATGTTATAGTATTTGCACCTACCTTGCTCTTGCTTTGCATTGGCTGATACTGAACATGGGAGTCCATTTACACCACAAACTGCTCTGCCTGGATCAAGACCGTTTTTCACATTAATGCTTCCATCTGCTTCAGACGCCAGCAACCAATTCTCATCTCCTCCTGCATGAACAAGAAAATCAGAACCATTGTATTCTCCAACACCATTAACAGCAGCAGCAGCAGCAGCAGCAGCAGCAATTGCCACTGTGTTCATCATCATCTGCAGCAAAACAAGTAAAACTAGGCACCAACCATTAGCTCTCATTTTCATATATATTTATGTATCTACACTCAATTCAATCTCTTTATCAATTCGATCATCTTCTTACACTGTATATATATATGCATTGATTGGTACTGAGATGCTAATTTGTTCCGAATATAAAAGGACAAAATTGATTAGATGTTGCTCCATGCATGTGAATAATAATTAGATGGTCACACAAAACTTTTATCTGGCACTACTGTCTTATTATATATATATATATATATATATATAATGCGGACATGCCACCAACCGCACAAAGCAATATAATATGAACTTCAGTAGTAATAAGAAGAGAAGTAGAAAAAAAACAACAGCACTGCTTATTATTCTCCTAGTGTTATATATAAATGAAATGATATTAATGTTTTTTAGGAGACATGTTTTTGTTTATGCTCTTGAGTAAAATATGATTTAGATTTAATTTTTAATAATGGTAGGATGGAATAACATTTTCAGCATCAAACTATCTCTATTATTATTATTATTATTATTGAAATTATTAAATTTTTATATATTTGAACTGGTAACCCATGATAGTCCACTAAATTTTTATTATTTTTATTAAATTTTTGTGTGAATCCCATAGCCCCCCCACTTTCTCAAGATTTTCAAACTCATAATAGACAAAGGATGAAACATCCATAAAGCCAAAGGACAAAATAAAATGGTTGCCTCCATGTGACCCTCTGCCAGCACTCACTGATTGATGATTTTGACTCTCACATGCACTCATCTCTCTCTCTCTCTCTCTCTATATATATATATATATATATATATATATATATATATATATATATACATGCGACAAATTTTCATATTTATATTTATTTTATTTTGAATTAAAATATCCTAATTAGTCCCTTTATTTATAACAATCTGCCATTTTAGTCCTTTTACTTTAATTTGACCCCGATTAGTCCCTCTATTATCAATTTGAGGCAAATCAAGTCCAACGGCTTACCGACGTTAGGTTGTCCGTCTGAGTTTGCTGATGTGGCTTTATAATGGATTGGTAGAATACCCTAATTGGTCCCTTTATGTGTCACAATCTACCATAATTGATCCCTTTATTTGTCACAATATGCCATTTTAGTCCCTTTATTTTAATTTGGCCCTGATTAGTCCCTCCATTATAAAACCACGTTAGCAAACTCAGACGGACAAACTAACGTCGGTCAGTTGTTGGACTCGATTTGCCTCAAATTGACAGTAGAGAGACTAATCGGGGCCAAATTAAAGTAAAAGGATTAAAAGGGCAGATTGCTACAAATAAAGGGACCAATTAGGGTATTCTACCTTGCATATAAGTCCTCCACTTGAATGAACCCAAAACACAAAACACACACACACACAATTTGCACAATTTTACATGAGACCAAATAAATAATAAATAATAAATAATAAGTGATATACACACAAGTAAGAAGTAAGCTAGTAATGAAAATTCATCATTGACAATAAGCATAAGATTTCATTTATGCTCTTGAGTACATGTTGAGAGATAGATAGATATACATGGCAAATTAAAAAAAAAAAAAAACAAACAAACAAACTACAACAGCACAGTGATGCAGAAATAACAAGGTAAGATGAGATAGATTCATAACAACATGCATAGATATATGTGCGCTGATTCTTAGCCTCCGTCTGGTTAATGTGGGCACCCATAGATTGGATTGCACCCTCTTCCTGGTGGGTTAACTTTCCCGTTACATGAACCATATGGTCTGCCCCTCATTGAAGGGCAAACCTGCTTGTTTGGATTAAGAGAATCTGGTTTGATACTTACTTTTGATTCAAGCGGCCAATCATCATCATCTGCATTGATTTGGAGCAAAAACATACTGGAAATGGAGCCATTCCATTTTTCTCTAGTAACAGCATCTGCAGCTGGTAGCATTAATGTGATCACCTACGATGATGATGATGATGGGGAACATGAGAAAATAAATATTAATCACAACCAAAACTTTTTTTTTTCTTTTTTTCTTTTTTTTTTTAATGTATCCAAAAATATAATTTAATACCTGCAGCAAAGCAAGATAGGATATGCAGCAACAAAGGATTCCTCTCATCTTCATGTCTCACCACATTCTCATCTTATGTGGGTGCAGCGCATTTTATAGACATAAAAGGAAAAGAAAAGACATTTTTTTTAACACACAGAGAGAGAGAGAGAGAGAGAGAGAGAGAGAGAGAGAGAGGACAGGGAAATGAGAGATGCACATGAAGCCATTATTATTGTTGGTTCATCATGGCAAATTAACAGAAGAAAGCTAATGATATTAAAGTCATGCACTGCAGTTTTGCTCAACTGCCATATGTAAAATGCTTCTTCTTTTTTTCTTTTTTCTTATGAAGATTAATTAAGTGTCCATTATGTCTTTCTTTTTGTTTTCACTGCATTTGATGCAGCAGTAAAAAAAGAAAGGTCCTCAGATAACATAAACTAAATAAGAACATATTTATATATATGTCAGCATGAGCACATTAAAGTGAGGCTACTGACTGAGAGGCAAACAAATTGGCAGAGTTGTTGTACATGGACCGAGTTTATAGTTCTGTTGGCCCAAAACATGTTCCTCACAAATCCGTTTGTTTGAGAATTAAAAGGCCCAAAACATATTCCTTAAAAATCAGTTTGCTAGAGAATTAAAAATCAACTGAATAAATATATATTGCCGTTGATTTGAAATGCAAATGTAATCCAAGTGCTAGCTGATGGCCCCTGTCATTAATTAATTGCCAAGGAACTTTTTTTACTCTGTAGACTGAGGAAGCAACTACTTAGAAATTCAGAACACATTGAGAAGAATTAAGAATGATCAGATCAAAATATTTTATGATTTGCAAATAGCATGACACTAACTAGCTAGAAGACCATGCAATCAAAATAGAACAGCTTAAAGAATGGGACTTCAGTCAATGGAAGGTATTAGTCGATATGCTCTGCCAAATACATACCTGAATTTTCGATTTGAAACCGACGTTCGGAGAATTTTAATCTGATTTTTCAATGTAACAGCCAACCATTAAAACTTCATGAGATAATGCCAAATTAATATCCAGAGTGCAATTAATCTGCAATTTCACAGGAGAATAAAGGGATCAAGTTAGTTCACAAAGACAGACACATTAAACCGGAAATTCCAAGATGAAATGAGACAAAAGAATCTTGGGACAAGATAATAAAGAGTATCAAACAAACAGGAAGTTCGTTGGCGAAGAATTTAGAATAAAAGAGAATCGAGCATGTACCTATCAACAAGTGTCCGATCTTTTAACTAACTGTTCAAAGCTTCTGGTTCACTCAATATATCCAAGAAAAGAAAACCATTTGACTGATAATCATGTTAATTGATCAGTTGGGTCGCAATAAAACTCCTTTGAATAATAAAGCGCCATGTTCTAAATTTAAAAAAAGTATATACTTCTCGAAATATTCTCCACCACCAACGAGATTCTCTCTCCAATATATATAATGCGGACTTAATTTACTACTGATTGTTTAATAGCATTCTTATCTAATTCATGAATGTAAATTGCACACGAATTGCTTAAGCACGTGCATGAGCTTTTGATTTTATCATAAAGCCCGAATCCAAGTAGTACAATACAAATGAACCACATCCACATTTAATTAAAAAATACAAGGTAGTTAACAAGACCAAGAAGACTAGTTTGGTTCCTAACTTCTGGCCCTATGAGATTAAGAGGATATATCACGCTATCTTTATCATTTTATATAGCTCATTGTTATCGTCGAAATATCACAGACAAAAAAGGAGATCAGTTTGGTAACAAAGCATTTTGATGACAACTGCTAGTAATGCCAAGAGTGTAGAATCGTTAAACCATCTTTATCTGTTTTCATATGATAAAAATTTTGGTATGATGCCAGGGATCTTATCAACAGAATTAAAAAACACCCGGACATGCTAAATGAAATGAAACATATGGTCGTTTAAACAACGATTTTAAGTAGCTTTTGGTCATCGATCAATTTCTTGGATGGTACAAATAGGAGCATATATAATGTTGATTTTTTCCTGGGTATATAGCTTCCACAACTCTTTCTTCGTTCATACCGAAAAAAGAAATTGAAAATTAGTGGAGGAGGACAATTAGCATATGTTTAAGCTTCCTAACAAGTGCACCGATGACTACCTAACTTTGGGTCACTCTCATCAATAAAGTTAAGATTTGTTTTATTTCTCGATCACAAGCTAGCCCAGCACTTTCCTATTAGTCACTTCAATCATGATTCCATTTAAGAAAGATTCACAGGTGACAACTAACTAACAAGGAGCCAGAAATTACCATATATTTCACTCATTAGTCATCCACCAGCTACAACCAATGATATTAATTTTTAAATGATATTTGATTGAGACTTTTGAATTAAATTAATTAATACCACCACAACATACTTTTTAGTGTATTCCAACTTAAAGGGACAATTGCAAAAGATGATGCGTTTGTAAGCAATATATCAGCAATAAAGATCATGGCCTCTTCTGACTGAGTAAATTATCCTCCTTCAAATAGTTACTGAATTAATGGTGTTATCTATCAGGACAAACACAAACATGAGAAAGGAGAGAGAATCTAGATTAAACCTTATATGCGTGCTTTTGAAATATTAACTAATATTAACAGATGATAATGAAGAAAATTCGCTTCTTCGCTAATGTGACTCTACTAAACAAGATCAATGAATTGAAATTTCTGCATAAATTATTCATCGCATGCCAACAAGCACATATCGTCCAACCCAATTCCAAGCCGTTCCTTTTACACTTCATTTTTAAATAAATAATTACCATACCTGCTGCATGGGAAATGCAGATAAAAATACGTGCACGCATTGTATATGCCACATCATCCACCGAATCTCACGAGTGGGAAGGTGTTGATCACCTGCACAATTCTCACAGGGATCTTTAATAGCATCATTAGGCGTAATATAAGGAATAGAATAAAGCCTGATACTACGGTGATGGTCCTGTAAACACAAGATGAGTCACACATTAGTATATTGTTGAATAATAATCTAAGACAACAACCACCACCACCACCATACGCGATGAATTCATTGCGTTCAAGGTTAGGCATCAGATCCACCAATGCCGCAACTTGGGACTATAGAATAAAAAAGCTTGTCCAGTGCAGCAGAAAAAAGATTATCCCTTGAGAAATGCAGCGGAAGCTAAGACACCATTCACACAAATTTATGTAATCAACCGATAAAGAAAGATAATTAAGATGCAGATGATTGGCGAGGAATAAAAAGAAAACCTGAGTATGATGATAGCACCGGTCAGCAACAAATCAATACCCATGCTTTTCTTTTTAAACTTAGGATTGTCATACAATGCTAAAAAAGTTCAATGCCTTGAGAGTAGATAAGTATGACAGTTATGATTTGGTCATATGGTTCATGGAGGTTTTCTATTTTAATACAAGTACTAAGCTAAAAAGATTTGAACAAGGTGACCCACAAGGCACCATTAATTTCATATATTTGCAAGCTCTTAATGCTGAGGTAACTGAGATTAGATTGGTCATCTGAACTATAATTGAAGACATTATTGTGGCTAATGATGTATGATGCATCATCAAGGCCTACTTGCTTTGCTTGCTCCATTTATAGTATTACGTTATAAATGGCATCTACGTGCCACCACCTACTTTGCTTGAAAGAAAAATTATCGTTATCAAGCTCATTCATGATTTTATCCATGGTAACCTACAGTAATGCCAAGATTCTTTTCCTATCAGTAAATTGGCAACAACTCACTGACTACAGAAGAAAATTCAGTTAGGCTAATGAACACTAACCCTTGATCTCCACCCCGCAAGCAAGTCGTCACCATGTTGAAACCCTTTTAAGATGCTTGACGTGGAATTGGCTAGAGAAGAATTTCCTTTCCTTTTCCTTTTCCTTTGTATAATTCAAATCAATTCAATTGGAGGTTAAAGGAATACCAAAGTTGTTTCATCCGCATGCTCTTCAAAGACTAAAAAGCACTCTAGCTCTTCGACAAATATTATGGTCGAATATAGTAGAGAGGTTCTCAATATCTTTTGATTGTCTAGTCTTTCATTCCTTCTTTTTTTTCACCTACATTCTAAGATATCTGCAGTGATCTTGTAGGAGACCAGGAATAACAAAGGATAAAAGGTTAGCAAAGTGAAAAGATAAAGGCAGGCAAGTGGGCATTGTTTGAAGACCAGCCAGACTGGTTCTACATTCAAATGGCCGAAAGCAACTCTTCTTCTTGCGGTCTTGCAAGGAAAGTTGGCAAGCTTTCCAGAGCTCTAAATATTCCATGTCAGATTTGGATCCCAAAAGAGATTAGTACCTCAGAATCATATCCTAAGGGAGGTGTGGGTTCTTATTCTACAATCATTTGGTGGAGTTGCATAAAGTGCAAATCAAAGAGTGCCTAGTGCCTCGTTTGTTCTGAAACACACTTTAGTAGACAATGACCCAAACCACATTGAATTTTGTTCATTTGGTATAAACAAGCGATACAGCCAAGTATTACAGTATCGCATAGGAAGAAAAGAGTACTTCTTTATGAATAAAGAAAAGAGTATATATATCATGATAGATTATGCTGCAGATGTACGCCAGGAAAAGAGAGAACAAATTCGTAGTACTCCCGAAAAAACCAATGCGGAAAACTAAAGAGAACAAAGATTCAATTAAGTAATCAAAAGAAGACGCATCTTTGGTTGGAATGAATCAATTTCAAATCAAGCATTTAGTGTCTCCATTTCATTCTGGATACCGCAATCGTGTCCAGAATCCACTTCTTCGCCATTTCATGTGACCTGTGGTGAACAACCAAAAAAACGACTTCAATGAGAAGTTTAGCAATCCCACCAACCACTCGCATCAAGTGCGACAATGAAAATTGAAACCTTTCAAGTCACTATCATCAAAAGCTGATGAAGTTGAATGAAAACTGCTAACAAGCTACAGATATGGATTAACAAAATGAAAAAAGCAAGGAGATTCGAGTTCCGAATTTTAGCACATGGAGCTGAAAAAGACATTCAAAAGACAAACCTATCATTCATTCCACGTAAATTCCATAGAAACTGTGTACATGCAGACATAACACTAGTATACTTGCACCACCAGCACACAAAGCCAAACAGTAATGCAACGTATACAGTACTACGACAAGACTGAAGGAAAAACATAACACCTGAACAACAAGACATAGACCCGAGAGTAGAGTAATACAGACCAAGAGATATCATTTAACCTTGTGGAGATTATAAGAACATAGAACACCCGCTTTCACTTCAATCCCTTGGAACAGTCCTGCAACGCAAGGGGTTCTCCATCTCAAGGGACATCTTCAAGCACTCAGATAAATCAGGAACTTCCTCTGAGGGCGTCCACTTGAAGCTCTGAAGCAGCTGAGCAACCCAAAGATGAACAGTAGCCAGAGCCATGGCCTTGCCGGGACAAACCCTCCTCCCCGAACCAAATGGAGCCAGCCTAAGGTCAGAACCCAAGATGCTAATGTTCTCCAGCATGAACCTCTCAGGCTTGAACACATTAGACTCAGACCAGATGCACTCATCATGCGTTATCGCCCACATGTTCACCATAGCCGTAGTCCCAGCAGGGATGACGTGATTTCCAACTCGAACATCATGGATAGCGCGGCGTGCCCAAGAGAGAAGAGGACCCGGTGGATGCATTCTGAGTGTTTCCTTCACGATAGATTGAAGGTATGGGAGGCTGGCAATGTCAGAGTCAGTGACAAGTCTTGAAGTCCCAACAACGGAGTCAATCTCAGACTGTGCTTTGGCTTGAATGTCAGGGTGCAAAACCATCCTGGCCATGATCCATTCTAGAAGAATAGCCACAGTATCGGTGCCCCTAAAGATCATTTCCTGAGCAAAAGACAAAAACCATGCAGAGGTGGTTACTTGCACTAGTCATCATCAATAGTGGCATGCGCCAAATAAATAAAGAAACAAGTAGACAGCCTGAATAATGAAAACAGTAAGAAGAATGGGTGCTCCAAAAGTGCATCTTTGGTGAAGTTGCCAAGTAATGGTCGACCACCCTCACAAACGAACAACTAACAACTGACAAAAGCATCGCTAATGCTGCACCACAGAGAAATTCCCTATTTTCGCACATCAAACACTACTAAAAGTCCCAAAGACTATGCAAAGGAATAACGATATTACCAGTTTTAAAAAAAAAAAAAAACAAAACAAAAACAAATACCAAGGTAGTACTTGTAAATAGTCGTGAGAAGAGTAGACGAAGTTCTTTACCCAAAGAACGGCAATCATGTCAGCATCAGAGAGCTTCTCATCCTTCTCCAAATCAAGCAAAACGTCAACAAAGTCGCCAGCACCACATGCACCACCGCCCCCTCTTCTATTCCTATGCTCTTCAATGATCTTCCCAACAAATACATTCACCTTGGCGACAAGCTTCTTGCACCTCCTCCGAACACCTTGCAAGTCCAACCAGCCGAACAAGGGCAAGTGATCACTCCAGTTAAACATCCCAAGCAGTTCATACCCCTCACGCACCAACCCTTCCAATTCCAGCCCTTCCCCTTTCCCAAAATCGTAACTTTTCCCAAAAACACTAATCATAACATTATTCAAAGACCCAAAATGCAGCACTTTCTTGAGTTCCACCACTCCATCACTCCCCATAAACTCCCGGACTTGTCTCACCATACACGACCCAATCAACCTCCGTTGCTCCCCAGAAGCCGAGATCCTCCTAGGGCTAAAAAGATGAGTGGCAGAGATGCGCCTCAGATTCCTCCAGTAGTCACCAAAGGGAGCAAAACCCATTGCACGATGAAAGAGCAGCTCGTAAGCAGACTCTTTGATCGGCCGATCAGCAAAGGCCGGGCTGGACAAGATCTCCTTCGCCGTCTCCGGCTGGCTAGAAACGATGAAACGAGTGAAACCAACAGAGAAAGCCATCAAATCAAGAGCTTGGAAAGACCTCGACAGTTTAGCGAGTGCACGGTGAGCAGCATGGCCAGAGAGAGCACGCACAAAGCCCGGAGGGCCAGGAATGCCGCGAGAGAACGCCCAAGCGAACCCACCAGGAGCGAAGAAGAAGAAGGAGACAACGACGAGAAGAAGAGCGACGAGTGGAGGAATCGGGGTTTTGGAGAGCAAGAGAAGAAAGAAGGAGAAATCTACGCCGGATGAAGTCGACATCCTCGAAAGTCGGGGGCTTCGGAAGTGAAGGGAAGTGAGCGAGGGATGAATGGCATGAAGGGAAGTGGGGGGTGTTTAAATAGAGGTGCGAAGGAGGGGGCCGTTACGAAATTTTCCCCAAATTTCATTTTAAAGTTCCGTTTTTGATTCCCGACTTCCCTTCGTAACTGCCGGTCAATTAAACAGACCGTGAGGTCAACTTTGTAATTTCAGTGAAGGGTGAGGTCTGGTCACCGTCAGGTTGGGTTACCGAGATAGCAGGTTGATGTTGTACGGTGAGCGGCGTGGAGCCAGCTCACGGTGTCAGAGGTGCCACGTGGCGGAACGGGGGGAACCTTTTGAAGGTACGGCTCTAGTGAGGCCTATGATTCGAGGTGATTGGTGGTGTGGGCCCAGAGCGCCGCCCGAATCTCTGTCCGTCATTAATGGCCTCGTGATCGTGACAATGGATGGGAAACGGTACGGCGTCGGCCCCACCGGCCATGCGCCGCCTAGGCCGCCGGAGCCACGTGGGCGCCGTCAGAGCTGGCGCGAGCTGTGGATTCGGCGCCAGTCAATCAAACGCCCGAAGATCATTATACGAACGTTTTCATAATTAATTAATTAATTAATTATTTATTTAATTATTTATAATCTTTAATTCTTTTAAGAAAAAAATATTGATTGTTTTTAGTAACTTCGATGACGTGTTTTTCTTGTATTAGAAGGCCAGTAGTAACCATTCCAAAAACAAATAATTTTCAGTTTTCATTTTTGGTTTTGTAAATATTTGAGCTGATACTGTACTATAAATCTGTCGTTTTAATATTTCTTTTTTTGGTATATATTTTTTTTTCAAATGATTCAGTTAAATATGATTTTTTTTTTTACTAATTTTAGTTGGGATTAATTAAGAGCTATATATGGCATGCTGGTTAAATGAGTCAGACTATGCTAGTCCTCTCCCTCTTCACGTGCATTTTACAGGGCTACTACACATGCATGCATAAAGTTCAAGGACCACACTATATATATATATATATATATATATATATATATACATATATTATGGATGCGCATGCTTTATATTACAGTTCCAGTACGAACTAAAACGAACTTTTGAAAAATAAAAATAATAAGAACTAATAAAAATGTTATTATATTATAAGTATATTATAAGTGTAATATTATACACAAATTTTTTGTCTATATCCATGTTACATGTATGGAAAATAATGAGAAACTTTAAACAAAATTTAAAAACAAATAAGAATGTTATTATTATTAAGTATATAAGATATAAATCTATAATATTATGTTATATATTAAAATAAAGTGATTATTTGTTTTATTGTTCAATGACAATAAAAACATTCATTAATTATATAATATAAAAACATTATATGCATGCATGGATACATACCGAAAACAATAATTTATTTATTTTATTATTAAAAAATAATAAAAGCAAACAAAAAAAAAGACAAACTAAAATACACAAATGATGTTAGAAACAATGGAAACAATTAAACCAAAATTACAACAAAAAATAATAATAATAAAAACAAAGTTATAATAAAATTGTTATTATTAGCAACTATTTAATATTATATATTAACATGTAACGAGAATGAGAGAAAATAATCTTTGTGGTGCCCAGTATCCCAACAACAATAAAAAAAAAAAAAGTGGACAAATAGTATAAAGAGATCAAACTAGCACTGGGGTAGTAGAGCATGAAATTAACATATATTCTCTCTGCCTCATTTTAGATATCTATTTCACCTGTTTACAGAATAGTAAAAAAAAATAGTTGGAGTTTAAAATTTTTATAAATATTTTTTTTTTTTTATTTTCTCCACTTCTCTCACTATCCATTAAAGTTGTGCATTTTACACATTAATGATGGAAACCGATATAAATAAAATTAAACTTAAAAATTCATCTTTAAATTAGTTAAGTGAATAGGTCTTTTAGGACTTGAAAAAACTATATATATATATATATATATATATATATATATATATGAAGGACCACAGCATACAATTGGCAGCCAACTAAACGTGCATGAATGCATGTTGTAACTACGAGTTTTTAGGGTGGCTATTGTGAACAACCTAATAATAATTACAATGAGCTTTTTGTTTAAACTTGGCATGTATATATATATATATATATATTGACAATACCGGTTGGTTGAAAATATATAAGGGAGTGAGAAATGCATGATAATTAACACAAGTATGATGTGATCAATAGATTAAAATTGGAAATAAGAGTAATATATATATATATATATATATACCTTCTATTGGCATTTGTCTTTTGTTTTGATTTTTTGGTTTTATGTTCATTTGTTTACAGAAAAAGAACCTTTTTTTTTTATCATTTTATGTGTGTGTCTGGCAATCGTTTTTGTTTAATTTGTTAAAAATTAAACTCCAGCTTTCAAGTTTGAGTAAGCTCCAAATCAATTTCAAGGTCAAAATCAACTCTGATATAATTATAATTATTATTAATTGGTTATAATCAACAATTTATTAGCATTTAAAGAGCCATCACCTAAACACATGAATATATATAATAAATTAGGGTTACTTCACGCAGATTTCATAAGCGCAAAATCTTCCGATACGTACATGTGATACTTTTAAACTTTTCAGCGTAAACAATGATTTTTTCTATGTATATATATCACTCATAAAGTTTAGAGCATATAGCCTAAGACGATCTCTACATCTTCAGCAAATTAGTCATTATTGACTTTAATAACTACAATCATGTCCATCAATAAATTATACTTTAATTCAAAAATTAGATATATATATATATGAGACCCCCAATGTGATATTTTATATCTTTTATCAATCTAGTATTTCATATAAGTGGGTGTGACTAGACTACCAATGTCACTGATTAATTCCCACTTATATGTGTCTCTTTTTTTATAGTATTGAACATAAAATAATTTTCAAAAATATGTGTAACTATATACATTTTATATAATAAAATACTTTCAAATTTAACCGGCATGAATTTTAGATAAATGAATTGAGACGTACCACGTGGCAATCACACACACACACACACACACACACAAAATATTAGATAAATGAATTGAGGTAAACGGGCCTTTGTTACATTGGGCCTATTAATTGGATTTGGAATGGTTTCATCGGCCTATATTAATTCTTCATTTTTGGGTCTATTCATTTGGACTAAATTACCCACACCTCAAATAATCTTCCCCATTTTCTTGTTTTATTTTTATTTATTTATTTATTTAAAAATTTTCCCCAGTGATTTGTAAACAATATCATTTAACTACACACCATTCATCTTGATTAGATTTAGCTTCATCTCATATTACGTCATGCTTAAATTATATCTATATATATATATATAATATTCGAAAGAATATTCTTAGAAACCAGATTGATTATGACATTGAACACAATGTTTCTTAGGAATTGTAAATAACTTGTCCTATTTATCATTAATGAATAACAAACACATAAACCACTCCAAAATAAAAATTTGCTTTCTTTCTTGCATGTCAATATCATGCATCCATTCATGTTCAATTGATTTACTTGTTTGTTTGGTTCCTCAAAACAAATGGATGGAAACTTAGAGCAACACTTTAAAAACTAATTCAATAAACACTAATCGCATGCATATATATATATATATATATATAATAATTTTTTTTAAGATTTTATTTATATGGAAAATTTAATGTAATCCGGTTCAATCTTTCTTTTATTTTTTAATATAAAAATAAATAAATCACATCACATGTATAGATGTAGAATTAAATATTTTGACGAGTATATATGCTTATTATATGTGAGCAGAGGTTTAAATCAATTTTTTTTAATAAATAAATAAATAAATATTTTATAAAATAAAAAAAAGCCGAGTGACCGAAAATTCCTTTCCAACTTGTCCATTAAAATAAGAGAAACACTGAAACATTAATCATTAAATTAGAATATTATTTGTTGAAACAATGGCTTAAGTACAATGAATGGTCGTTTTTAATTTGATTGTTTTTATTATTATTATACGGATGGTCCTTGAGAATTGAGATCGTGGACTTTGGAGTCCAAAAGAAAGAGAGTCCTCCATGGCCATTCCCTTTTTTTAAGCTACACCAGCCATTGGAAATACCCACGTGTCGTCCCATGATACACCAATACAAAGTTAGTTTACGGTTACGTGTCACTCATAGGGACGCATTGCAAGGACAGAGTTTGCAATAGGAACCGCACACAATCATCAGGGTTGTATGTGTAAAGTTGGGCCATCTTTTCATCTAAGGACCTAAAAAAATCCTATAATTCACAGCACATCCCTGAGACCTCGGAGCACAACTTCTTTTTTCTTTCGATAATGAAGGAGAAACTTGCTGCCCAAGAAAACTCAAAATATTATTTTGTGAAAATTTATAAATAGTACTTAAATAGAAAACCCAGAGTTTGACCCAATATTTATGGTTGATTCATTTTATAAAAAATTATAATTTTTTAAAAATAATAAATTAGTATTATATATATATATATATATCCTTCTAGTTCAAATACATGATCAAAATATATTATTGCACACTAAAAATGACTAAAAAAACTATGCACTTAAACCCCACGAATATCGAACCCATGTTATTAATTAAATTTAAAATCATAAAAGCTTCTAAAAATGATTAAGTCAATAGTTTTAAAAACTATTGAATAATTTTTTTTTTGATATAAAGTGGATAAACCACAAATTTATTAAAGAAGAGTAACGTAGAAATACAGGGAAGTCTTTTCACCAGAAGTGAGAAGAAGGAAGAACAGGAAAGCGAAAAAACAAAAGAGAAAGAAGAAAAAGATCATAGGCAGACGGAAGACATCGCATGGCATCTCAGGTATGCCTAAAGAGCTGGAGGGATCTACTCCTGAGCGAAGTCGAGGTCAGAGTCGCCGGCTTGATCTGCAGCCCGTGCGCTGAAGAAATTAAGGGAGCGCTTTATTTTCTGAGAAGCTTCATTAAGGTGCTGCTGATGACTGTCAGAGGCTGTTAAAAACCAAGAGCAAAGCATACACACATGGCTGCGTAATTCATCAATTTAAATACAATTCTAATTTTATTATATAACGAATAATATAAATTTATGATATAGGTTTGTCAAGAGTGTGTGTATATATATATACACATACACACATGGCTGCGTTGATACCACATTTATCGTTTGAAATGTTTGTTTTAAAAAAAATCCGATATTAAACCTTAAAACAACACAAAGACATATATTTATTGGGTCTATGCTGACACACACTGTTGTGTTTTATTAAAAATAAAAAAAAATATATATAATGAATTTAGATGGTATAAAATATTCAATTTTACTGAGAATCATGGTTTGAAATCCACTATAAATAAAAAAAAATATGTTTCTTGAGAGATTAATTCTCCTCCGGTATGACACCGGCAACTAACTCATACACATTTGATATATATATATATATATATATATATAAAATTTAAAATCTTTTTTTATTTATAATATATTTGCATGGAGAGAATCAACGTTCAAATAGTAAGTTTTGAAAGGGTTGATATGCAAAAAGAAATGATGCACTTGAGAGAGTCACGGGTCACAGATTCTCACCCACTTGCTCAAAGACAAGAGGCCAAAATTCGCTTTTGGGCCCCACTCATGCACGCCCATGAATCAGAATCACACTCCTCCAAGAAAACCATTTTTTCTCTTCGTTCTCTGCTTCTCTCTCTCTGGTCTTCAACATCATGTGTTTTCTATCTCATCCTTAAAAGAAGCCCTTTGATTCATTGCTCAATCATTTCCCTAATCTCCCAATCTCTCTCTCTCTCTCTCTCTCCCCCCAAAGCAAAGTTTGTATCTTTGTCTATGGGGAAGAACCTTAGGATCAAGAGTTCCCCTAGCAACAGAACACCTTTGCTCAGTCAACAAGAGGTCTACATCTCATAATCTTGTGCTGAATTTCTGTTTATTTTTTGATGATACCTTTTTTATGATGGGTTTTATGTTTTGGTTGATGTTTCTTGATCAAATGAAGGGTTCTTGTTTAGATTCACCTTTTTTTTAATAATAAAACAAATAATAATATTTTGATGTGGTTTTATATTTTGTGGTGTCCTTGTGTTTGATTTTGGTTCTCAAAGTATTCATGCATGTGGTTATGTACAAATAGCTTTTCTTGATTTTTCAATTGATTAATTTGCTGCTAGGCAAGTTCTTGAATTAGGGCAGCTGAATTGTCTGTTTTTATCATTTTTTTTTTTTAAATTCAATGCTTGTTCCTCTTTTCTTGGTCACCAGCAACCATTTTCTTTGTTTTTGTAATTGTGACCCTTGTGAAATTGCGTGAGGATGTATTTTTTTTTATTGTTTTCCATAATATTGGATGATTGCAATTATTATTAGTTCATCTATTGGAGCCCTTCGAATTCTTCGTCTAATGGAATGACCCATGCTTGACCCGATAGCTTTTGGATATGACATTGGCAAATGAAAGCCACTGATCATTTTGCCTGATTTGCTACATTTGTGGCTCTTCAATGAGATTCTACTTTTGGTCCCTCATAAACTAGAATCCATCTTCTGGTGAAATTTGGTTTTACTTTTTTAGGAATTATGCCAATACTCGTTGATCCCTTTTGGTATTTCAATGGCTCAAACCTTTCAAAATAAAACTAATGCTGTTCAAAATTGTAGGAATCATCCAATGGTCCTTCAGATCTGGAAGAGGGTGCTGCCGTTCAGGTGATTCTGGTTTCCCCTTTTCGTTTCTTTCTTCTGTGTTCTGACTTATACAGACAAGAATATACTGATAATATTGTCTTCTAATCTTCAGGCGGCAAATGTTGGATTTTGTAGAGTTGTATGGCTGGTAAGTGGGAGAATAACCATTTTGATACCTTTTTGCGGGGGACTTGTAGATTTTCATTGATATTGTTAACTTTTCCCAGTTTATTGTACTTTCAGGCAAAACCTGATACAGGAAAATTGGTTATAGCCACCATAGCACTTTTGATAGCATCAACTACCAGTATTCTGATTGTAGGTATTCCTTTATGTTCAAGTATTTGTTCTTCTGTGGCTCAATGTCATTATCATGACATAAGTTGGTGTAAACTTCAGCATTCCATATAGTGTGTATCGATTGTTGTCTTTCTTCTTTATTTTGCAGCCCAAATATGGTGGGAAGATAATTGACATTGTCTCGGGAGAGGTTAGTACGCCAGAAGAAAAAGCTCAAGCTCTAAAAGAAGTCAACAACACAATCTTAGAAATTGTGCTGATTGTTCTTATAGGGTATGCTCAGGAATAACTTCTTGCAGTTTACACTTCCTTAGCCTGGAAAGACATGGTTCGGATGATTCACATTGATGTTTTATTTATCTTGAAACTTTTTTTTAATGTGAATATCTTGTTTCAATTTTGTCATCGAAATGTTGTTTTCATATTTCAACTGGAACGATGAAGTTATGTTTATGCATTGCATCCAACTCATAGTTTTTCCACAATAATTGCTGTGAGAAACATTCTTGTTCTTTAACTCATCTTGTTACTTTTTAATCCTTTCCCATTTTATTTTTCTGCAATAAAAAGTTGGATGACAGAGATTGTCATGTTCGAACATTCTTCTGATGGCATACAAGAGCTTTGTGTAAAGTAAACAACTTGATGCTCTCTAATTATTAAGGATGGAAGTGTGAGAAGTTAACTGGAATTCTTTGTTTGTGACTGAGATTGTTGGTTGACTGTGATTGTCTTATTGTTCTATTCCAACGACTGGTTTTCTGGCCCTAGATTTTTTCTGTAGAATGCTATACAAAATGCAAGTTGAAAATCATTGGTTAATTTGAGAAATGAAAAACATGTCTTCATGTCTTCTTTTGTAGCTCTGTTTGTGCTGCTCTTCGGGCATGGTTGTTCAATTCTGCTAGTGAAAGGGTAGTTGCCCGTTTGAGGAAGGATTTGTTCACCCATCTTATAAACCAAGTGAGACTAATATTATCATATGTAGTACTATCCCTCTCTTATTGAGTAGGGATTTTATATTGATCCCGCGGAATTATTTGTCAGGAAATAGCATTCTATGATGTGACTCGAACAGGGGAACTGCTAAGTAGGCTATCTGAAGATACGCAAATCATAAAAAATGCTGCAACTACCAATCTGTCGGAAGCGTTACGTAATCTAACCACGACCCTTATTGGTCTTGGCTTTATGTTTACAACCTCATGGAAATTGACCTGTGAGTACTTATATCGCATTTTCGGCATCTTACGCAAATGATATGAAAATTATGCGGAATCTAATTTCAAAGAAGGCATGTAGGTCTGTGTTTACTGAAATGTAATGCCTATATTATTTCAGGGACTGTGTTCCCTCTATTCTTATAAAGTTTGATGTATCCTAATTGCCGGACCGGGGTTCAGGAGAGATTATCTTCACTGTTTTTGCATATAGGAGATATTTGAATGACACCATATACTCATCCAGAGCATGTTCGCTCAATTTATGGCTGAGTGATTGCCCATACTTGAATATGTGCAGAAGGTTTTTTAAGTAGGAAAACAATGAGAAATCATCCTTATCTGCCCACTTTATAAATTATTAATACTAATTCAAATTAGTTATACATTTTATTTTTCACTTTTTGAATGCATACCTTGTGACATAGTATGGATGTTGGGTTAGCATGTATGATTTCTTGACCAGAATCTGATTTGCTCACAAGGTTTCTATTTCAACAGTATTAGCACTGGTTATAGTACCGGCTATATCTGTTGCTGTTCGTAAGTTTGGACGGTTTCTTCGTGAACTGTCCCATAAGACTCAAGCTGCAGCTGCTGTAGCTGCATCAATAGCTGAGGTTTGTCTCTACATTATCACTGATCAATGTTATATTTATTGCTTAGTGGTGGAATGATTAAAACAGTCTTGGTTGATAAGAATTTTATATCACTCATTTTTCCAATACAGGAATCTTTTGGAGCTATACGCACAGTAAGATCATTTGCGCAAGAGTCTTACGAAATTTCACGATACTCAGAAAAAGTAGACGAGACGTTGAAGCTTGGGCTCAAACAAGCTGTGAGTTCCCTTTATTGTTTGTTCTTGATGCGAGAAATAGGATACTTCTGAGTTTGAAAATTCTTTTAATTTCTGATGATTGAATTCTGAAATGCATTTTCTCAGAAAGTTGTTGGTCTTTTCTCTGGTGGACTGAATGCTGCATCAACATTGTCAGTTGTTATTGTGGTGATTTATGGTGCTAACCTAACTATCACAGGGTCCATGACAACCGGTGATCTGACATCATTTATATTATACAGCCTTACCGGTACCTCTTGCAAAACTCTATCCTGAAAGACGCATTTTGTCAAGTAAATTTTGATAGATTGTGTTTTTAAACATTTTCTGTTTCCGGGAAAACTGCAGTTGGTTCATCTGTCTCAGCATTATCTGGAGTATACACAACTGCAATGAAAGCTGCCGGTGCAAGTAGAAGAGTTTTTCAGCTTCTTGATCGTGTTTCCACCATGTCTATATCAGGAGATAAATGTCCACTGGGGTCTGTTACCAATTTGTGCTGAAATGTACATTATTAAGTTGCAAATAGAGTGAAAGAGTTTTTTACACGACAATTGCTTGGTTTTGACTGCAGTGAATTAGATGGAGAGGTAGGGTTGGATGATGTCTGGTTTGCGTATCCGTCTCGGCCCAATCATATGGTGCTCAAGGTATTTATCAATCACTTTCTTGTATAAGATATAAACACCATGCTAGTTTTGGCTACTTTAGTCAGTTAAATGCATGCTATGGTATAATCATCCATGATGGAGGTTGTGACAGACACAGTGATGTCTCGCCGACAAGCTGAACACACCAACAAGTCCGAATGTATAAGACGACAGAAATACTTCAAGAGTCTTAAAGGTGTTTATGAATTGCAGGGTATCACACTAAAGCTGACGCCTGGTTCAAAGGTTGCACTAGTTGGACCTAGCGGCGGTGGCAAGGTAATGTATATGTTATTCATGGTCTTATCTTTGTTAGCTGTTTATCCAGATAACAGATGCAGAATTTGCATTTTCTCATTTAACTTTGTATTACGGACAGTCATTCTTATGAATGCCCATCTCATGTTTGCTGCAGACTACCATAGCGAATTTAATCGAACGGTTTTATGATCCTCTCAAGGGGAAAATCTTGATAAATGGTATCCCATTGGTGGAAATATCACATGAGCATCTTCACAAAAAGGTGATCTGCATATCATTTTTATGGAACTTTCTGTCTACATCCTTTCATTCAGACATAAAATGTGTTCTCATTGCCACCATTATCTTAGTTTACCATAATTTTTTTTTTAATTTCTGAAAAGAAATCAGAATAGGGTTCTTACGAAGTGCTACTGATAATCCTCCATGTTTGTGTATTTTTCTGGTACACGGCTTCTGTAAAATACCGGTATGTTAATCAAGCAAACTAGAGAAGTGAATGCAGCTCTTTCTTGCAGGTCAGCATTGTGAGCCAAGAGCCAGTCCTTTTCAATTGCTCTGTGGAAGAGAATATTGCTTACGGATTTGATGGCAAAGCAAGCAGTACTGAAATAGAGAATGCTGCTGTGAGTGATGTCAATTACATTCCTTTTCCAGTACTTGTTGAATTTCTCTTATGTGAAGCCTGCTCCTGGAAATGGCAGAAAATGGCAAATGCACATGAATTTGTTTCAAAATTTCCTGACCAATACAAAACGCATGTGGGGGAACGAGGGATAAGACTTTCGGGTGGCCAAAAACAGAGGATAGCTATTGCAAGAGCATTACTGATGAACCCCCGAATTCTCCTCCTCGATGAAGCTACTAGTGCTCTGGACGCTGAGAGTGAGTATCTGGTTCAGGTACGTGACATATCACAAAATAATTAAGACAGACACGTTTGATGATTAGTTTTGCAAACCAAAGAAAAATTCATACATGTTGGTTGCACAGGATGCAATGGATTCTCTAATGAAAGGAAGAACTGTGCTTGTGATAGCGCATAGACTCTCAACGGTGAAAACAGCAGACACAGTTGCAGTTATTTCTGATGGTCAAATTGCCGAGAGCGGCACACATGATGAACTCCTTGAGAAAAATGGCATCTACACCGCACTGGTGAAGCGGCAGTTGCAAGGGCCGAAAGTTGAAATCTAAATTTCCTTCAATGGTATGATTTACCTCTATTCATAGAGGATCAGGCATTCCTGAAAGCACATCGAACCACATACAGAAATCATAGCTTAAGGTGTCATTTCATAGTGCTTCTGGTTCTCTTTAATAAGACTTCACAAGTTGGGTTCCTTGTTTGGCATCCTTGAGCGAATTTCTCAAGAACCAGTGAGAACTTTTGAATTTTAATGTTCACATGTTTGCAGAATTGTAGCACTAATGAACAAAGGTTGGATCTTACTGCTTCATTCACTACAAGTCTTCAGTGTTGTAACCACCTCCTAATAGTTCATCTTAAACTTTCATCTGAAATCATTGTTAGATGCGTAAAGTTTTCTGAAATGAAATCAAAGAGCTCTAACAAAATTATCTTAATTTCTGGTATAGTTTTTTTATTTCACACAATGAACAAACAATTCTGAAGAACAGATAACATGCAACTTGTTGTTGCACACCCAATAAAACCGATTACAGCAAACAAGATGACACTTCAGGAGCACAGACATTCTGCTTCAAATCTCCGAATATTGTGATGAACTTGATATTCACTGATCGCCCATATAAATCTTGGTTGTTTGCTAGATCAGAGACCTCATAAACGACTACTGCCGTTTCTAGATATCCACTGTAAATCAGGAGCAATAGCAATTCCGCAGCATGCCTCAACTGAAATTCTTGTTTCAGAAATCACCTTAGAATCCATTTGATCAGTAACTGATATAGAGACTCTTGAATCCACAATGAACACTTGGATCATAACATGCTCCGATCAATGCTACATCTTACAAAAATCTCAATTTATAGCTAAACTAGAGACTCCATGAACAACTTCATGTTCCTCACATCCTCTGCCGAATCTGAGAACTTGGGCGGCTTAAACAGCTTCCACATTCCTGCCGGATGTCTGGCTTTGACTTGTACATCTTTCTTGAGTCCACCGAAAATCTCTTCACATTCCGGGTATGGCTTCACTAACAAATTGTAGAACTTATGCCTACTGAGCTTTACCAGATGCTTCAATCCTACCTCAAAACCAAGAGCACCCTTAGACTTGAGATGCTCAACGACATTGTAGCGCGGCATTATCTTCTTCTCAAAACTCACACCCAGATACTCCGGATACTCCACGAGGCATCCAATGCTACATCCAAGCTTGTCCAATAAAAACTCAATCTTCTTTTCTACATCCTCCAATTCATACAAGATCGACCTCGGCTCAACAGCCAAAACTTTGAATGCGTCTCTTCGAATCAGTCCATGCCTGCACAAGCAGTCCACTCTAAGTTTCGCGTCAATGGCAGCATTGAAAGGACCTTTAGATAAAATCTTCAATTTGATTGCCATTCTGCATTTCAAGCTCTTGATCAAGTCCCCACAGCGAGACAATTCTCCAACTTCCATTCCTAGAAGAAGCTTAGGGTTCTTTATTAGCACCTTTAGGACCTCATTCCGCCTGAATCCGAGATCTCTGAACTCCTCGAACAAGGGTTTCAATCTATTTTCAATACCAAATGCTAAGAAATCTGGATAGGAATGGCAGATATGATCGATCTCAGCTTGTTCCAAACCCAATTCCCTCAAGAACTCAACTTTATTGCTTACAATCATTGGGGCTCTGAGAAAAACCACAGGCCAGCGCTGCAATACCCTAATCACAGTATCATCACTAAATCCCAAATTTCTCAGTTCCGACACAATGAAACGGAGGGCTTCTGGCTCAAAATGGAACCTTCCGGCTTGTTCAAGAACATTCTGAACTAAAGAAAGGGGAATTGTTTGAAACCCCATTTCCGTAAACCCCAATTGCCATTTTCTCAAGAACCCTAACTCCAGAAGTCTAGGGTTAGAGGAGAGGATCGATACAATGGATTTCTGAGAGAAACCCAAGGACACGAGAATCTCCATACATTTCTCAACATCTGAAACGCTGGAGTCCAACAAAAACCGATTCTTTTGGACAAATTCGTAGGATTGGGATTGCGGGAACCCGTACCTCTGCAAGAGATTCCAAGCTAAGGTCTGATCTGCAGATTGAGGAATTCCAGTGAATTCCAACGGGATTTTTCCACAAAGATTCGTGGCGTTGGAGAAAGATTGAACTTTTAAAAGTAACGACGATAAAACTCGAGAGGTTTTGGAGGGAATTCGATTGAAGGAGTGCCGAACTAAAACCCTAACAATCGCCATGATTCTTCTTGGAGAGAAAAAAGGAAATTTTATATTGAGAGAGAGGATTATAATTATCAGAAACTCCCTGAAACTTGAATATTTATATAAAACCTCCCCGTGAAAGGACTTCTATATAAACAGTGAAAGACGAAAAGGACCTTTATGCAAAAACTCAAGCTTTTGAAGACGCCATTAATGCAAACGAAACAGAGGAACGAAGCAAAGTGAGACGAGATGCGGAAGCTACTACTCCCTCTGAAGCACCTCCTTCGGAAGCACCAATCCTCAAGCGCCTCCATCTCCTTTCACGTGTCCCGAGACGGCCTCCTCTCCTCCTCTTCTGGATCCTCCGCCGCCGCCGCTGCTCGCCTCCCGTGGAGCGCTTGGAAGAGCCCTGGATCTTCAGGATCCTTTGGGGTTCTCGGATACCCGAGTGTGTCTAAGTGGGTGCCGGCGAGAACTCGGTTCTCGGTTTCCCTTGAGAGCGTCGTGGATCAAGTTGGGCTTCAGATTTTGAGGGCATCGTTACAACGACGGAGATTCGACCTGCGGCGGCTCTTCTCTTCTCCCCTGAGTTTCTGGTAGTGTCTTTGGTTTCTGTTTTAGCGAATAGTCGAATGTTGGAATTTTTGAGATAATTCTTTCTGGTACTCTACTGACTCTGGAGAAAGCTTATCCTAAGTAGGTTTTCTTTAATCCTTGGGACAAAGATGATGAATTTAGCACCATTTTGTTGTAGTTTTAGTGAGATAATTACGGGGGCATATGGATTGGCATTGATGTTTGAAGTTGGGAATGGTGATAGCTTAGTTCAGGGTGTTTTTTCAATGCATGTTTTTAATGTTCAGGAGTGAGTAATGGTATGAAAATGAGGAATCAAACTCTGATTTCCCAGAAGAACACTGATGATGAGTTTGCAAGTTCTTTCAAGGAAGGGTTTCCTTCCTTAGAATGTGGAGATTGACATAAAGTTTCATGTGACACTGTAGGAAGAAAAGTCTTTGTTCTTGGAAATTTTAGAAGTATGTTCCCCTTCCTGTTAGAAATATTCTAGTTGTGGAACTGTTTCTGTTGAATGTTCATTTTATTGTTCTCAGCAGAAGAAGCGCTTTAAGTAGAGGAAGTCCGAGTGTTTTGTGCAATTTTGATAGTGCAACTTTTTACTTTTTGCCATTATTATGATTTTGCTAACCTGCTATAAATTATTAGCAGAAAGGGGGTTATGTTTCATCTAAAGATATTCTGCTGATAGTTAAGTATTGAGTTGATATTAATCATGCCCACAATAAGATAGAACATTTTGTTATTGCAAATAAACTTGCAGTTAGTGAGAAGTAATTGTAAAAATCCGGTGGTGGGTTATCTTGACTAGAAGTTTCTTGTAACTTCTTTGTGTAGGGGATATGCACTACCAACCCCTGAGGGAGTAGTTTTGAGCTTGATTGGAGCTAATATTGCTGTTTTTTTCTTATGGAGAATTGCAGACCCAACATTTATGAGGAAACATTTCATGGTTGGCACTTCACCTAAAGCATTAAGATGATACTTGTTATTTGTGTCATTTTTCATAAAAGCTGTGAGTATTCGCATGCACAGATTTCTCTGGATAATTTCAAAAGTGGGCGATGGCACACATTGATCACAAGTGCATTCAGTCACGCGGAACTTGACCACCTTGTCACAAACATGATTGGTCTCTACTTCTTTGGTACAAGTGTAAGATCTCTTGACATCCAAGTGCTTTTTTCTTGTTAATCTATTTTCTTTCTGATTATTGAGCGCACCTGTTTAAGGACAGAATATGAATAAATGGTGTGGGTAGACATTGTGTATTAATATTATATAAGAAGGATATTTCATCAACCATTATATCACCGCTTTATTTCATTTGATATTGTAAACAAAATTTATGAATATAATTCTCTAGTCCATGATATGTATTGAGTGATTAGTAAATATTTACTATGGTCACTTGGGATCATAAGCTTTTGTCAGCATGCCAGTAATAGCGGAACAAATGTGGGTGCAGACTTTGTTTGCAATGTTGTGAAAAGTTTCTGTTTGATGATATATGCTGCATCCATAGGATTTGTGGACTTACGTGAGCTTTTGAATAACTTGTGAAGACATTAGAATTTTTATTATAAATTAGCAGGAAGTATTAAGTAAGAGTCAAATATTTCTTATTTCCTCTATACCTTATGAGATTGATGAAGGACCTTAGGTTGGATGTGTGATTTTTATTCTGCTCTTGCATGATTATAGCATGCCTAGCTAATTGATTTTGTTACTGTTTCTAGTATGAATACCAGTCACATTTTTATGTGCAAAAGCTGATCCCTCTTTAGACCAATCTTTTTAATTAACCCTTTCATGTAATGAACTTAATGCTGATTACTTGGTTTTGTGTGTCGAACTCCCAGATTGCAAGGCTGTTTGGGCCCGAATTTCTATTGAAGATGTACATAGCAGGAGCACTGGGTGGATCAATATTCTTCTTGGTGCACAACACCATAACTGCTTCATCTTCAGAGGTAAAATAAGCAACCATGGAACAGTATCAAGATTCTCTCTTTGGTATTCACAATGCAGTGCTTGTCAATTATGTTCCGCTGGTTTTTAATGCGAGTTTTCAATAATATTATCCCAATCATACAATTTCTGATTTCCATTCTCCTATGAAAATTTCAGAGCTTGTCAAGATGGCGTAATTCGAGAATTGCCGGCCTGGTATGTGATGCCATGGGACTGCTATCTAATCTAGGCTTGCTTTACCTTTCTAAATTGCAAAGCATACCTTTGCCTCTCTGTTCACCTTTGATCTACCAATATGCAATCGACTGAAAATTTCAGATTCTTGCTCTCGTGTAATTCATATCCAGATCTTCTTCGTCGTGACACTCAGCTGAATAAATTTATCCTTTGGACTTGAGTTTTTCTTCTCAATAGCTAATAACTTTCAGTATTTATATTGTCATTCAGGGGGCTAGTGCTGCTGTTAATTCAATCATTCTTCTTGATGTATTTCTTTTTCCAAAGAACATATATTACGTAAATCTCGTCATACCTGTACCAGCAATGTTAATGGTGAGTTGGAACTCTTTTAACTTTAATACAAAACAGTGCTATATAATTCATGCAACTGATGAACTAAAATTTTGGCTTTATAATGCCAGGGGGCAATACTGATTGGAAGTGATTTATGGAGGATTAAGAAGGTAAGCATTTTTAATAGCATCTTTGTACTAATTCAGTTGATCAGAGATCGATACGGAAGGTGTTTATCGCTTGGCTGTTGTCTTATTTAGGGAGATGAACACATATCAGGATCAGCTCATCTGGGGGGTGCTCTGGTTGCTGCTCTTGTGTGTGCTAGAATGAAGCGTTGGATCTGAGAGGAAACAAGTCCCAAGTGAAATTAGTTTGGAAATCTTTCATGCTTTGATCAAGTGATTTTTATTGTAACCAATTCATTTGTTAACAGTACTGTTACAATGTAGTCTCATTCTCTCCAAAATTATTATTTATTTATTGTCGTATTTGCCTATTTTACCCCTTTGTTAATCTGTGAAGGCAGACATCAATCAAATACAATAAATTTTGAGATTATATGCGCAAGATAGGCAGGCAGACGGCATTCAGGGGGCGTTTGGATCACGGAATGAAAATGGGGGGAATGGAAATTGGGGGAATGAGAAGGAGAGAATGAGAAAACAATGTTTGGTTTGAAAGAATGTGTATTGGGAATGGGGAAAAGTATGAGAGAGAAACTGTGTAAATTACTTATATGCCCTTTAGTTAATTAATGGTTGTAAGTATCGTATAAGATAATGAATTAATAAAAAACTACAAATAAATATCGTATAAGCATAATTAAAAATAGAAATAATTATTAATTTGTTATAATTTAAATAATTGAATTAGAAATAATTTTAAATAATAATAATAATTAATTTAAATTATTATAACTATTAAGTTAAATTATAAATTTAATTTTAATAATTATTGTATAAGTATAATTAAAACACGAATAATTATTATTCGTTATAATTTATCAAATTGAATTAGAAATAATTTTAAATAATTATTATTATTAAATTAAATTATTATAACTATTAAGTTAAAAAAACAATTAACTTTAATAATTATTATATATATAATGAATTAATAAGTAACCATAGATAATTATTGTATAAATAACCATAAATGGACAAAAAAGTAATTTTACCCCACATGAATCATATTACCCCAAATTTGGGATCAATGGGACTCCTCTACTATTGGCCTTACTATTACTTGGTCCTATTCATTCCTCTCAAACAAACATGGGATAAAAGTTATCTAAAGAGTCTCATTACCATTCCTTGGGAATCAAAGTTCCATCCAAACGCCCCCTTAAAGGCAATTTTGGCATATCAAATACACATTCGAATCCAATTTAATAGATATAGAATAAAATTTCAAAATACTCCCTCAATAGTAATTAACATAAATTCTCAGAGTAGAATGTTTTTTGACCCAAAGCACAAAGTCAAAAAACAAAAATGAAGCAGTTCCCTAGCCTACAAGATAGCCAACCCTCACATAATAGTATCCGAAATCTCTACAAAATTTTGAGGACGTTGAACTCCATTAGGGTTCTCATCTGAAAATCTTAATATATATATATATATATAATTGATTTCCACCCTACACCATTGGCAATTGAACTCCAAAGTGCTCTTAAATAAGGGAAAAAAACAAACAAAACAAGCCAGGTTGAATGTCTTGTGTGATTTAACGTATCACCGTCGCTTGTGATGCTTGAATCCCATCTTCGGATATCTTCTTAGATTGAATGGTGTTGATGGCACTCGCAATATTGCCCTAAAAAGCGGAAAAGAAACAAGATTAACTTTTTGAGAAAACACATACCAAATGATGAAACACTGTAATATTGGATCTTCGAAAGACAACATAACAAACAACAATGGAAAAAGGTAGTTCAGCAGAATCAGAGTTACAAGATTACCCTCCAAATGCCAAGCTTTGAACGGAGAGCATGCCACTGCACAGGTCCAAACACCCGTTCCGTGCGTCGGCTGCAGAACAGGGATGAGATTTTTAAATTTAAGAAACAACATTATGGATTCAAGAAGAATAACTTCATAATAATCCCAATAGTAATCACCTGACTATCACAAGTTGGTTCAGCTGGTCCATCTTGCAATTGAGGACTTTGGAGGTAATTGCCTTTACTACCCAATACTCCACCTCATCAACTGTGATCTGCGACAAATATTAAATCCTCACAGATTGATATGTGATCAGGTACAATATTTTAGAATAGGTTACAGTGAATGAGAGAACTACCTGGAGTGCATCTTTGATAAGAGAATATGGAATTTCACCAGAAGCATTGGAACTGAGGTCGATTAATGACATCAACCTCATTTTTGTGACACAATCCTCATGAACAAGACCTGCAAGGTGACGTAAGCACCATAGTAGATACAATATAATTAAAGCAGCAATAAAGGTGGGAAGCACAAACCATAACTGTTGAGTAAAGCGGAATTTGCAGACTGGAAATCTAAGTAAGCATCAAGTCTATGTGAGAGAAATATCTTAAGAAGCTGGTATATCAAAGCATATTTCCCATCCTTCTCCAATTGTCCAACAGCAGGCATGTCAAGCAAATCACACTGCAGGAGATCACAATTTAAAAAAAAACTCTCAATATCACCATATATATATATATATATATATAGATATTTATTAGGTATAACTTGCCATGTGAGGACACATGTAAAAGTTGCAAAACTAGAACATAATATCACCAACATGATATAAACAGTTTAATTAAATAACTATGGGGAGCAAGCATCTCTTAACACTTCCAAAGGTTGATCAATGAGGTTGAGATGTAAATGAAACTCACAACTTTCAAACAATTCGGCTACCTTATGATTGCCAGGAATCAAAGCACAAAGAAACTTTAACAGCGTTTAATGAATGTTGCCAGTTCCCAGAAGGCAGAAGCCATCTTTGTATTTCAGTAACTGAGTTTCTACAGCATATTAGCGATAGCCAGATTGGTTTCAATGATGGTATGGGATATAAAAGAAGTCAGACATACATTGTCAATTCAGTATTATGCAACAGATGACAAAAACCAAATCTGTAATGCATTACCTGAAACATATCTGGAGATTTCACAAACTCAATAATAGCACGTACTGCTTCCTCTTTGGTATCATTCAAGGCATATGAATCCTCTTCATCACCCGAAAAAGTAGCCAAATACCTTGTTAGGAAAGCAAAAGAATCTTTTGCCATACTGCATATAATGACATAGCAAGTTTATCAAGAAACCAGGCATGATAAATACCAAATATTACTAAATTTTCCATCGTGTTGTGTACCTTTTGTTGTCCTTCAAGATGTTAGATATACTAAGAAAAAGATTTCTCTGATCCACTATTCCAATATTCCATTCTTCTAAAAAGCTATCAATCTTTTTGAACGAATGAATGATGCTTTCAGTGACTTTTCCACTAGCTGCCAACTCTAGTGCTTTCATGTAAACAAAGAACTTGGTGTATGGGTTCTCTAATAGATTGTATAGATTGAACAAGCTGCTTGAAGCATGGCAAACAGTAAGAGATGAGCTTAAAGATAGAACTTCAAGGACAAAATTTATCAGCCTTACAGCTTCAACCGCAATGCAGGCTTATCATTTGGATGCTGAATAATTTTTGAAGCTATAAGCTTAGCCATCTCCAATGCCTCATCTGGTGTATTAGCTCTTGAGACAAGACTGCATATTACAGTGTATATGCACTCTAGATCTATAAATTGCAAAAGGAAAAAAAAAATCATTTTTTAGCAAATATAAACCTAATTCACTGCACAAGAAACTCAAAACTTTCTATAGTTGCAAACAACAAACATATCAACAATAAGCAATGAATTCTGGAATCTATACATCCTATAAAAAGTAAACCACTTCCCTGCAACTACTGGCCCTTACAACCATAACTAATTGTTTACCTTTCTCATTCACACGCTGTATGATTAAGTCAGCTGATGTAAGCATAAGGGAAACCAGATCTAACCATCTACCAATTACAAGGCAATCCTGGGCTTCCATGCAAAGTCCAGTTACCTGAGGTTCTGCAACCTACCCAATAAAAAAGTATCAAAATAAACCAAACAAAAAACCTACAATCAACATCTTTTAGCTATGAAAAAACATACAGAAGCGTCACCGTGCACAACTTGTAAGAAAAATCAGCCAAACAGAACAAATAACAACACTCAACCAAATTGCCCCTAAATTAGAGCATGACGTGCTATTTATAAACCTATAAAATCCAAGAGAGAAACATAAACCAAGATTTTCAATGAAGTATGATTCTAAATACAGCTTATTTAATAAACAACGATTTTCAACCACAGATACCCAATTTACACACAAAATCATAATATTATTCTAGATAAGCTGTCCATACAAAGGCAATTTTTAATCACCGACAAGGAATCTGCACAATGAATTAAACAACAATTCCCAATAATGATAGATAAAAAATTAGACATAAAAGCAAAACTTTTTAAGAAAAAACCTCATATTTTTCAAGCAACTGATAAAGACTAGCGAACACAACCTGGAATCACATAAAAACCCAACAAAACCCGACCTATAACACAGCGAAAGTTATAATTTATGAGAACAAAAACGGCGAATAAAAGAAACAATACCTCAGGGCCGGCATCCGCCCAGGAGAGCTCGGACGTGAAACGAACAACAGCGAGGACAGGATCCTCATCGGAGGTAGGCACAACGGTCGCCATGTCAACAAAGAGGGACGGAGATCAGAGAGAGAGGTGGGATCGAGCTCTGGGATCGATTGCAAAGCTCCCAAAACCCTAACCCTAGCCCTCGCTCGCTCGCTTTTCCAGCAACTCAAAAGAGAACCAATCCCAAACACCAATCGATATCAGAACTATTCTCATTTATACTGATCAGCTGCGCGATCTTAAACAGCATTCACATTAATCAACGGTGGATATTTAGCCATCATTTAAAAGCAA
Source organism: Dioscorea dumetorum (assembly GCA_902712375.1). Taxonomy (NCBI): domain Eukaryota; kingdom Viridiplantae; phylum Streptophyta; class Magnoliopsida; order Dioscoreales; family Dioscoreaceae; genus Dioscorea; species Dioscorea dumetorum. The sequence goes on from CACTHL010000863.1 coordinate 197,339, forward strand.
CTCTTGAGGCAATTATCTCGAGATATGGATTTGTCACCATCTCTAAGGAGACGTACGGCGAGGAAATTGTTGTCCTTATTGATAGGAACACGATACTTAAACGTTGGGAAGAGGGACAAATTATGCGTTTGAGTGCTCGTGGGGGCGCTGACCGGGAACGCTATTATATTGAAACCCGCGGAATGATACCTCGTCCGAAGAGGAGGCCAATTCATGAAGACAACGAGAAGGGATTTCGATTCAGGTGCTATTCTCTCGTTTCTAATCTAATTCGATACTCTTTTTTTAGGTTGAGTTCCTACAATTGCGTTTGAATGTTTTGTTTTTGATCTTTAGGTATTACCTTTGGTTCTAATAAAGCTCAAATTTGATGGTTTTCTTTGAGATTGGATGGAGAGAAATCCATTAATTGTTCATTGGTTGCTGTTGAACTGTGATTTACTATTAATGATTTTACTGTTTCATAATGTTTATTGAAGGCGTTTGCATGAAAGGATGGATTTTTATTGCATTTGTGTCTGACTCATACTCGAAAAGATTGATTTTCACTGATTTAAATTTGTAACTTTTTTTTTTTGGCCAGCAAAGGCCTACTTTTATCCTCTCCTTTTGATTTGGTTGTCTTTAGATCTATGAGGAGAAATTTAGCTCTGAAGTTCTTCAAAGAAGATGAAGTAGAGAGGGTAGTGCTTGGGCATTTCTATTGTTCTTTGGGTATGAAAAGGAGTCTTTGTTGATGTGTTAACATTAAAGAACTTAATGCTAGATAGAGTAAGATCAGAATAATATTTGGCAGTTCCTTATGGTGTCAAGTATGTACCTTTTACTTGTGAAATTCTATGGTATACATTTATGTTGTGTTTAAAATGATCTAGTTCTCAGTGCTGATGAATGTCGTTTGATTCAGTGTTTTAGATACTATTCAAAACTATAGCAGCACCTCTCTTGAGATGGACTCAAAGTCATATGTTGCACCAATAGAAATGAAGGAGGTCAAAAGAAAGGAGATTGATAAAAGCTTGGACTGTACCACTCAACAGATCCATGAAGATATACCTGACAGCGAGTTGCAAGTTATGATACATGTTGAGGATTTTATTTCTAGAAAGGAAACTACTGTGGGAAAGAACTGGAGGATCGCAAAAAGGAAAGTGAAAAAAGAATTGCATGATTCGCATATGCATGACAATCGAAAGTTATTAGTTGAGTTCGATAATGCTCCAGATATTTCTATTGTTTCTCTAAAAGGAAATCTAGAAATGTTCTCATCTGATTGCCTGGATAAGTTAAAGCTGCCCCCACCACCAGTTAGAGAAATGGCAAGTGAATTTGTATCTTCAAAAATACCAAATAACAAAAATAATCCCATTCGTCCATTCTATGAGGAAGAAGGTTGTTTCTCATTCCAAACGGTCTCCAATGTTCTCCTGGACAAGTCATCTGATAATTTTTCTACTAAGAAGTGTGCTTTGATGAATAGCATTGGTGATCAAAGTATGGTGCAAAATACTCATGAAGACAATACTTCAGATACTTTGGATGTATGCGGTGATGAAGAGATTATTGTCTGGCAAAAGAGGGGAAATTCTGTTTCTTCAATGAAAAACAGTGGTGTTGACCATATTTCTTCATTGGGTTTGATAAACAAAGATAAGAACCTGGAAACCATGATCATGCAGCCAGAAAGAGCAGCAATTAGTTTGCCCAGACAAAAGTTGCTTGTCCTTGATTTGAATGGACTGCTTGCAGATATTTTTTTTGATCCTCGTAAATCTTATAAGGCTGACATAAGGATCAGAGGAAAATCACGTATGCTTACTCACTGATATGATGGGGTGTTATATTTTCCAATTACTTGTTGCTGATGTGTGTTTTCTATTTTAGTTTTCAAAAGACCCTTCTGTGATGATTTTCTGAAGTTTTGCTTTGAGAGATTCAATATTGGTGTCTGGTCCTCTAGAATAAGGTATGCCTTCAAATCATTACATGAATTGGGTTCAGTTTTCTTGTGGTTTCATCCGTTTATTTAGAATATTCGTGAAGAAAATTCCACACTTTTGGTAGTATTCTCTAAAATGTCATGTTTTAAAACGTCCATGATGTTGTATTGGAACATTGATATGTTTCTAAAACTTTTGCAGGTGTAATGTGGATAGTGTGGTTGATTTTCTCATGGGAGATTTTAAACATAAGCTCTTATTTTGTTGGGTAATTGATCCTCCTCTTTTGAAAGAAATTCTCACTACATTCTTTATCTTTTTATGTACTTGATATGGTTCATTCTACAATTTTGCCGCAAGTGTTGAGGCCTATAAAGGCATAACATGATTTTTAAAGCTAAATTTGTTGTTGTTCAATTAGGCATTGAAGGGCTCATTCTTCATCTAGCTATATTTCTTCAATCATATTGAAGGTAAACCCCATCCTGGCATTAGCCCTTTGTTAAACATCTTAATATAGGAACTATTCTGTAAAATTCTTTGACCAACACTAGCTAGAATAATTGGGGTTACCCTGTGGCTGAAGTTTCACAAGTGCTCCTTGTTTGATTTCATCTTCGATATTCAGTCGCCTAGATGCAAAGGGCACTATTCTTAAACTCTATCCATTGGTTTCTCTTGAATTTCAGGGGAAACCTGCTTGTATGATCGTATTAGAAACTCCATCCTATTTTTATTAGGATTTTTAGTTGTATTGATCACAATGCCTAAAGTAAACAGTTTATGTATTTTTTATGTGTTTTTTATTTTATTTTTTCTCTTTAGATGTTAATACCAACAATTATTATGAGTTACTTTAAGACCATGGAGTAATTTATAACTTTCTGTAGGACCTATCCAAATGCACTGCTACTGGGTTTAGGACCATTGAGAATGTGCATAAGCCTTTGGTCTTAAAAGACTTGAAGAAGTTGTGGAACAAAGAGGAACCTGATCTTCAATGGGAGATAGGAGAGTATACTTCAACAAATACATTATTGATTGATGATTCTCCTTACAAAGCCTTGTGCAATCCGGTATCAATACCTTCCTTTTCTGTGTGTTTCCCTATGGCTTATAATTAATTTTTTATGCTTTTTTTTTTGTGCTATTGTTTATTCATCAGTTTTCTTTTTTCATTGGACTCTTACAAATAGCCATTTTGTGATAATATTTATCGTTCTTATTGTGCAGCCACACACTAGTATCTTTCCCCATTCCTATAATTTCTACAACAAACATGATAACTCTTTAGGTGAGCCTTCAACAAAGTTTTGCTAATTTCTTTCAAGTTAATTTCCATTTTGCTTTACTAGCTATATAACTATTATGAGCAGGGCCTGGAGGAGATTTGCGTGTTTATTTGGAAGGGTTGGCTATGTGTTATGATACCCAACAATATGTACGAGACCACCCATTTGGTCAGGCCGCTATATCAGAGAAACATCCTGATTGGAAGTTTTACATCCAGATAATAAAAAAGATTACAAATCCTTTTCCTTTGACATAATGATCATCAAATGCTCTTGACACCATACGGTAAGAGATTTTAAACAGTTTGATACAAACAGGAATGGCATCAAGGACACTGTGTGATATACATCCAAGAAAATTAACAAAGTTAGAAACCATGTGAAAATCACCGCCTTTGTTGTCTCAAGAGTGACTTCATTTTTAAGTTTGACCACCAGTTACTTCTTGGTGTGTAAATATAATCATCATTTCTCAGCTGTTGGAGAATTGAAACTAGAATGTTGGTTTTTTTTCCCGAAATCAAAATTTCTTGTGTGTAAATGCAGAGGATTTATTTGTTTGCGCATGGATTGTGAACCAGTTTCAAGGTGTAAACAAAGCCTCGTATCTTTCTTTCCCCCCTTGATGCAGTTATCTTCTCTCTTTCTGCTTTGCTTATCGGCAAATATGATAAGTCTAGTCAAGTGTGAGATATTGTTGTTTTACAAGCTGATGATTGTCACAACAGCTATGAATCGTTGTATCTTTGTGCATGTAGCAATTACATTAAATATGATTCAATTGTTCCAACTTTTTTGTTTTGAAGATCATGATTATCATCCAACTTACTGTCTCCGTTAGCCCTTGCTTGCTCAGCAGGTTTATTCTTCACTCTGGATGTTGACAGGACCTACAAAACTGAGAAATGTCACTGATTTGTCAAGGCATCCTTGAATTTAACAGGTTTTTTTTTTTAACCTTTGTTTTATTATAAATTTATAGCACCCCTCTGTCAGCATTCATGTGATGGATTTGATTTTCTCAGAGACAGCTCTTTGAATGCAGCCATTGTACACTGATTGCAATCCTTCATTTTGAAGTGCAGATTTGTTTGTACCACCATTCTTTATTCATTATCTACTGAAGTAAAACCAACTCTCTCCGTGACATTACTATGTACTTCAATCTACTCACTTGTTTGTTATTAATTTTATGAACTTCATCACGCAGAATCGAAGATCAGTAAGGCCATAGGATTCCAAATCAGGGCTAAGGTATTCTTTTGGCCATTAATGAGTAATTGTTTCGTATAAGAATGACTGCATGTATCTCACATGTTAGTCTTATGGCATGCTAAGATTCTCTCATCCTTTTTCCAAAACCTTAACTGATATGTGCTTTAGAGTTTTTGCTGACAGAATAGCCATAAATAACTGCATTTCAACTTTGCGTGAATTATGTGGTCACAAATCTTACCATCAGATTCATGAACCTTCACACACCCCATTATATGATCAATCACTGTTTCATTCGGCCTGCAAATAGACTCATCACTGCTTTTCTTTTCTTTTTTTTTCTTTTTTTTGTTATTCTGCAATCACATTGAATGAAAGTTACATATGATTGCCAATATCACAACAATGTTTATGCCATTTTAATTTTGTGTTTTGGCCCACCACCACATGTTGTGATGCTGTTTTGGTTGGCATTCTCAGTACCACTTGATGCTCTCCAGATAAGGCTTCAGCTTGGCATGCATTTGCATCCTTTGGTTCATTTCATTCAGTAGTTTTACTTGTGAATTATTACATAGGTAAAGGAAAAACATACATAGGTCTGAAACATAATAGTTTGTCGAAAAGTATATGAATCTTTTTATCTTTTTCTCATGCAATCAAAGAGAAGGAAACAAAAAGACATGAATCCAAACACAAAGACACTCTTAACTGTATGATCCCACCCAGAGACTGATTTGGTAGGGAGAAAGATGTTGATAGAAAATAAGAACAAATGTCATGTGCCAATCTGGTTTTGGTTGTACAAAGATGGTGATTGGAGTCATGAAAACATTGTTTTAATTAGTTTGTTTGTCATTGATACTGAAAGTCCATCACTTAATGAAAATTGAAGGTCTTCCCCACCATGTGATCATTTAGCTTTATTCATGTGGTGTTGCATCCCTCTCCTTTTTATCTCCACTTCATTTCACCAATCATCACCCACCCCCCCTTCTCTTTCCAATGCATTTGGATTATTATCTTTTCTCTTGTTATTTGCAAGTTTGATATCAAACAAGACCTCCGTTGTGGGTGAAGGGGTGGATGTTCAATTTTCAGCCTATGCGAATGCTTGTTGCATTTATCAAAAAATAAAAAAAAAAAAGGACTAAGCTTAGTTCGAACCCTACTCAAAATTTTAAATAAGGGTCAGTAATTTAAGAATGAGAAAGAAAAAAAAAATGCAATCATAGGAAAACTTTTTTCTTCAAAAAAAATAAATAATTTTGGTAATCAGGCTCCTATTCCCAATGCAATGAATCCATGACAAAAAATCAGTGAGAAAAAAACAATAAACCCATGATAAGATGATGATAAAGAGTAATAAACTAAAATAAAATAAAGAAGAATGGACAACATTAGATGCAAAAACAGTAAGAAAAACAGTGAAAATAAAAAAAAAATTAAGAATTAAAATAAAATAAAGAAATGGGGCATTAATGGAGTAGTCTGTGAAAGCCAGCATTTCTTCACATAAGGATGGAAAGACAGAGTGAATGTACAATCATGTGGCAGAGGAATCTCACATTTTTTTTATAATTATCAATGCAATCCCTTTTCTTTTTTTAATCAAAACACTTAAAATAAGCACCATTAAAAAATTAGAAAAACATAAAAAATGGAATTTGAATAAGTTTCTAATTAGGGAGATGCAATCAAAGCCTCATATCATTTGTTTGTGAAAACAAGCAGAAAGAATAGAAGCAAAAGAAACCATCTTTTTTTATATGTTTCAACATGTTTGGAATGTTAAGCATGAAACTACACCCACACACACACACACACACACACACACAGTCCTTGCAATAACTTGTTTCTATTATTGGTACACTCATAGCATCCCTTTCTTTATTTATTGCATTATCATTATTATGTATCTATATATTTATGAGATTTAATTATTGGTAAACTAATCTCAGTGATTAGTTTAATGATTAAGTACTGACCTCTATAATTAGTTCATCATAGTAATAATCTGCAAGTACTAAACTTTGACTCAAAAAATAGGGTGGTAGTGGAGCTTGTTACTTTATTAATAATATGTTAATTGCTTCATCTCTATTTTCATTTACTATAACGAAGTAAGGTCATATACATAGGAAATCTTTTGTTTTTATGATCTATTTATTGTAAATTTTTACAAACTAGATGTATGTTTATTTAGTAGATATAAATATAAGATTAATGAAAACAAATTCAATATGTTTTTTTATAAAGCGGACGAGTACTGTGTCAAGGGCATGCATAAGTTTTCTAAATATATCATGCGCATTTATCTTGAAATTCGACAATGTATCTTGCCACCCTAGGCAAACCTAATGTAATTTTTTACAATTGTTATTGTATTTTTTTTTTATATCACATGTTTATTTATTTTTATAAAATAATAGTTTATTTATGTTTTTATTAAAAAATAAAAAATTCATGTTCACTACTATGGTAATTAAATCATTTAGTTGAAACTTGAAACCCCTTCCACTTCCACTGGAGGTTTAAATCCAAGACCAAGCCATAATTTTTTTTCCTTTCACCAATTTATTACAATAAAAATTATTATTATTATTTATTCAACACAAATAAACTATCACTATCCACTCTTTTTATTATCAAACCTCAACTATATATTAGGAAATATATTATGACTCTTTTATTATCAAATCTCAGCTATATATGAGGATATATATTAGGAGTGAGTTGAACTCTCAATTTTTTTTTATAAAAATTAAATATTTTAACGTTCAGTTATTACAACGATGATAAAATAAAAAATTGTTAATAAGTGGAATTGTAGCTTAACCAAATTGTAACATATATATATATATAGAGAGAGAGAGAGAGAGAGAGAGAGAGTGAGGAGTTTTGAGAGCTTTGCTAATTATAGTGAACAGGAATGGAGAATGTAGATGAAGTCACTCTGTTCACTCTTTTGGAACTCAATTCATTTTTTCCTCTTCTTGTGACCATCTCTCTCTCTCTCTCTGTGTGTGTGTATATATATATATATATATATATATATGTATGTTTGTATGGCAGCGAGCTGTAAAAAGAAAAAAAGAAAAGAGAGAAAAAGGCAAAGAAGGTGAATGAGATCTTTCTACAAAGCAGAGCATACAGAACAGAGGTGTTCATTGTTCACCTTTCACTGTTTACACAGTTACTGACACTGTTCACTGTTGACTGGCCAGTTGTTAGCACTCCAACAATGAAAGAATGAAAGTAGTGCAAAATGACAGTAACAAGAAACCACCATCAGCATTGAACTTGCATCCTCTCTCTCTCTCTCTCTCTCCTGACACTCCTCACATGCCCATGCACCACCAATGCATTGGACCCATCACCAATTATCATGCCCACATGCCTTCTTTATCATGCTCTAATAAAGCTTCTCACTCTCTCCCTCTCTCCTCTGCTCACATATTATCATCATCCATACTTGTCTTTCCTTAGCCTAACCAAAAACAACCACCATTTTCCCTTTGCCACATCCTCCATGTCTTCTTCTTCAAACTAGTTCTTATGAAAACTCTGGTGAAACATTAGCAGTGTTCAAAATGTCTGCAAAGTTTCTTCATGTTTTTTCTGATGAAAACTCTGACCTGAAGAAGCAGATTGGTTGCATGACTGGTTTCTTGCAAATGTTTGAGCGCCATCAGTTTCTTTCTCCAAGATTTTCTCATAGACTCAATCCTAAGAGATTCATTCCTCCAGGTGCTTTCACCATTTCCTCTTTTTTCTTTTCCCTGTATATGATTTAATCCATTTGTTCAACTATTTTTTCCTGTGATTATCTGTCTAGGCCATGCACATTCATCATCAAACAGTAGCAGTCCAATTACAGAGTTTGTTCTGGTAAACTTTTAACTTGCTTTCATCTTTAGATTTGAGAACAACAATGTCTTCTTTCTTGTTTTCATTATGTTCTTTTTTTTTTCTTCTTTTTTTTTGTCTGCAGGAGAAGAGTCATAGCAAGAATTGTAGTGAAAATCAAAGAGTTTCAATGGAGTCTTCAAGGACATCATTCTCATCTTCATCATGTTCTTCTTCATTCTCTTCTCTAGATTGCAACAAATCAGCCCAAGAACCTCAACCCAATGAATTACTTGATTTCCGAGATGTTGTCAAGGATTCCATATACAGAGAAGCTCGCGGTCTTTCCATCAAAACATCAACCAAAGAGAAGGATGAATTCAAGAAGAAGAATGCAGTTAAGCATAGAGATTCTCCGAGGCCCGATTCGAAATCAAGAACAGCAATGGAAATCAATGAATCTCCTCGAGTTTTGGCCAGACTCAAAGAAGCACATTGTGAAGAAGAATCGAGACCATCATTTGAAGGCAAAACATCTTCGAGGATTCATTCGGTATCGAGAGATAGTCCCAGATACTCATATGATGGAAGAGATGATGCTAAGCTTGTTTCTAAACTCAGGGAGTCCCCAAGATTGTCACTTGATAGTAGTACTGATTCTTGTAAGATTAGTATGAACCGAAAAAGTCCCAAACGTTTAAGTTTTGAGCAAGAATCAAGTAGCCAAACACGGCATTCGGTCGTCGTTGCAAAGCTCATGGGTTTAGATGCAATGCCTAATAATGTTCAGCAAGAGCCAACAAGCATAGCAAGTAGTTTTAATGACAGTGTCAGTGGGATAAAGAAGAAGAACAAGTGTCTAGAAAGAAAACCGATGATGACGGCAAATGCGAAGATTCCAATTGAGCCAGCTCCATGGAGGCAGCAGGTGAAGATCCATGTCGCGAAGAAAGCTCCATTCCAACACCGGCCTGAATTTATTCACAGTGAAATAGAGAAGAGATTGAAAGAGCTTGAGATCTTGCAATCCAATAACAAGCTCATGGATCTCAAACTGTTGGTGGATGCTATGCAAGTTTTGAAGAAGACTAATCGAGCTTCTGAATCTCCAATTGTTGTAATGAAGCCGATGAAATGTATAAGCAAACCAAGTGCCAGTCCTTCCTCTGCTGTTATTCCTTTAGAAGGCTTGTCAAGGCTTAAAACACCGCGAAGAAGCGAAACATTGGAGAAGAAGAACAAGCCTGAGAATAATAAGATCGAGGAAAATTGTTTACCAAGACCTCCGTCAAGAATTCAGCTGCCGCGTAAAGAAAACAATGGGAATTCGATAAAAACTTCGGGCTCCATAAGCCCAAGATTGCAGCAGAAAAAAGTAGGAGGAGAGGAGAAAAAAACACGTCGGCCTCCTACGCCTTCTCCGGACTTGAATCAGCCTCAAAGGCATTCTCCAAACAGGCAGTCATCCGAATCGGTTTCGCCAAGAGGTAAACTAGGAAGAAAACCAGCTAAAAAAACAGTATCCATCGATGACCGATCAAGCGAAGCAAGCGCTGAAACAAGAAAAGATGAGAATTCTTTAAGATCAAATAGCAACATTAGCCTGGGTTCGTCACGGGCGGAGGTTGAAGTAACAAGTGCTGTTAGATCTTCAGAACACAATGTATGTTTTATTTACATGACATTGTTTCAGTTTATCATCGTAATGATATTGTTTGCTGAATTGTTTGTCTTCGGTTTGTTTCAGAATTCTTCGGTTAATTTGAATGAAGATGCTGCTGCTGCTGCTCCTGAACAACCAAGTCCAATATCTGTCTTGGATGCTTCATTTTGCCAGGTTGACATGATGCGATCTCCTGCGAAAACTATTTCCATTTCATTCAAAGGTTAGATAAGAAACAAATCACACAGCAACAAGTGCATTCTGAATAATTCTGACACTTTTGGTTTGATACACAGATTCATCTTCAGAAACCAGTCACAAGAAGCTCAAAAGCATTGAAATCTTAGTACAGAAGCTCAGCCAACTAAGTTCAAAAGACGGTGAAACTCAAACCGCAGACCACATTGCATTGCTCTGTGACACTCAAAAACCCGATCACCGATACGTATCAGAGTTACTCCTTGCCTCAGGCATTCTAATGAAGGATCTCACTGCAATCCCTCTTCAGGTCCATTCTTCCGGCCATCCAATCAATCCTGACTTGTTCCTTGTGCTTGAACAAACAAAATCACAGACCAATATTCTCTGGTCGAAGAATGACACTGAGAAACTTCATCGGAAGCTTATTTTTGATATAGTTAATGAGGTGCTAGTCCAGAAGCTAGAACTAACAAGTCCATATATTAAAACCAGAAAACTCTCGAGAATTCTTCCAACTGGACAACAATTACTAAGACAAGTTTGCTCGGAGATTGATCAGTTGCAGAATGAGAGCTCGAAAGGTGAAAACAGCGACAACGACGATAATTTGGTATCTGGTGAACAAGTATTGATGAGATCAGTGGGATGGCAACAATTTGGAAGTGAAATGGAAGAGCTTGTTTTGGAGATTGAAAGATCAATATTCAAGGAGCTGATTGATGATATTGTTAGCTGTGAAATTGATGCCGCTGCTGCTGCATTGCAAACACAAAATCAGAGGAGGAGGAGGAGAAAACAATTGTTTGCCAAGTGATTGCATGAAACTCAAGTCAATTTCATGCTTTTGTTCTGCAATATTTTTTCCTTGTCAAGCTCTGAGCACTAGCCTATGTATATATAATTCCATATAAAGGACATAGTTCTTCTTTAATCTATATAATGTATGTTGTTTTCAGATATCTTCATTTCAATAAACGTTGAAATTGGTATAAGAGGAGATCAAGCAAATTGCTATTAAATGGATTTTTTTTTTTTTTTTTTTTTTTTTTTTTTTTTTTTATGAAACATGAATAGGCCGAGGTTCGAACCAATCTACTGAAGCCAATAGACTAAGAGATCATTCGCATAAAGAGATATTTGAAAAAACTAAAATTTAAAAGAGCCATAAGTAAATTGGAGGTACTTTACTTTTGTATATAATTACAATAAAATACGCACACATTAAAAGCCCGGCCCATGCAACAAGATGGAAGCCCATTACTAGTTTGCGGATCCGGATCCAGAGGTGAACCCCAACCCGAAAACTGGCTTATATAATGGGATAAACCCTACCTTTCGTTCATTTCGATCCCTCTTCAGCGGCTGGGAGGGAGAGCAAGCGGAGATGGTCTCTGGATCGGGGATCTGCGCGCGTCGCGTGGTGGTGGATGCACGGCAGCATATGCTGGGGAGGCTGGCGTCGATCCTCGCGAAGGAGCTGCTCAATGGGCAGCGGGTGGTGGTTGTGCGCTGCGAGGAGATCTGTATGTCTGGCGGGCTTGTTCGCCAGAAGATGAAGTTCTTGCGCTTCCTTCGTAAGCGCATGAACACTAAGCCCTCGCATGGCCCCATTCACTACCGATCGCCTGCCAAGATCCTCTGGCGTACTATCCGTGGGTCTGATTCTGATTTTCTTTGCTCTTGGTTTTGTTCTGTTTGCTTGTGTGGTTTTTGGTTTGATTTGGTGAAGTATGTGCTTGTGTTCTTGATTTCATCTAGTTTTTTTTTCTCTTTTAAAGTCTAGATTTTTTTTACTACTGGTCTCTGTTTTTCAGTTTCCTTGATTGTTTATAATTTTTGCTTATCATGACCAACAAGCTTGTTGATATCTTTATTTTCGTGTCCTTGATTTTTGTTTTGGAGTAGTTTGAGTTTTGATTTGATGGAGTACTGGTTTGCAATGTTTAGGATGATCCCACATAAGACGAAGAGGGGAGCTGCAGCTCTGGCTAGGCTGAAGGCCTATGAAGGTGTGCCACCACCCTACGACAAGATGAAACGAGTTGTCATTCCGGATGCTCTCAAGTGAGTTGTGTGTTAGGTCTTATAATTTTGTGAGATTTTTTGTGATTTATATGTTGTTCTTGCATGAGATTGCGTTGATTGGTTTTGTTGCGCAGGGTTTTGAGGCTTCAACCTGGACACAAATATTGTCTACTTGGGCGCCTTTCGAAGGAGGTTGGATGGAACCACTATGATACTATCAAGGTGATTTTTTTAGTTGTTTGTTGAAATATATTTTCCTATTAATAGTTTTCTCTGTGAAAATAGTTAAAATTATTGTATATTCTGGTGCAAATAATTAGCAATTCAGTTTCTAAATTATTGACATAGTCAACAAAGCACATCGTTTATTCTCAAGCTTATTTTATTTGTTCACTTGTTGTCTGGTACCTTTTGTTGTTTTGTCCAAACTAGAAGGTTTAAATTGTTCTACTATGAAGATGTAGGTATTTTGTTTCTTAAGATTAGCCCTAGGTGCATATGACACATCATCAATAATTGGAATGGTCTCTCAAATCATCAGTGTGTAAATGGAAAATCAATGTTGCTTAGATTTTAGTCCTATTCTTATGTTGAACCAGTGAAGATTTGTATGCTATAATTTGAAGGTCTGGTTAACAATCATGTTTATTGTAAAAATCATAATGTCTATGTTAATAACATACATTGGGAGCAATGATTATCATGTTTGTTTTTTATGAGTGGTGTGCTTTATAGGAAGATTGAAAATTTAAAAGGATGATTTGACCATGGGATGCGAGTCTGAAATTATGACTGATTTACCCATTTTGCCTGTATACTAGTCCACTAGGTGGGAGAAAGAAAACTTGGTTTGGGGCTTGGGACTTTGAGTGGTACCTGAGTGTGGGAGTATGAAAGGCTGCATTCCACCCTTGCTCGTGATCTATTATCGGCTTTGTCTTAGTTTTGGAGTTGTCCTGTTTGGTGTTTTTCTTAACCCAGATAAGAATGTCTCTCTATGTATTTCATGTGTTGTTGTCTCTTTAGGTAAAAAAACGTTGCTAGAGGAAAGATAAGTTACAGCAGGTGTGAATATTTAGAGAACCAACTAGTATCTATGCTGAAAAGAATCATTACCAGTGAGGAAAAGACTTTATATCCTATTTAATTAAATTTCGATTGCCCATTATCTCTGTTGGCTACTTTGGTTTTCTTTAGCAATGCTGTTGGTTTCTAGGCAGCTAAATTAGGTGTTAGAGGTTGGTTCCATTACCCGGGCACCCAACCCTAAACTGGGAACTAATTGGATGGAAGTCAGCTTCCACTGAATGCTTTTCTTGTGAAGATCTATCAAATATTTTACACGACAATAGCTGTTCAAGAAGGGAAAAGCTGATCCAAAATGTCATGTGTTGACTTATGTATATATAGGAGTTGGAGGAGAAGAGAAAGCAGAGAGCGCAGGTGTCGTACGAGAGGAGAAAGCAGCTTGTGAAGCTGCGTCTCAAAGCAGAGAAGGCAGCTGAAGAAAAGCTCGGCACACAGCTTCAAATTCTGGCGCCGCTCAAGTATTGAGTTTGTTATATTATTTATAGTTGTAAGCATGTTCCTCATCTCTGATTATATGTTGTTGGAGGTTTTGGTTTCAAGGCTCCTTCTGTGGCACCCTTTAGTTGTTTTTCTTTTCTTTTTGTCTTATATTGTGGAGCTCTTCAATGTATTATTTGCTGTGTTTCTTTTTGGCTTTGCTAGATTTATATTTACAAGGAAAAGATATAACAGATTGTTATTAAAGCAAAGAAATGTGGCATATATCATCCACTGTTAAAAGATAACGCTACCAACCGGATCGATCTCTAGATCCATCAGACTCTGGTAAAAGAAGAAGGCGCTATCGTCACAAGGTGTCACCGAGTAAAATGTCTAATTATGATTTCCAACAAATGGGTATATTTTCTCAATAAATCTTTTAAAATCCGTATATTTTTAAAAGTTATAATAACATTAACTAAACCGGAGAAACTTGAATTTAACTTACATTTGAAAAATAACATGAAGGCTGCCTTAACTGATGCCAACTGATGCCATACCTACAAAACCCATTCCTTATGAATGCACATGTGCGTATATTGCACTGTGAGTACTACTGATTTCCGTATTTTAAAATTTATTGATAAACAAATACAATAATACACATCCGTAAAGTGAAATAAATGTTAACGTACACAGTAACAATGTCATGAATCATTTAAAAAAAATAAAAAAAAAACATATGGAGACATTCAGAGTGGAGTTGTGTTGTGAGGGATCTACCACATCCTCCAAGTCCCCTGACTGACATGGTTAGATGCCTCACAACAAATAACACCTCTATACGCAAAACATAAATGTCAGCGAGGCGGCCCATCATGAGTTAGCCCCAATGGTATCGGCTGCTTTGCAGTAGTATTCATTGAGTTAAGAAATTGAAGGCTCACTCGTGAATCTCAACACTGCCGGCCGATGCCTGGTTCGCTGCTCGATTGCTCCCAAAGTTCTTTTTATTCGATTCCTGAGCTATTCTCGAGCCAAACTGAATTGAAGAAGAATAGAAAGATGATCAGAAAAATACCATAACAGAACAACTTTGTCAATGGTACACTCCGATACTTGGACGAAAGTCAGAATAAGATTGAAATGAATTGTTTATAAGATTTATTAAAAAAGAAAAAAAAAACCTTCTTCTAAGGCATAGATTGATCAAATACCTGGATAGCCCTCTTTGGGAGAAGGGCTGCACCTTCTAAACCCAACAACTTTGCAACCTGGAACATCAGTTAATCAGAACAAAGATAAAAGGAAGGGTTGGTTGATAAATAACAACCGCAGCGACCTTTTGCAGATATTCCTTGATTTTCAGAATAGGTGTTTCTAAACAGATACATTTTAGAACAGCATTCCCTCAGTCTCTAGCATCTAAATAATCATTGATGAGGATACCAACAGGGTGGGAGAAATGAGAATCGAACATGTACCTCTCTCAGAATTTTCTTGTCACCTTTACCAACTGGTTCATTGAGGTTTGTAACCTCCCACAGAGGAATTTCAAGTAAAGTTCTAATAACATCCTCATCCAAGAACGGAAACCTTGCCTGATTACAGCAGATATACTGATTAAACTTTTATAACTTAAGTTTGATTTAATATATCTAACAAAATAAATACCTCCTTTCCATGATCTGAAATGCACCTGTCATCTCTGCCTAAGTTCCTTATCCATATTCTCTGCATATCCAATCTCATTTCATTGTGTAGGGCAACCCAACTGAATAAGAAACGAAGTTGATGCATGAGTGGCCGATGAAGTTAAGTATTCAGTGATATAATCTTTAGTTGCTATAGAGATAATGGCATCAATTGCAAAAATTGCTGATCATCTGGCAACTAAAATACAAGAGATCCAACGCTGAGACCATTGGGTAAACCTATATGAATCCCTGGAATTTATAAAAAAAGCACTGGATGATAGCTAATGTGCAATATAATACAGAACGACATGTGGATGATATGAATAGATAATAAAATTGCAAATTTAGAAAAACTAGTCATACCCCCCTGCCCGATATTTTGTTCTGTGCCTACCATAGCCAGCACACTGCTCATCAGCACCAGAACCAACTAGGAGAACTCTGGCTGTCGATTTGTATTTGTATCGACAATTATTTTCTCCACAATTAGGATTGATGTTCTCATCTACCCAACCATCTCCACCAGCAGCCAGCCACAGAGCAGTACCGATGTTCAGATCCTGTTACTATTAAAAATTCTATCAATGTAACATTGATCAATATGTACACGGATATAATTTCTATGAATTAGAGAACTGAAATTTTCTGTTGAAAATCAGAATTTATACTGAACCAAGTCTTCTGTTGATCAATATGAAAGACTATTAAGCATTTCAAAAAGTGAAGACATTGATGTAATAAGCATTATGAAGATAGATCAAGAGAATATTTGTTCACATGAAAAAAAATATTATTTTGTTTAGCATTTTGGTCATCAAACAAAAGGATGACCAGCAGTGGAAAAAGCCACTTACTCATTTATAAACATAATGGCCACTCCTTATCACAGTAATATAAAATAAGCTGGAATAACCATTGTGCATTTTGTAGAGGAAAAGTAGCTAACACATACCATGTAAGTCTTCAAGGGATGTATAAGTGACATTACATGCTTGGTTTCCCAGGCTAAATTAGACAAATCGGCATCAATCTCCACAAGTCGCCACCTATAATTTAGTTTACACTTCAAAGAGAGAACTTAAATAAAGGGGTAATAAATTAATGCAGACGTTATTCAGATCCTATTCATACGCACACACAGTCAGCAAGAAATGAATGCACTGCACTAACCAGTTATCAACTAATACATTCACTAACAAACTTAAAAACTTTTTCATAACCAACTATTCCTCGGTTCCTCCCAACCCCTGATATAAGGCCAGGGCAATTTTCACTATATTTAAGATCATATCATGTTCTTATCCTTTCGTTCCGTAAGTTTTACAGTTCTTGTAGGCTTAACCATGTCTAAGTTTAACTCTTTAGAGTCTTTACTGAGACTTCAAGATAAAAAGAAAGACACAGGAAGAATTAAATATTTAACTATGCTAGCTGCAATAAGACATAGAAGGTTAACAATAACATACTTGTATGTATGTAAATGCAAAGAAAGTTTTTCCACCAACAATATGTGAACATATACTTGTGAGCATGAAAATGCAAAGAAGATTTATAATTAATAGTATGTGAACATCAGCATGGGAAATGACAGAGTGGACGCGCACATGTACAACCAAATGAGGTTATTACCTTCTCAAAGGAGCAATCCTGCGAGTTCTCTGATTCCAACCCATGCTGAAACTCTATCAGGAGCAAGGTTTCCATCAAAGCTTACATTCAAAAGATCAATCGTGTCTGCAAATTGGGCCAACCAACAAAAATGACTGTAGTTTATATGTAGAAGATAGTAGGTCATAGGAAATGGGGGTGACGATATTGTATATGGTTTAAACAAAGCTATGATGCAAATCAGAGAAATGGCAATTGTTCATAAGAAATGGAGACTAAATTAGCGTAAGAGTTCAAGAAAGCTACAATCTTAATTCGAGAGGAGGCAGCCGGAGATAGTAAAGGAAGACAAAAGACATTCATGGGTTACTTACAACTGAAATCGATGCATTCATCCAATAATGCTGCGAGGATCATAGAATCCAGGCCACCTGAAAACAAAATAGCAAAGGGTGCCAAATCCTTTTCTCCAGCCTGACATAGGGATGTCTGTGATTGATTAAATTTTAAGATAAATCATCAAGAAGCAACACTTCAAACGCAATCAAGAGACTTAAATAATCATAAGGATTGAGAGATCAAGGCCATGCTTAATAAACTAATCATGAAGCAATTGTGTTCAACTCATAGATAAGTGATAAAATGACATCACCCAGCAACACAACAAAAGATCATTAAAAAAATCCATAACTTTGAATGAGAAAAGAAAATCCCCTGCGACCATAATCATGGTCAGGATAGGAGAAATCCCCACCAAGTAATTGTAGGTCAAATTAACGCCGTACTCTGGAACAGATGTCAACAGTCAAGTACATAATAGCCATGTAAAACACTTTATTTAATCAGCAGAGACCATATAATGAAACTATATGTATTTTCTATATCCAGATCATTAAAAAGTTTGTGCTTCATATACTCAGATTAAGACTAGAGGTTCATGCTTTATATACCATGCTTAGAGCGGTGCGTTGCATAACAGATTGTCTCAGAACATTAAGCACCTTATAAGCATTCTCTGCAAGAGTAAAAGTTGTCTTATGTGAAATCTCCCCTAACCAAATCCAAAGATAAGATTAATCTTTTCTAAACTAAATAATGTTGACCTGACTAAGAGTATTGGTTAAAAATTTTGTAGCAAAATTACCTGTTTGTTTCTTGATACAATCCACCATGTCTCCAACACTGTAAGCCAAGCCATGTTGCTTCACCGCATGTTGATAAACTTCCACCAGTTTTGGGTCCAAAAGCCCGCTCCCATTTAATAAG
>CACTHL010000864.1:0-224449 GCA_902712375.1 Dioscorea dumetorum
AATATTATTAATAAGTTCATTAATAAGAATTATTTATAAAAACCATTAGTAGAATTATTTATAGTCTCATTAATAAATAAGCTTGTTTAGGACACCATGCACATAATTGACTTATATTTGATATTTGATATTTTATATATTTGTTGATAATTCTTTTATTTAAATATGTTTGTAGTTCAAAATAATTTATTTACTAATAAAATAAATGTATTAAAGTGGTATAAGTGTGGAACAAATGTAAGAAGTTGTATTTTATTATTAATAATAATAATTAACATTATTCTTTGATTTAATTACGAAAGGAATGAAATATTAACTCTCCCTTTCAATTTTATCTTTTTAAAATTTGCAGCTTTCATCTAATCGTCTCAAATATAACTCTACAATACAAAGTATGAGATTATAAAAAAAAAAAAAAAAAAGTGAGTTGATTTTTCTTCCGCAAAGTGTTTGAACTTTTTCTCCTAATTAATTAATTCTAATACAACAAATTAAGATCGATGACAAATATCAAACGTAGCATAATTAAGTTAATTAATCATGTCGAAAATCTCTTATGCTTAATCAACATAATTAAGCAAAAAAGGATAATTAAACAACATAGAACAATATATAGTCTATTCCCTCAAACCAAGTTCCTCCTCTAAATAGGCCAACCAACTCTTGTTCTCAACCATTGATGTTCTTGACTCATCATCTTGGCTAAGTACTGTTTCTTTGAAACAAGTTTCATCATCAATTAAGCTCCAAAACTCTGGCTCAATTTGGCAATCCAATTCATCAATATCAATGAACTTGGTTAAGTCTTCTTGTAATTCTTTATCATTGTTATTGTTGTTCTCCTTCCTCTCAATATTCTCATCATTGTTCATAAGACCATGATGAGACTCTTCAAGCATCAACCAATATTCAACTTCTAAGTCATCCAACAAGTCAATGTAGTTTGAAGGTTCATTACTTTGTTTTGTTGTCCCACCTCCTTCATTTTGATTATTAATTGTGCATGAACTCATGGATGATGATGATGATGACACTAGTGACGACGACGATGAGGAGGTTTGTATTTGTTTCTTTAAGTGAGTGTTCCAAATGTTCTTGATCTCATTATCGGTCCTTCCTGGTAAGCAAGACGCGATTTTCGACCATCTGTATGATGTGAAATAGAAAATGTATATTAATTAAAATTTTTTTTTAAGATGATAAAATGATATATTAATGGAAGCACGAAACATACTTATTGCCCCATGATTGATGTAATTTCATTATTGTGATCTCTTCTTCTTTGGTGAAGTTACCACGTTTGACATCAGGGCGAAGGTAATTTATCCATCTTAATCGGCAACTCTTTCCACATCTTGATAGTCCTATATATATATAGCCAATAAATTATTTAGGTAAGTACGCAGATTAATAATAATAATAATAATAATAATAATAATAATATAGAATAAAATAAAATGAGAAAGAAAAGGAGAAAATGGACAGAAGAGCACCTGCCAGTCTAGGAAGAGCTCTCCAATTAGCATGCCCATGTTTGTCAATATATTGAATGAGCTTCTTATCCTCCTCTGGTGTCCATAAACCCTTATTCAACTCTCCATCCTTCTCACAACTCTCTCTTCTTCTCATCCTTCCCATCTCTCTCTTTCTCTCAAGATTTCTCTTGATATTCCTCTTCACCACCTTTCTATATATACTTCTCTTCTCCCCCCTTCTCAAAACTTATATATATATATATATATATATATAACCATCCATTAATGGAACTACATTAAGGTTTGGTTTAACACTTAAGAGTACTATATTGAGGTTTGATTTATTATTATTAATATTATTATTTATTGGGATAGTCAAAAGGTTTTGCATGACCACGTGAACATTGAAAGAGACGGAGAAGCCAGGGATGATTAAATAGATATTAATTTTCAGGGAGGAGTTTTTGTTTTTACATGTCCTTGTTGAAAAAAACATGCTTTTATTTGAAGGACACTTTTCTTCTTTTAAGAATATAAAAAATTAGTTTAAAAATATATCTGAGTTTTTTTTTTTTTTTTTTTTGGTCTATTGACACCGGGACTTTGAGCGGTGAGGACACAGGTATTTGTTGAAATATTATCTTCACTTACTCCACACATGTTTTGATTTTTTTTTTTTTAAATAGGAGATGTTTGTTTTCTGTTTATAAAAAAAAATCGGTGTTAATAACTTAATTATTTATATCATCTATTAAAAAAATTATTATTAATTTTCTTAAATATGTTGTTTATGTTGTTTTGGATTTAAAATTTATTTATTTTTTATTTTGACATATTGATAATATTTTTTGCTATTTAATTTTGTATAAAAAATGTTGTTAATAACACAAAAGACATATAAAAAAATATAAATAACTTTTTGTTAAAAAAAAACAAATAGTAAATTATACAGTAGTAGACAGCATGAAACACATCATCCATGATTGAACAAAAGCACTATTATTACTTTATTTATTTTAATAACTGCATGAATATTTGCACAATGCTAGCTTTGTTGGTTTAACATTTATAAATTTGAGGTACATTAATTATTTATTTATTTCATTGCAATTACATGTTCAAATGTGCACCTGAAGCATGAAAACTTAAATTAATAGAATGATGCTATGTGAGCACCATAAGTTGACAAGTGTTAAATTATAATTAATTCTGGATTGTAAAATTTTATTTAATTATCACTATAATGAAAGTGCTAAATATGTGCTTTTATAATTAATTCTGGATTGTAAAATTTTTTTCTAAAAAAAAACTTAGTTTTTCTTCATCACCTAAGCCATCTATCTATCAGGGTGTACAGTTTTTGATTTAAAATTTAAGATTTAAAGTTCAATGTTAAATATTTAGGATTTAGGAGTTTTAGAGAGTATAGGTTTTAATAGTATTTGAGATTAAGATTAAGGTTTTCATATTTTAGGTAGGAGGTTTTATTAATCTAGTAAACGCATATCTTATTATGTGTTTGATGCACATATGATAAACCATTAGATAGTATTTTGTTATCGTATCTTATATTAAAAATTTATCAAATAATAGAAAATATGATATGAATTGCTTTTAAATAGATAGAATTATCTTTGATGATATAACTTTATATAATTTTTTAAAATATCCTTTTCCTCAATAATTTGGCTTACATGTATATTGGTTTCTATTCAAAATTATATATATATATATATATATATATATATAACCCAAAAATAAAGCCCATAAATATAAAAATTATATTATCACCAAAAGCAACTTGCAAAAATTACAGTCCATACCTAACTCATTGGCAAAAATCACAAATGAAATCATTAACATAGCAAGAAACCAGAGTAGCAACTTATTAATAAAAAAACAAAGTTTTCCATGATTACTCTAAATAAAGCGATATTACTAAATTACAAAATCTTAGTTTAAAAGAAAATAGATAGTATTTAAAAAAAAACCTATCTTAATGACTTTAAGAACGAGTTCGGTTAAAATGTAAATTTCTGGGTTTTTTTCCAAAATAACCATCTTTTTTTTTTTAATTGTCAAAATAACCCTACACAAAATATATTTACCAAACTAACCATGAAACCATCACATCAACACCTATCTCATCACCCATGTATTTTTAAAATATAAAATATTAGGTTTTTTTTCAAAAACACCCTTTATGTTTTTAAAATACAAATAAAAAATAGTTTTATTTTTTAAACCATTTTCTTAAGTTATTATTATTAAATATTTATTATTATTTTTATAAAAAAAACAAAATAAAATTTTTTTTACGGGATTTATTTTAAAAGATATATTGTTTTAAAAATATATTATTATTTTTTAAAAACACCCTATTTAAGTTGTTATTTATTAAAAGCTTTTTTAATTTCATTTATTTTAAAAATATATTATTATTATCATTAGTTTATACATTTTTTTTCAAAAGTATTGTTTTTATTAAAAACTTATTTTTACAACTATATTATTATTATTATTATTATTATTATCATCATCATCGAATAAAAAATAATAATTGCATTCAAGTACAAATAGAAAATACATTCATCAATGTTTTTACATTACATATTTCTATCCTGTGTTGGGCAACTAGTTATATAATGTCCAGCTTGTTTACATAAAGAGCATAAATTATGTCTACTATGATCAGGGATTCGATCCATGTGCATGCGTCTACGTCTGATCTTTGGTCGGTCGGCGGTCCGTCGTTCTACAGGTGGAACCATTTTTGGTCCAGGAACAGATTGCCAAAACTGTGAACTTTGTATTGGATGAAAACATGGAGCATAGATCTGCCTGTAGAAGCCTAGAGTATACCAAGCAGGGCACAACACATATGGGTTGATATTTGCATTTGCAGCATTACATACCTTCAAAACATGTATGCATGGGAATCGACGAGCAACCATAAATCCGCACGTGCATGTGGAATGAATTCCATTAAGGACTACTTCATAGTCAATTGTGTCCTCATTAACACATTCTGTAACTTGAAATTCATTATAATTAAAGTGCCGAACGTTTAAATATCGGCCTTTCTCAATATCATCATGCATCCTTGCTTCGTTGTCAAAGTTCGATTCATAGCAAGTCCGCGTTCACGGTTTTCAAAAAAATACATCGCAGTACGATGGAAAGTGGATGATACAAGAGCTCTTACCAGTAAACCACGAGCACCTTTGAAAACTGAGTTAAAACTTTTTGATAAGTTAATGTTGTGTCGTCCGCAACGTCTACCATTATCATGCACCATTGTCCACATTTCTCTTGGCCCAATAGATGAGGAGAAATCTGTAAACATGGGGTATCTTTCGGTCAATATGTTCTGCAACTCTTCAAATTTTTGTGTTGAGACAGCTGTTGACGCCCTCCAAAAAAGATTCGCACCAGATTTGCTTTTGCAAAGTTGTAAAAAATTATCGTAAGATGTCGCAAACAGTACCGATGAACATGGCCATATTGTGGAGGGAAAGCTTCACGAACAACATTTACGTTACCTCTGAATCGGTCAGAGATAATGCATATAGGGCGCGAAGGATCCAATGTTTTGTATACATTATTTAAAAACCATAACCAACTTTCTCTATTCTCGCCTTCAACTATAGCAAATGCATAAGGAAATATGTGATCTTCAGCATCTTCCCCTGTAGCCATTAATAGAGTTCATTTGTATTTTC
Source organism: Dioscorea dumetorum (assembly GCA_902712375.1). NCBI lineage: Eukaryota > Viridiplantae > Streptophyta > Magnoliopsida > Dioscoreales > Dioscoreaceae > Dioscorea > Dioscorea dumetorum. Next base: position 5,198 of record CACTHL010000864.1, read on the forward strand.
AATGCAAAAATGTCCCATCTACCGAGAGAACGGAACGACAAGAATTGAAACCAATTATAGATGGCCCAAAAGCCCAAAATACCCTTTTAAAACGCTCCCATCAGGACCCCATTCAAAGAGCAAGCAAGATAAATAAAAAATTGGGGGTAAAAAAGTAAAAAAAAAAAATCATCCTATCTTAACCATTTCTATCCCAACCCACTCCTTCGAATTAGTTATTTTGTAAGTAAGATAATTTTTTCCATAAAATAAGGCTATCATATCATGTTGGCTTTATCAAAGAAAAAAATAAGAGCAGGATATATATATTAATGTATTCTATCATATATTTTTTTATCTTATTCATTAAATGGACACTTAAGATTTGATTTTTTTAATATTATTACATAATAAATGATAAAATCATCTATATTTATTGTCAAGACATTGGGTTCACATTACAAGCCAATTTAATCTGGATTCATTTTTGAGCCATGATCTAACTTGGTTGTTTTTTAAGTGAGGTCAAAAGTTATATTCTAACTAACGGCTTTTTGATCTATTGGTACCAAATCGTTTATGAGAGTGTTTATTTCATAACCCGAGATCGAATCCCACAACTCTCATAATATGAGGGTATAGATATTGTTAAGCTTGCAGTTGCACTCCATAGTTGTGTACATCCCTTAATCGTATTTTGTTTTTTGAAAAAATGTATATTCTACTCTACTCAAAGCAATGTTTTAAAAATCAGACCGGATTGGCTTGTTCAACTGTGAACCGGCTAGTAAACCGGTCCGGTTAGTCACACCAAACAACAAGTAACCGAACCGATCTGTTTAACTGTTTAAATCGGACCGGATGGTTGACTAATTTAATTGGTTTATTTATTTTAAAATTAAACTATAAAGACAATATAACTTTGTAATATGTAATTTTATATTTTTAATTATTTTTTACTTATTTTTTAGTTTTTTTTTAAATTTAAAATTTATTTATTTGAAAAATATTAAATCCGGTTGAACCGGTTATTAAAACATTGACTCAAAAGTCTAGAAAGCAAGAAAAAGACTAAAAGAGTGTCACATGAAAAGCATTTGAGTCATTGTCACATGTTAAAATCTAAAAAGTAAGTAAGATATAATATTTATATCTCTAACATTGAAAATATTAAATTATGTCACTCATGCACCATGGTATTCACATAGGGTTGGTGTGGTGTCTTTTTCATGGGCCATGCTTTTTATTTTTTTAGTTATTTCCAAGATTTATGCATGTGATTTGGAAACATGAATACCAAACATAAGCCAGACAAATTATTGTATTGTATTGTATAACATGAATATAAAATATTCTGATGGGATGAATAAATAAGAATCTAATGATAACTAAATAAATAAGAATATAAATTATCTTCTTTTTTTTTTTAACCTTTATTCAACAGAGGCTGTATGCAACTCTCATTATATTTAAAAAATAATATATCATATTTTGTACATAAATATTTTTTTCCTTTTTTAAATACATATACTTCAGTCTTTATTTTCACTTTAATAAGCACCATTGATAAAATTAGACCTAAGAATTCAAAACAAATATTTTAAAATTTTAGATGTTGAAATAATAAAAAAAACTTTAGAACTATTAATTGGTTTAATATTTTCAGAATGATAAAAAGAAATTAGAATTAAGTGGAATGTTAGTTTGATTTTTTTTATTTTTTATTTTGTCCCTTAAGATTGAAGAGGTAACTAACAGCAATCTCTTTAAAAACTTGGCCTATACTCCCTGTGATCATTTTGATGTTATTTTTTATATTTTATTTTTGAAAATCTATTAAATATTAAATAAAATTTTGCAAATTTACTTTTTATCCATAATATAAATTATGGTAGTTGTCAATAATTTTTTAGATATTTTACATTGAATGTTTTTGTTTTGCAGGAGAAACAAATTCCAGCCTCATGTTACAAAGAATGAGGGCAAAATATATTGAGCTATTAACACCGCACCTATGTGCATCCTAAGTGCACAGTTTATCTAAATTTCATCAAAAAATCATATTAGGTTTTTCTACACTTTTTAATAAATATTTTTTCCAACAATAATTGCTATATCAAAGAGGGAATGAAAGAGATAATTGAAACAAAAAAAAATTAATGGAATTTGGATAGGTCACTATAGAATAGGAAATGTTAAAAAGATGATAAAATATTTTATAATTTCAATAATATCAATTAATTTTCTTTTTTTTCAATGTTTTTCAACTTTTAGACAAGCCGAGAGGTTGGAGTTGCCGGAGTCCCTTGACGGTCAGTAGTGAGCTTGAAGAAGTGTTGCTTGCCGCCAACTCACCGACAAGCTTGGAGGTAAGTCAGTGCTAGCTGTAGTTTTGGTTTTGAGCTGCTTAACTACCTTGCTTATGCTATTGTGAGCACGAACTGTGGGTGGTACCAGCGCCCATGTGTGCGCGGCCCCACAGGACGCAATCGAGGCATGCGCAGGCCCCTGTCTTAGTTTAGCGGGCCCATTAGGGATTTCGTTCTTCTTGACAAAAAAAAACTACCTTGCTTATGCTACATGGTATTTGAGCTGCATGTTTAAACTAATTCTTATGTTTCTTTCTGGCCAAGTGTTTTGAACTACACTTTCTCTTGGTGTAGTTATGGCTTTGTTTGGATTGGCTTTTAACAGAAGTGTTTTTTTTTAAGTTCTGTAGATGCACTTTTAAAAAAAGTGTTTTTCAGAGTAAGTTAAGTGTTTTTCTGTATTTTATATTTGGATAGATTAATACAGAAATGCTTTTATATGTGTGAAGTTGTTTAGATGTGAATTTGTAAAAGCACTTTGGATGTGGTAAATTGCTAAAATGGGCATTCATTGATTTTTCATTCAGTTACTATTATATATTAATATTAATAATGATAATGACTACTGTTATGATAATAACAATAACTTAATATATTATAATAATAATTACAATTATAATTATAATTATAATATTAATATTAATTATATAGTAATAATTATTATTATCGTTGTCATTAAGTTATTAATGTATTACAAATATAATTATAATTATAATATTAATTATACAATTATTATTATTATCGTTGTCATCAACCCGAATATAATAATTATTATTATTATAGAATTGAGGGAAATTGATTATTTGTGAGGGTTACTTTAATAATTTGATAACCCAAAAACAGTTTCTCAGATGTGCTTTTCTGATAAACACCTCTGGGGAAGCTTCTGCTCAACATCCAAACAAACATGATTTTTAAAACCCAGAAATGCTTAAGTTATAAAAAAAAACACTTTTAGGCTTTAAAAAAACCAATCCAGACACTCCCTGTATATATATATATATATTTGCTGTTACGAGTAAGTCAACAACTGACCATTTGTGCTAGAAAATGTGTATCTATATGCTCTTGGTTTGTAGCCTTGTGTCAGTGAGTGTGTAATGTAATGCTGATCCTGCAGCCCTTGATTTAGTTTTGTGTGTGTTTATATTTTAAGCTGAAACCTTTATATATATATATATATATATATATATATATATATATATATATATTTATACCTGCAACTGGTCATTCATATTAGTGTAGACATACCTACTTATGTTCTTGGAACTACAGCCATTTGTTTAGTGTGCATATATCATAGAGATGTATACATTTTATATATGTATATTTTTCAACCACCTAAGTGTGTTTGTATATATGTACACATGTGTACATTTATGATCCACAGCCTTGTATATCGCTATATATACATTTGAAATCCTTTTTAAGAAGATTCTCTATAATATGCTTTTTTAGTCTCAATGGATATTTGATTTGAGAGGGTTTCAACTTTCATATGCATAAAAAGTGTGGGTATTTTTTTTTATCAGGTTCGTTCTTTTCACCACTTGTATGATCTCAATTATATTTAATAGTTTGTTTAGTGGGTTATCAAGCTTATAAATTTGTTTTTTTTTTCATTTTTATAGAATAAGAGTAAAATAAATCTGTGTGTACTTTCACCTCTTGGATATGTAGGTGTTTGTTTGCTCTTCAGGCTGGTTAGGTTGAGTTTGGGCCGTGATAAATTAAGAGATTGTTGATTATATATTTCGTCTAATATTTCTTTTTTTCCCATTTTTTCCTACTATTATAAAATAAAATTATAAATTAAGCAATTCATAATTTTATGTTGTTTATTTTTTCTTTGTTAATTCAAAAATTATTTGATTTTAATATTTAGACGTTAAATCTTCCCCCACTCTCATTTCAAAACCTAATTTCATAGATTATATGTTCATTTGGTTCAAGAGAAGTTTAATTTTTATTTAAACAATTTTTTTAAATATAATTGATATATAGCAATAAATCATCTAGAAAAATACGCAGACTTCTGTTTATTAGGAATGTTGATTAAAAGTCATTGAATCATGATCAAATGACTATTATTTATATAAATATTGTACTATATACATTTTTTACAATTTCGCACTATTTATTACTGTTTCATACTATTTATCATTGTGTCCAAATAAATTGTAACCGTTGGATGTAAATCCATTAAATAATAGGTCATATATATATATATAATATGCACATATCCAAAATGGCAAAAATGGAGCAACAAATTTCTCAACTTATTCAAAATATGAAAGTCTAGTTATATGATATTGTTGTACTTAATTATTTAACTAATTTATTACTTTTATCTAGAAAAAAATGGTTGCACATATCAATATTTACAAATTATTTATTTTTAAATTTTATTATGGTCAAAATTTAAAATACGGAGAGAAGATTTATGTGAAAAACACTAAACATATAATCCACATAGATATTCAATACTATATATGGGCCATAGAAAAAAGTATGTCAGTGCAAAAATTATAGTTGAAAATTTAAAGAAAAAAAATTTAAGATGAGAATGAAATTAAAATATTTTTTTGGGATAAACAAAGATATCGTGCGCCAAAACAAAGATATCGTGCGAAGGATATGTATGTGACCAAAGTGTAAATTTTCACAGCATATCATAATAACACTAAGGGTCTGCTTGGATGGGGGGTTTTGGAGGTAGAGTAAAGTAAGGGTTTTCAAGAACCCATGCTTGGATGGGAGGTAAGGGTTGGGAGGGGTTAGTGGAGGTTTTAAAACCTCCACTTTTGTCAAGTTTCTCAACCCTCCAAATTGGAGGGTTGGGAAGGTTTTGAGTTAATATTTTTTTTGTTTGGACCAAACTGCCCTTATAGGTTTCATATAATTCCACCCATTATTATATTTCTATTTCCCTTCATTTTCTACTTTCCTTCTCTTTCTGAGGTTTTAAAGAACAACGCCGCTGCTACCGCTGCCGCCGTCGCCACCTCGGACTCACCGCTAATTGTGTCTTGGCCCTTCTCTCTATCTCCGAAAGCAGCGCCACTTTCTCACACGTTTTTTCTCCCAATCTCTGCAGGTACCATTCAGATCGCTTGTAAAGGTTCTAATCTTCACTCCTTTTCTTTTTTTCATTTGTGCTTTTTTTGGGTTTGAGATCAAGATTGATGATGTTTCTATTTTGCATTTTTTTAGCTGATTTTGTTGTCTTTTTGTTTGAATCTGTTGAAAAGATCATGTTTTATGTAGATTTTGTGTGAAGTTTGTTGAAAATATCATGTTTTGGCTGATTTTATGTAGATCTTGATTAGTAATATGGATTGCCCGTTGTTTGTGTATCTGGTCATATATTCTTGTAGCTCGATTCACTCTGTGGATCTAAATGTTTGGTATTGGTCTCTATATGTTAGATTAGTTTGAATTTTGAAGGTCAATTATCCCATTATATTATGCTAGTATTTATGAATGCTTAAGAGAAAATTAATCTGCATGCTGATGAATCATGTTTAACTTAACATTTAAAAACAAAAAATTTATCTGAGCAGAGTGAAGACTCCAATCTGAATTTGACATTAGTGCAGGAAGAAAATGAGCTTGCTAATAGACACAGGAAATAGATGGTTCTCCACCAAATCAATAAATTATGGCTTTTTTTTGTGAGCATATAAGACTTAGTCATTAAATGAATTTCTTCCCAGATTTTGTTATTAGTACTTTAAGTGGGACTGAGACTCTTCAGAAACCAAAAAACATGTCTACACTTTTTTACCTGAAGTCCTGCTCCTGTGAAAAATGCTAGTCTAATTTCTTTGGATTTGAAAACATTTGAGTAACTGACAGAATTTTCAAATTCAAGATCTTCAACTGAAGCAACAGAAAGCAAATCTTTCTCCTCCTCTAAACAAACAGGGTCATATATTTTGGCAAGAACCGCAATAGCTTTGACTTTCTCATTCTGTATTATATGCATGGAGCATCACAATTAAAGATTTTACCCAGAGAACATGTGAAACATGGGAAAAAAAACTCCTTAGAGAAGGCTTCACCTTCATGTAAAGCCAACGGGGTGATTCTGGCAGAAAGAGCATCAATAAAAACTGTAGAATAGCTGGCAATGCCACAACACCAGCATCCAGCGCCATGTCCCTCTTACCTGATTGAAAAGAAAAATTCACAATAACTAAAGATACCTAAAAGAAGGATCCAAGGCAAGTTTCCAATTAGAGTTAAGCATGTCTACAACACAGCCAGGATACAAGAACTATGTAAAGGCTAGAACATCACCCTTCAAATAGGAAGAAGCATTGAGAATCTATGTTATTGTTGCTTATGCTCATTGACAACAATCTGAAATCAAAATATTTTCCTTTCCATATAGTTGAAAAAATGAAATTGATAACATGGGATGAGTTGGACCTTGTTGCAAGAGATACACATGTGAATCTATTCAAGGTGCTTTCTTTGTTTCTGGTATTGGACATTCAAGGTGCTTTCTTTGCTTCTAGTGGTGAAAGGAAGCATGACAATGTTGGTTGTCATGGTTGTGATGCAAAGTATATATCTCCATGATTAATTGTAATTGATTGCGTAATTACATCATTAATTGTTGAGACATCATTCTCTTCCTCACCTAATCTAATTATAATTTAAAAAAGTTAAAATTTTAATAATAATAATAAATAAATAATGAAAAAATTCAGAAATATTACTTAATTATTAATGATACTGTTTAAGCTATTTCTCGCGTAGTTATAATTAATTGTAATAATAATAATTAAAAAATTGGAAATATTACTTAATTATTAATTTAAAATTGAGAAATATTACTTAATTATAATTTAAAAAATAATTAAAATTGTAATAATAATAATAAATAAATAATGATAAAAAAATTGGGAAATATTACTTAATTATTAATAATAATGTTTAAACTCTTACTCATTTAATTATAATTAATAATAATAAAAATGATAAAGAAATATAGAACTTTATAAATTGAAAAATATTACTTAATCTATTAATGATATTGTTTAATTAATTTTATTATTGAAAATGAAATTCTATAACATTTTTTTTCCTTATTTATAACAACAAGGGTAATTTAGTAATATACTATGTAATTTTACCTCCACTAACCTCCCAACCAAGTTCAAAACCTCCAATTACATTACCTTCTATCCAAGCAAAGTATGGTTCAAAACCTTCCTATACCTTCCTTTACCTTACCTTACCTTACTTTATGAAACATCCAAAAACCCCCATCCAAGCAAAGCCTAAAGTGAACAATCATATCATATATATTTATACACCTAAGTAAAAATTAAAATTATGTTTAACCTTTTATAGGAGTATAAAAGCAAATTAGAATTTTCAAGGACATAGATACATATTTGTGCTGTTTAACCAGTAATTCAATCCAATAAAACTTAAAGACAAATTAAAACAAGACCAACTATGAACAAGCAAATCATAAACACATGTTGGGATAACAAATTACAGTAAATGTTCCACATGCAATGAGTTTCATCACCAAATGATCAATGGATTCATTGAGATTTCTACAAAACAAGCGATCGTTTTTTTTTTTTTTCCCTTTTGGGTATTCAAAATCACAAATCAATCAGACATCTCCAAGGAAGAATACTAAAGCAACAGCGATCCTGCAGAAAATCATCAAACAAGTATCAGACGTCTGCAAAATTCAGTAAAATGAACGGATTTAGGAGCTAACAAGTCTTCGCCGTTAAAATGAATGACGCTTATAATCAATGCAAATCTCACCTCAACAAAATAGAACACAGATAGACATGAAAATCATCAACTGCTCTTCCCGATGGTTTTCGCCGGAGGTAGTGTACCAAATACATTATCCCACAGTGAAGATGTGATCCCGAAACCGGAAGTTTGCATCCTAAAGTGATGGTTCAGATGATATCGCTGGAACATGAGAAAAAGGTTGTCACAAATTGCGCAAATGAAATTGAACAGTTTTTAAGACTTTCTGATTAAAAATTTCTGACCTTAAGATGCCGAGCAGGGTCTTTAGTTGGCTGCCCATGGTGTAGATAATAATGTGTGCAATCATACATCACATAGCCCAACAATCCGCCCCCAAATAAGGCCGGGGTCGTTGAAGGGGTTGACATGAGTTTCACCAGGTTCCAGAACTAGTAGCCCATAAAGAACAATTCATAGGAGAATTAGAAAGGGAACTGAGAACAAGAGTAACTTCACTAAGATCTAAGGATTTGTGAACTTTAAATGGGCACATACTGGAATCAAGAGTACAGCTGTTGCTGCAGGTGGGAAAACAAGACGCAAACCGTCCATAGGGTGCTTATGATGGCATCCGTGAAGAAGATAATGAATGGTATTTCCCCTGCAATGAGTTTCTTAAATTTTACACTTGATTGAAATTTTTCGGTAAAAAATTAGGCACATTTGATTAAATAAAAAGGATTGAACATCACATACCAATAACTTTTTGTTTGGATGTGGAAGAGGAAGCGATGCAAAGTATACTCAATTAAAGTCCAGATAAAGATTCCAGTTCCAAGAATTAGAGCTATGTGAGATGGTGTGTGACCCATACGGTATGACATTGATGTACACCAGCAAACGACAGGCAGCCAAATGCTTGGAATTGCCCACCATACCGTACGAGTTAAGGACTGATAATTGGAAATACCAGATGAGTATCAATTTTTTTTGGAAACACTTAGAACTGGCAATATAGGATAAAAAATTACCTCCCAGAAATTGCTAGCAAAAAAACGTGGACCTTCTTTGCCAACAATAGGTTGATGAACCCATTCTTGGTAAGCTTCCCCAAGATGTCCTACCTAGAATGATAACCAGACTTTACCCCACAGACATACCGATTGCAAACATTAAAACAACCACAAAGCTAGCAATGACACAAGGTATTAATCATAAACAAAGAACAGAAATGTAATCACTAGTACCATCACAAGCAAGCAGACTCATGCATTTGCAATAGATAATTTTATAATACAGTAGTAATAAAGAGGAAGGTTTATGCAGCTGATAGCCAGTGGTTAAATATTTTTTTTCAGAATACAAAGAACATGGATCTTAGCCGACCCAAAATAGTTGGGACGGGCGACTTGTTTGCGTTATTGTTGTTGTAGTAAAGATTGAGTGGCTATGATTATGTTATATGGGAGATGCTTAATGAGGTCAGAATTTAAATTTTGGCATGCATTTTACCTGGAAAACAAGAGGCTTAGTCAAGTCCACGGTGAACTCCTGCGCAACCATTTTGCCTACCTTATCCTGTGCAAAATATCAAAAGAAACAAAAGAATGAAAAAAGCAAAAAGGAACTCAAGACAGCATCTATGAAAATGAAATCCCACCGAACAAGACAACAACAAAAAAACCGAAGAAAATACACACTGTATAAACAAATAAATGAAAAAATAAAATAAAACACTTCAATTAGCACAACAATGGTCAAAATCACCCAAATGCACAATACCAGGATTTCAAAAAGCCAGTTCAAGCATTTCTATAATAAAAAAGTTGCAAACTGATACTCTTATTTACTTTAGTTTCACTAGACATAACTAAATTTTATTTATTATAGTCAGGGTAATTAAAATACTAACAAAGTTCTTTGATAAACTTCTGTTACTAAGAAGTTAATAATTATTCAGTGATAATTTTACTTCCTCTATATATAGCCCAAAAAAAAAACAATTTATCTTAAATCTAAATTTAAAACATAAAACAGAATCTTTCAAATTATAATATTTCAGAAAAGAATATTAAACTGGATCTTAGTGTCCATGACAAGTGAAAAAACACACAAGCAGACACAAAAAAGTAAGATCATCATAAACCCAAATAAATTACAAAAACATTTTTTTTTTACAAAAATATTCCAAAAGAGAATCTCATCAGATCTTAATCTCCAAGAAAAAAATGCCAGTTGAAAGAGAAATCTAAAAAATTAAACAAAAAAAAAATAAAAGAAACCAAAACAAGGATAATTAAGGTAAGAATAGATAAAAACATCCGACCTTTTCTCCATAAAGTACATTATCAGATCAGATCCTCCAAACAAAGAAACCTTTAAAATAAGTAAACCAAGAACACAAACTTCTACAAAATCACAGCTATCACATCAAACATCCCAAAAAAATAAAAAACAAAATCAACCAATCTGAGAAAAAAAACACAGTAAAAACGTCATAGATCTAACAAACAATCAGTAAAGGCATCGAAGCAAAGAATCCAAAGAAGAGTTACCTCTCTAGTGCAATGCCGCTCGATCAGCACCCTCTTCTCCGCGAGCCGCGAGAGCTCAGAGAAGAAGAGGGCAACAAAGAGAGGAAGCCAATGAGACAGCCAGCGAGAGCGAAGTGAAAAGCAGTGAATATTCTTTTTTTTTTTTAATGGAATTTATAGTTTTTATATTTATTTATTTATTTATTTGTGGCTTTTTGGGAAAAACAAGCACCGCGATTCAATCCTGACCGTCTATTCTTCGTGTCAGCCAGGTCGCCAGCTCAGCCTTTTTTGGAATTTAACAGCTCATATCTGACCCTCAAAATAATATTAAAATTATAAATACTTTATTTATTTTTTAAATTTTGAAAAGAAAGCGCTAAACCAAATATTTTTGACTATTTTTATTGTTATATTTTTTTATATCTTGAAATTTTGAGAAATAATTTTTTGAAATAATCACCGGATAAATGTTATGGTAGAACGCACAACTATGACGTATTTTTATTTTAAAATTTAAATTTAAATTTAAATCAAAATCATCACAAATCATCACTCAATCTCATTTTTATTTTATCAAATGATCATCATATACCTATTTTTAATGATGGAGATGATTGTAATTCTATATCAACAATTGACCTAAAATCAGTAACTTGGTGCACAATGTGTCACATATAAATTAATAGTGAAAATGCGGCATTTATGTCATAAAAAATATATCAAAATTTCTTAAGTGATTATTGAGTAAAAAAAAATTGAAGTTAAATAACTTCTTTGATTCAAATTAAAATTTTGAACCCAAAATAAGAGGTGGTCATAGTTTAGTACTCTGTACAAACTTTTACCCAACAATCACTATATAATATATGTTTCTCTTAATAACTTGTTACAGATGTATAAAAAATAATATGTATAATCAATAGAAGAAAGTGACAGTAATTTATCATTATGACGTGTCAATTTACTTGATTTAAATTAGGGGCATCATAACTCACTCTTATATTCCTTAAAAAACAAAAACTAAAATATCCTAGGACATCAGAAAATTATATAGTTAGAAAATAAAGAATAAAATAGTATGGTTGTAATCCAATCAATCTGACACTGAAAAAAATCACATACATATGATTGCATTACTCTCTGTAATGGACCAATACTAAACTTAATCAGATTCAAACACAATATGATCAAAAGGATTGGTGTTAGCCATGAAAATTCTAAGCAAACCAAATGACAAACTCCACACACACATAAATATAGTCTCTCAAAGTCTCATACAAAGAAACACAAGACATTCAATCAATATTCCACCATTTTAGAACAAACAAAACCCCTCACACAAAGATCAAGCAGGAGTTTAGCAGAAAACAAGCTTTCAATGAATAAAATGCCTCAGGCATCAACTTCCTCACCCTCCTCTTCCTCTTCGTACTCCTCATCGGCTGTTGCATCCTGATACTGTTGATACTCAGCCACAAGATCATTCATATTACTCTCAGCTTCAGTGAATTCCATCTCGTCCATGCCTTCTCCGGTGTACCAATGCAAGAAAGCCTTTCTCCTGAACATGGCTGTGAACTGTTCGCTCACCCGCCGGAACATCTCCTGAATGGATGTTGAGTTCCCCATAAATGTAGCTGCCATTTTTAGGCCCCGGGGTGGGATGTCACAAACACTTGATTTTACATTGTTTGGGATCCACTCCACAAAGTAGGATGAGTTCTTGTTCTGGACATTGATCATTTGTTCATCCACTTCCTTTGTGCTCATTTTCCCACGGAACATGGCTGAAGCAGTGAGGTAGCGACCGTGCCGAGGATCAGCAGCACACATCATGTTCTTTGAATCCCACATCTGCTGGGTCAGTTCAGGCACAGTAAGAGCTCGATACTGTTGGGAGCCTCTGGAGGTCAGGGGTGCAAAGCCCACCATGAAGAAGTGGAGTCGAGGGAATGGGATCAGGTTGACTGCAAGCTTCCTGAGGTCAGAGTTCAGCTGACCAGGAAACCGCAGACAGCATGTGACACCGCTCATGGTAGCAGAGATAAGGTGATTAAGGTCACCAACTGACACAAGAAGAAAGAGGAGAGTACATGTATTAGAACAGAAATGAAATATTACAAATGATGAGGAAACACATTTCCGTTGGGGAGAAAAAGAATCAATGCAATGTGTTGCACCATATTGGACAACTGTACATCTGTGTGTGTGTAATTCAATTCAATTACAATCACAACCCTCAATTTTGATCATTAATAGAGCCACTGTTAAATAAGCTAACAAATACCCTTGTCTATGTGGCTCTCAGATACCACCACCACATGTATCTATGAATGAAATGACTCTTAGTACATATCAATTGAAAAGCAGAATGACACTATAAAATCTTATTGATAATTCATAGGAAAAAAACCTATCAGAGGCCTACAGATAATGTGTGGAATTACAAGAGAACAAACAATTTCATCAATAGTAAATAAAAAGGATAGGCCATGGATCCCCAGTCCCAAAGAAAAAGAATCATTATTAAATTTCCTAATGCATTATCAAAGGCCGAACCACTCTATATGAGAAAAATAAAAAGCCAAAAGACCCAATCAGAGATAAAAAACGTGTCTTACAGGTGGGAGTGGCAAGCTTGAGAGTGCGGAAGCAGATATCATACAGAGCTTCATTGTCAAGGACCATACATTCATCAGCATTCTCCACAAGCTGGTGAACAGAAAGTGTGGCATTGTATGGTTCCACAACAGTGTCAGAAACTTTAGGTGATGGGAAAACCGAGAATGTCAGCATCATACGATCAGGGTACTCTTCCCTGATTTTGGAGATGAGAAGAGTTCCCATTCCAGATCCCGTGCCTCCTCCCAGAGAATGACACACTTGGAATCCTGTGAAAGCAGAGACGATAATAAATGAATATTAAAAAACCAATAATCCCATTTGTTAAACAATATAAACTGCTCACAACAAAACAAGTTCGTGATTTTAAGCTTATTCTCAGAAGTGAAGTCAGAAGTTTTTCTAACTATGAGCAAACAGATATAAATGAATATTTTCCCCACTCTTTTATAGTACCATAAATCGGTTGTCTTAAGGTTTGCCTTGCATAATCAATAACAGAAGAAAGATCAGTATATACTTCACCACAATGTAATAAGTTAAAAACAAAAAATCACTACAGAAGAAAACAACATGATCATAAAAAGAACCTAACAATTGGTGAAAATCTGGTTTGTCCCAAATGCTGCCTTTCAAACAGTTTACACTATTTACAATTCAGTGCTTCGTGTGCATTGTTTCAAAATGCAATTTGAAACAAATAATTGTGAAAATTTTCTAAAGCATCAAATTAAAAAAGTGGCTTGCTCTTAACCTAATACAATCCTAAGGCCCCCGTGTAAGATGGAAGTGAATAGACAGCAAAAGTAGCAGAACTGCCAGACATATGGCCCACTAACACTACTTAATATTTACATCTAGGACTTTGAACTGGAATCGAGGTTGAAAAAAACCACAAAGGAAGCACAAAAATAAATAACATTCATATATAGGTTGCACAAAACCATATCCAAAGAGGATCCATTGGCACATTTGCTTGAACAACAATGGCATTTTTATTGAAAAGAAACGGCCAAAGAGGGTTCCTAAGTACCATTCCTACCATGAAATTTGAAATGTGCACTGCAACCTAACAATAGAATGCTCTAATAAAGATTGGTACATCAACAATGCCATACATCTCAGCAAATATGCAAATCAGGTTGCAATAGAACAAGACATAAAAGACTGTTATACAAGATAAAAATCTGGCACAAATTATCAACTATATGGACGAACTTGATTTCTAAACAACTAAAAAGAATCCATTCTCTTCAAACTAAACAGCAAAACAAGAGCATCGGGGGCTACAAATTAGGACATTATGACATCAACCAAATTGAAGAAGCACCAAACTTCAAATTAATTTTGCAACTTCCCGAAAATATTTTGAAAATGATATGTAAAAGGAATAAAAGGTTAAAACTTTAAAAGAAAATTCGGGTTCAAAATTAAAAAAAGGGGACTGATTTCTTCAACAATATATCCATGAACCATAATTCCAATAGATACTGAAAATTAAGAGAAAAGATACCAAATGCCTGATAAGAAAAATGAAATTATAAGAGATTAAAATCTCGAGAGAAAACAACCTTGGAGACAATCGCAGTTCTCGGCCTCCTTACGAACGACATCGAGGACAGAATCGATGAGCTCGGCGCCCTCGGTGTAATGCCCCTTGGCCCAGTTGTTCCCAGCGCCGGACTGGCCAAAGACGAAGTTGTCCGGCCGGAAGATCTGGCCAAAGGGGCCGGAGCGGACGGAGTCCATGGTACCAGGCTCGAGATCCATGAGCACAGCGCGGGGAACGAATCGACCACCACTGGCCTCATTGTAGTAGACATTAACGCGCTCAAGCTGCAGCGGCGAGTCGCCGCAGTAGCGGCCCGTCCGGTCTATGCCGTGCTCATCGCAGATGACCTCCCAGAACTTCGCTCCGATCTGGTTCCCGCATTGCCCGCCCTGGATGTGCAGGATCTCCCTCATCCTTGACGTTCCCTCTCCGAAGCTTTGCGATTCTCCGGTCGTCGGCAATGGAGAAAGCGCCCTGGGTCGAGAGGGAGTTTCCAAAGGCGGTGGTTTTAAAAAGAGGGGTAGAAGGGTGGGTGGGTGAGATTACCCTCAATAACGGTTACCACCCACGAAAGTGATTTGGATTGCGGTTATTTTTAGTAGTGAGACGCGGTCAAAATGGTTACCGGGAGGTGAGTGTATGGTGCTCTGTCCAGGGTGTCAGCTATGATAAGAGATATCACGAGGAGAGAACGTGAGGGACACGGTTGGGATAATGTGCATCAAGGCCCCTGAAAAAGTTGGATATGAGGGAATTTGCAAAAACCCCCCTCCCTCTTTTGTGTTTTTTTTTTGAGTAAATGGTTGGTGTTTGCCAGAATTAAAGACAAGGGCATGAATTTACTAAAATTGGGTATTTTCTTGCGTTGGGTTCTATTTTTTTTTTGGGGAAATAATTTGGTGATAAATTCAAGTGAATGTTGTATGATAAAATAATTAAAATTGTATGATAGAGTGAGCCTATCCAAACTCATATGTTGGCGTGTTTCTCAAACAAAGTCCCAAAAAGTGCTGGTTGAGAATATGATAAGTGTTTAGACCCATTTGGATGTGATTTATTTTATTTTATTCTGAAATTGATACTTGGATTTCACTCTAAGTCATCCCAAATCTGCCCAGCTCTATCCCAGTTCATGATAAGAGACCCTACACCCTTTTGATTTTTTCTTTTTACGGCTTGAATGCAAATATATCAATTTACAGGGTTAAAAATGCAAGCAATTATAGTACAGGAGTGTCTGATAATAATCTTATGCGAGAGACAAAAAGTGAAATCTTTCACCAAAACACAACTAGTTATATAACACAAGAAGTGGAGAGACATAATCCAACATTTTAATTTAAATACATCCAAGATCAAATTCTTTTTGGTGTATCTGCACTTATGGTTGTAGTATACAAGAAAAATCCCCAGCACATCAATTATGTTATCAACAATCACTGGATCGAAGAAATTTTTCTGCAATACTTTCTCCGATGTCTGTCGTTCACAATCTCAAGAACGTGATAGAACACCTTTCGAGCTGCGACCAGCAAAACAGTAAAAGGATTTTGTAAGCTCACTGATTGCTAGTTGATCTTTCCATTTTCAGGTAATAATATGATGATAACAAAGAAAATCCAAAGTTGCCGCTTTTCAAGGAAGACAAAATGACAAGGACTTGGGCCTAAAATTTCATGGAAAGCAAAGACAAGTACGACATAATTCTAGCAGCAATGACAATTTGTGCACACATAATTTTTCTAAGTTTTTATAGTATTTTGCAATCATTTGTTTTTGTAATGAAATGTAATGGCCTATCCAAAAGGTTTCCTTTACTTCCTGAGGAATGCCAAGTACACTCAAAACCACTTGTGAGTTATAAGCAATCAAACAAGCCATGTCCATGTAGAATGAAAAACTAAGATCCAACATCTGCTCTCCAGATTCTATATTCAGCTGAATACATTGGAAGACCTATTCTTTCCAGTTCATTTCTTGAATTTCTGCCAGCTAAAATTTTCATCATTTATGTGTCAAAATCATAAGGATTGCACAGTTTAGGAAGAAATAATTGCAATGTGGAGACCAGTCTGTAGCGGTAAGAAAGCTCCAAAAAATTAAAAAGACATCATTTGGTACTTCCAAATTCTTTTCCCTTCATGCACATCAATATTGTTAAGAAAAATGTAATTGTCCTCCATGAAAACATGTATCCGGATTATTGTGAACATACCTGGGAACAGTCCCCTGCCGACGAAGATCATACTCAGTAGCTTGCCGAAGAGCTCTTGCAAAAGCCTTGAAGGTTGCCTCAATAATATGGTGTGAATTCTTACCAGCACGCTGTTTACAGGAAAAAAATCCATTTCAACGAAAACCAACCAGAAGATTGTTAAAGATGCTTTTTTAAAAGAAAAACGAAGAACAAATCTGAAAGTAAGCACGTAGATTTAGAAGCTGGTCCATACAGCTCTTCATGCTGTTGCATGGATGTCTATATATCAGTCTTGCTAATTATAGCAAGTCTCAATGAGGCTGAGAAGATTGGGCAGTCTGGCATGTTTAAGATTTACGTCATACCATGGCTGTGAAAGGTTGATAACTTTGAAATCTATTGAAGTAGTTCTAAAAAGTGACTTTGAATGTCAACAGTGTTTTGGCTTTAAAAACATCATAAAATCAGAACGGTGTTTTTAATGGCAGTCAGCCTAAAGCTGATCAACACCTGCTTTGCTGCTCTCTTTGTCAACCTAATGTCTTTTGAACTCTGTATAAATGACTTGACTTTTAGATTCTCTAAGCATTACCATCTACCCATTGATCATAAATTATAAGAGATAACTAACAACTGAATATCCAAACAAGAATTTTCAATCACATCCAGCGGTTACTTTCTGAAGGGCATGTGCAATCCCTTTGCCCCGTCAAGAAAAAAAAACTAAGGGTGCGTTTGATTGGCAACATGGAAAATGGGTGGAAAAGAAAATTTTCCATGGAAAATGAACAAATAGACGTTTGATTGGCATTATTTTCTAGCTAGAAAATCAAAAATTTTCTATGAAAAATTCTGATTTTGTTGTTTGATTGCGTGTATTTTCCATGGAAAATGTTAACATGGAAAAAGCTTCATTTGTTGTTTGATTGCATCAATTTGCCCCGGAAAAAGTCACATTTTCCATAGAAAAATTTATCCATGAAATTGTATTTTTGCATACCTAAAATGCTATTTAATCCCAATAAATCATTTTTTAAGATTTTGTAATAGATATTTTTTATGTTCACAAGAATTCAATCTCAAAATTGTTTAAATTTTTTTCGAGTGTTTAACTCTGATTAATTTATTACTACATTTCATTTTTTTTAAATTATTAAATTGTTAAAAAAATATTTAAAAACCAAATAACCCCCTGAATTAATTAAAGATCCTAGCTCTTTAATTTTCCAAATAACCCCCTCTATTTTCCCTGGAAAAATTTTCCCTTGTTTTGAGGGAAAATAGGGTCACGTGACCACCTCCATGGAAAATTGAAAGCTGCCAGAGGAAGGGTCATGGCAATGGAAGGGACATGGCAACCACTAATGGCCTTGCCTCCAATTTAGATCCCCGAGGGAAAATAGGGTCCGTGACCACCTCCATGGAAAAATTTTCCATGGAAAATTTAGGCAATCAAACACACCCTAAGTATATGAACTTCAGTTACGTGAGACACCTTTTTTCTGTACCACAGCCCACAAGCTAACAGTTACAAAAGGACAAGCAGAATGAAGAACATCAATTTCTATTACCTGCAGGATGTGAAGAGTCATCCCAGATGTGTTGACGAGCGACTGAAAGAAATGCTCCACCAGCTAAAAGTAAATGACAGTCCAAGTTACATTCACAAAGATTGAAGAAAACAAACAATGAGAGCAAATTTATCACCAACTTGCACAAGAAGGTTTTAAGGAAAAAAAAACATTTTTAACATGTTCCAAGTTTTTTATTTAATTTTTTGCAGTAATTTAAGTATTTTCTAATTCACAAAATGAAATAAGTAAGACCAATGAAAGCACTAACTTGAACAAAAACGAGAAGGCAGCTTTCTCATAAACAATGTTGATTTATCCCTCTGACAAAATGTGAGTACCCACTCACGAAACATAAACTAAACGAACTATTATGATTTATAAAAAATAATGCTATTTAGGTAGTTCAAAGATCTTGGAAATAGGAAAAATGAGTCAATAGTTAGCCAATTTAAGTGTGCATAAGTAAGAGCCTGAAAAAAGTATCTGCGGATACAAGCATCCTTAAGCATTATCATGACATGCGACTGGGGGCGACCTTTGATTGTTAGCTTTTGAAACTCATTGGAAGAACTTTTTTCCACCATAACAACATTGTCATTTGTAAGAAAAACAAGAACACCAATGAAGATGCATTTTACAACAATTTTTTTATATAATCATGCTAAAAGCACTAAGGAAACAGTTCAATAGAATTTTAAGGAATGAAATATTGCCAAGTAACAGTTAGACTATCACATATAAAACACATGTTCTTTTGTGGATTAGAAACAAGATAATGATTTGGTCAGTTTTGCACTTTCTATTACAATATAAGTTCACCAAGAAAGAAATGAATTTATGTAGAACAGACACTAAGCTAGAGTTAATAATAGATAAAGTTGGATATTCCACAGTATCCAAACTAGACACCCATGACGCTTTGTTCAATTTTTTTTTTTAAAAAAGAACTTTTGGTCAAAATCTAGTTCTTCAATAGTATTCAACATTAATGATCATATTGAAATGGAGCTAAGAAACCTCCACTAGCACAAAGTTTCAATAATAGCGCATCTAATGTTGCATTAATAGGCTTGCTGTGCATGTTTCCTAGTTAATTTTCAGATGAAAAGCAACTGAAGACCAGAATAAATAAAGGACATCCCTTAACATTAAATGTGAGCAAATATAATGGCAGTTGATACTGTAATGCACTTCACAAAACCAGGAAAACAACCTGAGTATCATATGTCCCAACTCTTTCAGTAGGGATGTGCAGATCATAATTTAGGTGAGGACGACCTGATAGATCCTGAATAGAGAGATTTTGACAAACCAATATTAGAAACAAGAGAGCATATGATATGTTATATGACTAACATTAGGGCTTATCAATAAATTATAATAAATATATATCTGAAACACAAGCGTATGCCCTAATATAACTAAGCAACAAATTTTGATTTGGCAAAAGATTATACAAGGTGAAAATGAAGCATTCAAAAAGGCTACAAGACCCAAATCAAATAATTATTTGCTTTTTCTTATCGCAGTGAAAAGGAGGCCATGAAGATCTATGTACACAATCCAAAAATATGTTCAATTGTCAACTATAGACTATCAAGGTCCACGCAAATGTCAGTGTAGCAAAAACAGGTACAGTCAAATACCAATAAATCAATCACCTTCACGACAAAATCGGCTAGGACAATTAATTTATGTTCTTAGCACAAGTTAGACACAAAGCAAATTGTATTTATCTCATATTTTGCAACAGAAAATACAAATGGTTACCCTATGAAAAAGAACCTTTTTATTTACATATGCACAGATAAGAGAGCACAAAAAATAAATTCAAAGTTTACCAGTATAACATCAATTGCAGCTTCATCAAGAGGAGCAGAAAAATGCCCAAACCGATGGATTCCTTTTCTATCTCCAAGCGCTTGAAGAAGAGCCTAGAATACACCAGGAACAAAAAGCATAATTACGAATGCAGATAATTGCAAAATCCCAATCAAGCAATTCATTCTATCAAAATCTACAATGTCTAAGTACCGTTCCAATAGCAAGAGCAACATCTTCATTGGTATGATGATCATCAATGTGGATATCACCACTCGCCTTTACATGCAAATCAAACAGTCCATGCGATGCCAATTGCTGCACTATTCATGCTAGTTAGTTTAATAAACACCACAATGGCTTTCAATGGACGAACGCAGGTTTGATATCATCACAAGAAATAAGAAAAAAAATGACTGATTGAAAAAATAATGATAAGAAAAAACATGAACATTCTAATAGCACTAAGCCATTTACACTCACATCAAGCATATGATCCAAGAAAGGAATCCCAGTGCTACATTCAGAAACACCAGTGCCATCCAAATTCACCTTCACAAACACATTTGTCTCTTTGGTAACCCTCCTAACCTCCCCAATCCGACAACCTACTAGAAGCACAAAAGTCACAATTTTCCGATCCAAACAAGCGAAAATCAAGCTCCGAAACAACAAATAAATCACTCTAAACAAACAATTCCACGAAAATTAGGTTTCAACGAAAGGACTTACAAAGTTCGGAGCCATTAACAGCGCCAGAAGAGGAGACCGCGGCCATGGCAAGGCAAGGCAATCTGGGACTTGGCGAGGAGGGGAGAAACCGGAGAGATGGATTGGGGAGGTGAGGGCGGAGGGATTGATAAACCCTAACCCTAGAGCTTGCGAGGGTTTTGGGGAGCGAAGGAGAGAAGGAGCTGAAGCATTGCGCCCTCATTTTGCGAGGCAGAGGGCGAAGACAAGACGAGACGAGACGGAGGCTGGTGATCAATTATAGGCGACCACTGGATTTGCCTCGAGATTAGTCCCCTCCATCAGGTTCTGATCCCGAGGCTATTATCGGATCGGATTTTTGTCTTAATAAATATTCGACCCGCTTGTGTTTATAGCAATTCGTGTTTCCGTTTTCCAGTTTTCGTTTTCGTTTTCGTTTTCTAAAGAAAACAATCTTAATACATGATCCTCTCATCATCTGCAACTACTCCGATTCATCTTCACAAACTCTCGAACTCTCCCTTCAATGGCTTCAACTCAGTTCCACACCATCCCTCCTCCAACCTCCGTATCACCCCCCACCTGTTCGATGAAATGCCTCACCGAGATTTTCCCCAAGTCACACCTACCCAAATCCAGAGCTGCGCTCGGGAAGGATGCCCACACGAGTCTCTTTCCCTCTTCCGTGAGCTTGCTCTTCATTGTCACCGCACCCGAGAGCCGTGCCAGCTCCCCATCAGTAGCGCGCTGAGCTGCTGTGCTTCTCTCGGCGCTGTCAAGCCCGGGAAGGAGCTCCATTGTTTCATGGTCAAGCATTGGACGAACCGAGATGACGTTTGCTGCTCGGATACCTCTCTTGTACGCTTCTATGCTAAATGTGGGATTTTGGCAAGTGCCCGACTAGTGTTTGATAGAATGCCTTATAGAGATGTTGTCTCTTGGACTGTCATCCTGATGGCTTATGTCGATCAAGGTGGATGTGAGAATGAAGTCATGGCTTTGTTGCAAGAGATGTTAACCTGTGGTATCACACCGAACTGCCACACCATCACTGTTGTTCTGCAATGCGCCACATTGGATCAAGGGAAGCAGCTACATGCATTTGCTTTGAAAAAAGGTTGGGGCTTTGATGCATTTGTTGGCAGCGCATTGGTGGATTTGTATTCTAGGAATGCCATGGTGAGTGTTTCAAAATTGGTTTTTGATGGGATTGAGCGCAAGGATGCGGTGTGCTATAATAGCTTGATATCGGGTTATGGTCATAATGGTTCAGCAGAGGAGGAGATTGTATCAGTTTTTGTTGAAATGGTTTTGTATCGAATACCTCCAAATCAATCTACATTCATAGCACTGCTTAGTTCTTGTGCTAGTTTCGGATTCTTAGGCCTGTCAAAACAATTCCATGCGCAAGCGGTGCTCCAAGGATTCGGTTCGGATGACAATGTTCAAGCAGTCACTATTGATATGTATGCAAAATGCGGTGACCTGAAAGCTGGCCGTGCTGCATTTGATACAATGGGAGCTAAGAAAAATATTGCCGTTTGGAACTCGATGATTTGTGGGTATGGGAAACATGGCCGCACTACAGAGGCTCTTGAGGTATTCAATTCAATGGTATCAGCTTCGATTTCTCCCAACCAAATCACTCTTACATGCCTGCTTTCAGCTTGTAGCCATTCTGGATTCATCAATGAGGGATGGAAGTTGTTTGATTTGATGACTAATGTTCATGGAATAGCTGCTCGGAACGAGCATTACTGTTGCATTGTAGATCTCTTAGGCCGTGCCGGAATGGTACGAAAGGCATATGACTTGATACTTAGCTGTGAATATGAACCCGGGCCGTCGGTTTGGGGGGCTTTACTGAATGCTTGCGTGACATTGTGTGATGCTGAGATCGGAGACATTGCTGCAAGAAAGTTGTTTGAGCTAGAGCCGGGAAAATCTGCACCGTATGTTGCATTGGCGAGTATATTTGCAGCTAATGGCCGGTGGGATGAAGCCGCTGAAATTCGTGAATTGATGAATTGTCAAGGCATAATTAAGGATGCAGGTTACAGTTGGATTGAAATCGGTGGCGTTGTACACAGATTTAGAGCAGGGAAAGACATGTATTGTGCCAAAATGAAGGAGACACTGTCACTTTGCTGTGAACTGAATTCCTGCATTTCTGATCAGCAGATTCTAAATATTTTTGTTGATGTTGTATAGAATTCTTATGCTCATTTCGTATGAAAATGTACATTATTGTGACTCTTATAACTCAAAATCTAATCAAAGTTTGTTATATTTTGCAATTTGATTGATGATTTCATATGTTGTTGATTCTGCATTTCTTATAGAAGTTTTTCACATTGTTGTGATTGTTGCAAACATAGAACGGATGAATGGAAGCTTACTTCTAAATTTAGTTTGCCAATTAGGATATCTAATAATAATAAGTTTATAATGATAAAACAATTCATTATAATTATTGGTGTAAAAAAAAAAACCCATTTTGACCCAAGAAAAAATGATAGTGCCAAATTCCTCCTTTATTTATAAAGATAAGAAGGATAATTATAATATAAGATTTAGCAATTACAAAGAAATAACAAATGAAGATAAAGAATCAGCTCTAGAATTAGAATTTGATAATATAGATGAATAGAAAAGACGAAGGGATTGTTATAATAGGAAAGGATATAAACCTTAGTGAAGAAGAAATCCTTAGGTTAGAAATAGAAATGATAAACAAAGGACATTTGCTAGAGACAGATAGACTAAGTTATAATAATAATAATGAGTTAATAGTAAAATATGAAACTTTCCATACAGAATTAATGGAATCTAGTACAACAGCCCCAGCACAATCCAGTAATAATCCTCTATTCAGAACATCAGTATCAGCAACAAGTGGACAACCAAGTAGGACCCCCTATAATGAATATAATCCAGAATATGATATCCAAGATAAAAACAGACCAAAAGGAAAAAGGATAGATTTAGAAACAGTAGATAAAAAACTTTTAATAGATGAAGGAAGAATCCTTAACCTAACGGCCCATGATCCTCAAAAATGGACCACTTTGGTAGAAATATGGAGTCAACTAGTTTGTAGAAAATATGATGAATTAGACCATAATAAAACTCCTGTGGAAATGTATAGTTACTTAGAAAAATTTTTAGGAGAAACAGCAAGAGCTATATGGGAATCATATAAAGTAAACTTTCCTCAAGATTTTGCTAGAGATTTAGAATTAGGAGAAAACCCTTACAATTTTGTAAATAAAATTAGACTACTCTTATTAGGAGATTCACCGAATGCAAATTTTGGAAGACAACAAGTAGAAGCAATTAGGAAACTAGAACAAATACAAATAAAAAATTGGACATACATAAAACCTTTCTTGTTAGATTTCATGTATTACAGTTGCATATCTGGATGCTTCTACGATAAAACTATAGGAGATAAGTTATTTATGAAACTCCCTAATCCTTTAGGAAATATAATTCATAGAAAATACAAAGAATTGCAAATAATACCTCAATTAGATAATATATCTACTAGAGTAAAATTTATAATAGAGCAACTAGTAGAAAAATGTACAGAGATCCAAATAGCAAAACAGTTTAAAGGAAAAGGAGAATATAGCTTCTGTAGAAACATATACACTCCTCAAAGATATGAAAAAATAGATTATAAGAAAAAACCTAGGAAATTCTTTAAAAAGAAAAAATATTATTTAAGAAAAAGTAGTTCTAGGAAACCATATTTAAATAAAGAAAAACATGTTAGAAAATTTGATAAAAATAGAGAATACAAAAATAAATTAAGTTGCTTTGCTTGCGGTAGTAATAACCATTTAGTAAGAGACTGTACAAAAAGGAATAATTACCACAATAAAGAATCTATACTAATAGATTGTGTAAATGAAGATTTACTACATATAGACGAATATGTAAGTGATACAGAAAGTATATACAGCATAATTAGCTACATAGATCCTAATAGTATAGAAAAAGATGATAGTGATTCCGATGATAATGAGTTTTTAGGAGAAATATTAGAGTCCAATAAAAAATATAAAGATTGGAATGAGATTGATATAGATCAACTTGATAAATTAGAATTTATGTTAAATCAATTATGAGAAGAAAAAGCCCATCTTATAGAAGAGGAAGATATAATAAAATAAATATAAATAGTTCACAAGAAGGTGGCTCAGAATTAGAACTTTTAGAATATATGATTTTAAAATTCAAAGATATTATCAAAAAACATACTGATATACAAATATTCAGGGGAATAATATTAGATAGACTAGGAGATGATTTAGAATGTATAAGAAAATATAGAAGAAAACTAAAAATAGACAGTCCAAAAGATTATTTAAGCTTTTTATATACAGAAGCAGAACTTGATAATTTTGAACTAGAAAATTTCCAAGAATTATTAAATGAATAAAAATTGTGTCCATACTTGGATCAGTAATAGTGGTAGTAGTGATAAACCTTGCTTCACATGTGGACATTTTCCTGCTTTAAAACTAAGGTTTAGATGTAATACATGTTTAAATGAATCTTGTAGATTTTGCCTCATAGATAATGGCCAGCTTCCTTCAGAATCATCCTTAATGCCTGAAACAAATAAAATAAACAGATATGAAACTCTAGAATTAAGAATATTATATCTAGAAAACCTAATCCAATTACTTACTGAAAGAATAAAACTTTTAGAAAATGGAACTAGATAGGAATATAATTCTAAATCATCCAGGAATACCTTTAGAAGTAAGAAATATATATAAAAAAATATATGAAAATATAGATAATAAAAAAGATACTAAACTATCATTACAAACAGAAGTAAAACATGAATTGTTAAGTGAAGAACCTTTACAAGAAAACCTAGGAATAGAAAATAAACCCCAACAAATAACAAGTATTAGAATACCATGTAAAATACAGATTTCAGAATGGATATTAGAAGTTGATGGCCTAATAGATACAGGATGTACCAATACAATTTTAGACAAAAAACTAGTTCCACCCCAACATATACATAGTATTCCTTTAGATAAACAATTTAAGGCTGAACAAATGGATGTAAATCTTTTTACATATACTGAACAATTAGCCCCTTGCAAATTAAGTTTCATGACTTCTCCATCCACCTACACCAATTATATATCAATAAAACGAATAATAAGTCTAAGAGATTTTCGGTTAAGGAAAACCCAATTTATTATAGGTTTAAACCTTATATTTCAATCCTTTTCTGGTTGTACAATAACTCCCCAAGGAGTATTCTTTACAAATACCCCTTTTATAACCTATACATCAGAGTTGCGAGCGAAGCGTGGTGGGATTAAACCCTGTTCTTGTAAACCATTAATAGAAGAATTAGAAGAAGAATTTTTAGATTCATTATTATGTGAAACAATAATATCAGAACCTAGTAACACCCAACTAATAGATCCAAATTATATCTATAATCTTATATCTTCTGGAAATCTAGAAATAGATGATATTATAAGCCAGTTAGAAAAAGAAGAAATTATTGGGGAAAACCCAACTAAACACTGGGAAAGAAACAAATTATATTGTATAATTAAGGTTAAAGATCCCGAATTTCGAATACAAAATAAAAAAATAGTTACTACAAATGAAAATATTAAAGAATATGAAATGCATATAAAAGAATTATTAAGACTTAAAGTAATTAGGAGAAGTACAAGTAGACATAGAAGTCCAGCATTTATAGTAAATAAACATAGTGAACAAACTAGAGGGAAAAGTAGAATGGTAATAGATTATAGAAGGCTAAATGATAACACTATAGATGATGCCTATAATATACCAGATAAATCAGAATTAATAAATAGTATACAAGAAAGCAAAATATTTAGTAAATTCGATTGTAAATCTGGATTCTGGCAAGTAAAAATGGATATAGCAAGTATAGAATGGACTGCATTTACCTGCCCCTTAGGACATTTTGAGTGGTTAGTAATGCTTTTTGGTTTAAAAAACGCTCCTAGTATATTTCAAAGAAAAATGGATGACATTTTTGGAAAATACAGAGAATTTATCTGTATCTACATAGATGATATTTTAATACATAGTAAAAATAAACAAGAACATATTAGTCATCTTAAATTAACCTTAAGTGAATTTTTAAAAAATGGAATAGTAATTAGCAGTAAGAAGGCCCAGTTCTTTAGAAAAAATATAGAATTCCTAGGAGTAGAAATAGGAGATGGAAAAATCAAATTACAACCCCATATAACAAAGAAAATTCTAGAAACTCCTAATATAACAAACGTTAAAGAATTACAACAATTTTTAGGATTATTAAATTATGCAAGACCTTTTATAAAAAATTTAGGAAAATTAATAGGACCCCTTTATAGTAAAACATCCTTAACAGGAGTAAAAAAATTTAATACAGAAGATCATAAACAAATAGATAAGATAAAAGAAATGGTAAAAACCTTACCAGATCTAAAATTACCTTTAGATAGTGACTACTTAATAATAGAAACAGATGGTTGTGAATTGGGATGGGGAGCCATCCTCAAATCAAAACCAAATAAATACTCTTCAAAAAATGAAGAAGTAATATGTAGATATAGTAGTGGCAAGTATAAAGAAGAAAAAGTAAATAGTAGTATAGACCAAGAAATACTAGCAGTTGGTTATGCCTTAGATAGTTTTAGACTATTTTTAATTAATAAAAAAGAAATCTTAATAAGAACAGACTGTGAGGCAATAATAAAGTTTTTTGAAAATAAAAATAGTAAAAGAATAAGTCAAAGAAGGTGGTTAGCATTTAAAGATAGAATATTAAATGGAAATTATAAGGTATTATTTGAACATATTAAAGGTAAAGAAAATGAATTAGCTGATAGGTTATCTAGATTTATTTTTCTAGAACAAGTTTTAGAAAAACCTCCATAAACTAATAGTTTGGTAATCTTGTAGATGGAAAAACAAGCTAAATCTATACAAGCTAATCCAGTTCACCCCTACACCAAACTACCGGTATACCCTTTGGGATCTCCTTTTTCTTTTAACCTTCCTTTAACCCTGGTGTTAGATTCACAAGAAAGGAACCTCATCGACAACATTTGGGCAAATAACCGAAATCCTTCTTTCCCCAAAATTCTTACACAACTTTGTGACTATCTTCATACTAAAAATTTGAAAATCCAGTTAAATGATCCTAACCTCAGACCAAAATCTTTGGACGCCTTTTTGGAATTACAACAAACAAACCAGATACTCTCAGGAGAGGTAAGAGATAGTCAGCAGAAAATGGAAAAATTGAAAAAAGAAAAAGAAAAAATAGAAGAAGAAAATGAAACAATGAAAAAAGAGTGGGAGAAAGAATACAAGGAAAAAGAAAAAACATATGAGAAATTTCCTGAAAAATTAACCCCAGTAAAAAGTCTCATCATGGGGATAGTTTATTCAGAAAAAGATAAAGAAATGAGAAAAATAATATCTGCCCTTGAAGAGTTGGCCACTACAGATATTGCCCAAGAAAACATAAGTTTCTGTCTTACAAAATTTGAAGGGCCCCACCACAAAGAATCCAAGGCTTGCATTTGTAAAGAAGGACTCTCCTTTTTACAAGCAACAATCTATTTAGAAGACTGGAAAGAGTACAGAAAAGATGATGTGATAATTTCACCCAGGAAGCTATACGAATTTGGACTACTAAGAAAGATGGTCATTACGGACTTAAGCCAAATACGATACATACAGGAACTACCTTGGAAGCTTACTCATATGATTAAAAAACTAATGGAGTTTCATGAAAAATACTATGTAGTCCTTGAGTTTTCAAGTATTCCTCCATCCTTCTCAGGATATCCTGCTCCAGTTCAGCAATATATAAAGATAGACCTTTATAGGTATGGCAGGCCTAAGCCATTCAAGTGGGAAAAGGAGCTAATGTCACATCATATCCAGCTAGATATTGGCGAAAGAATAAAAAGATGGAGGGCCTATTCGATGGGAGTTGCACCTAAAAAAATTTTTAGGCTGCTATCTTGCAGGAGAAGACAGTAATCTAAAAATCTTTTCTCAATGCAGTACTCGGCAGTACAAGGCTCCAATGCAAGGAACAATAATTACTAATCCAGAACTGACGAAACACCTCAAGATAACTCAAGCAATCTGGTTAGAGCGCACCTTTGGAGACTACCGCACAAAAGAAGATTTTTATGATTTCAGGGGTCTAGATGATGATGCTTTTGATGATATTGGAGAAGAAAATCTTATGAACGCAATGGAAGGGTAAAATAATAATTTCCGTCTTTAGTCACTACCCTTGAAAAAGGGAAAAACTGTACGGAAAATATTATCTTTAAGGGTATTGTGGTAATTAGCCCAAACCATATCCTCTATATAAGAGGTGTTTGGAGGTCTGTAAGATAAGGTGTGAGAAGTATTGTAAGTCGTGTGGTGTTTGAAGAGTCTGAGTGAGAAGTTTGAGTGTTCTTGTAATCTTCAAAGTGTTCAAGTGAGTTACTTCTTCAAATAAAAGAGTAGTAGTTTTTAAAAGATATATAGCAGATAGTCTTATGGTAGCTTAAACCTTCTTCCTGAAAGGGAAAAGGAAAGCTTAGTAGGAAAGATCCTTATGTAGGGAAAGAAAGGGTGCTCTGAGTGAAGTAAGCTGTTCAACAACTGACCAGATTGAATACTTAGAAACAAGAGCTACTTAAGGCATATCTACTAGAGGCTAAAGAACCGGCGAAGAAAGTACCCGTTGAAGCAAGTGGATGCTGTAAGGGGAAAAGAGTAGCGTAGGTGTGATGCCTCTTGATATATATGCTTTGGTAGAATTCTATTTCTATTTCTGGTAAGTCTTGGATCAGGAGTTGCAGACTGAAAAATTTGGAAGCTAGGATATTTTAAGAAGGAAAAATAAGGATCTGTCCTCTAATGCATTCCTGAGTACTGAGTAAGGAAATTTTTTTTATCATGATATCTCTTGCTATAGATAAAAGCTTAAAACTAGTTTCTTTAGTATTTATTGTTAATTTAATTTCAGTAATCTTAGTAGTAAATCTAATTTTTGTACTTATAATATCCTTAGTTAATAAGTTTATATTTGTAACAAGTTTAATAATTTCAGTAATTATTAATTCCCTTGGGTTAGGCTACGGCGAGAACCCATGGAATATATATTTCTTTTAGTAGCTTTAATGATTATTAATTCCCTTGGGTTATGCTACGGCAAGAACCCATGGAATATATATTTCCTTTAATACCGCAATTATTATCTTTACAATTATTTAATGTTCCAATTATTGTACTTACTATTTAGCTTGCTGCAATTATTTGGTTTGTTATCTTTATAATTATAATACAATTATTTAGTGTATTATCTTACAATTATTTAATGCATCACTTATTTATTATTTTATAAACTATGATAAGACAAGTATATGAGTACGTGAGAAATATATATATAAGTAAATATTACGAATATTATTTCAATAATAATATGTCTCTTATACCACAATTAGAATTATTGTATAACATATTATTAGAAATAAGAAATATTTACGATGATTATGGTCCTTATGTTAGCACAGAACCACTTAGATATAATTTATAAGAATCCTAGGGCTCCTCTTCTAAGGTATTTCATTGACTTTAGAAGTGTAGATTAAGGAAATCTCCAAATATTCCCCCCCTTCCTTATAATTGGTATCAGATAATGAGTTTTTAGGAGAAATATTAGAGTCCAATAAAAAATATAAAGATTGGAATGAGATTGATATAGATCAACTTGATAAATTAGAATTTATGTTAAATCAATTATGAGAAGAAAAAGCCCATCTTATAGAAGAGGAAGATATAATAAAATAAATATAAATAGTTCACAAGAAGGTGGCTCAGAATTAGAACTTTTAGAATATATGATTTTAAAATTCAAAGATATTTAGCACAATGGGAACTAAAGGAATAAAAATGATCCAGCCTATGGCTGCTGACCCTGCAAAGTATGATGGATTAGACTGGAATATAAGTAAAAGTCTAAGAAAAGAAAAAATGATAGTGCCAAATTCCTCCTTTATTTATAAAGATAAGAAGGATAATTATAATATAAGATTTAGCAATTACAAAGAAATAACAAATGAAGATAAAGAATCAGCTCTAGAATTAGAATTTGATAATATAGATGAATAGAAAAGACGAAGGGATTGTTATAATAGGAAAGGATATAAACCTTAGTGAAGAAGAAATCCTTAGGTTAGAAATAGAAATGATAAACAAAGGACATTTGCTAGAGACAGATAGACTAAGTTATAATAATAATAATGAGTTAATAGTAAAATATGAAACTTTCCATACAGAATTAATGGAATCTAGTACAACAGCCCCATCACAATCCAGTAATAATCCTCTATTCGGAACATCAGTATCAGCAACAAGTGGACAACCAAGTAGGACCCCCTATAATGAATATAATCCAGAATATGATATCCAAGATAAAACAGACCAAAAGGAAAAAGGATAGATTTAGAAACAGTAGATAAAAAACTTTTAATAGATGAAGGAAGAATCCTTAACCTAACGGCCCATGATCCTCAAAAATGGACCACTAATTTATATTTAGTTGTACTGTTGTCTGTTAATTTTCCTATAAATCCAATGTTGATTAACAGATTACTGTGTTTCTTCAGATCTTCATTTCCTCTGGCTTGAATACCGATTTGAATTAAATCTAAATCTCTAGTGCTAATTGTAAAATTAGGACTACAATAAAATATTCCTAAATTATTACACATATTTACCTCAATTGCAGATATCAAGGCATTTTTCACATTTGTTTGCCATCCTTTATCAAGTATTGCCATTAATACCTTTCCTGCTATTTCTTTTCTTATTAATCCTTTAATTCCTATTATGATTAATCCTAAGTGTAAGAGTTTTTTACCTGATTCTCTAATTTTTCTCATACTTTCTTTGCTTATTATTGGTAAACTTACTTCCTCATCTGTGACTAATATCTCTTCTTCTCTATTAACTCTTATTAGTTGTGAATTAAAAGTGAAGTTTCCCGTTTGGTAAAGTACTTTAGGGTTTAATAATTCTATTTGGTGATTATTATATATTTCTAGGTCTCTATCTATATCTATTATTTCTTCTAGTGTGGTACTTAGATTATTATTTCTACCAAGAAGTTTGTTCATTAAAGATTGCTTATTAACTATTGCCTTTTCTTTACTCATTTCCTCCCAAATAAAAGGCTTGTACTTTCTTTTTTCTTTATTATTTTATTATCTTTTTCTCCTAATTTTAAATTATTAATTTGGATAATTAAAGAATCTAGTTTATTGTCATTTATATTTTCTTCCTCTAAAATTTTTAATCTATGTTCTATCTGTTCTATCTTATCTATAATCTGTATTAACAAATTAATTATTGTATTATTTTGTTTAATTTGTTCTTGGTCTGCTAATCCTGAAGCTAAATAATTACTATACCCTTTACTTCCAGAGGACTGATATATTTTTGTTTCTTCTATTGCTTTTAAATAAGAATTCATTCCACTAGTCATTATGTTGATATTAATTTTTCTAAAATGTTTAATATTTTAGTTATTTTTACTTGGTTTTTTATTATTTATTATATCGTTATTTTGAACCCTAATATATTCTAAATTATCTTGTATTTCTTCTAATATTTTGTTCTTTTTTACTATATTATCATATATTTTCGAATTTATATTGTAAATATGATTATCAAATTTTTCTAAATTTTTCCCTAACGATATTATTATATCTATTATACTATTTAACTGTGTATTATTACTATGGAAATTATGTTTATATATTTTATCTGAATAACATGTAATTTCAAATTCTTCTTCTATAATTCTATGTTTTTCTGTAGTTATTGCTAAATCTAGATATTCTATGTTATATTTCATTGTATTTTTTAATTAAATCTTGAGCCCAATTATTCAATCTTTGAAAATGTCTATAGTAGGATTCTGGATCATATTCTTCCCAAGTTATTTCTAAAGGCTGTTCTATTATTCTATTTTCTTTTATGGATACATTTAATATTTGTACTTTTTTGTCTCTTTGTTTTTCTAATTCTGTTTTTATTCTAATGTATGTTTTAATTTCTTCTAACCATTCTAGTATTTTACTTGTTCTAGGATTTTCTAATTTTGGATCTATGATGGTCATCATTATTAAATATATTTCTTCTATTGTTTTTGCTAGTAAAAATATCATTTTTAACAAAAACAACTATTTATACTATTATATTTTTCTATTAATTCTTGTTTTTTATTTTCTAAGAATTCCATTCTAAGGAGATGTTCTTGTAAAAAGTAATGTTTTCTTAATATCCAAGTCTTATGTTGCTTAACATTTCCTTTTTTATCAGTAGTATAATTTATAAAAGGAATTAAATCTGTGGCTTGGGAAATGTATAAATATTTTATATTTAAATATTCTTCTACTTCTAGTAGCCATAGGGAAAAATTACACCTGATTTGATCTTTTAATGCTATATTATTTCTTCCTAAGAATCTTCTTACCATCCTTAAATATGGTTCTATATACCTATGTGGAGTATTATCGTAAATGTCTAATAAATACAACATGGCTCTGATACCAATTATAAGGAAGGGGGGGAATATTTGGAGATTTCCTTAATCTACACTTCTAAAGTCAATGAAATACCTTAGAAGAGGAGCCCTAGGATTCTTATAAATTATATCTAAGTGGTTCTGTGCTAACATAAGGACCATAATCATCGTAAATATTTCTTATTTCTAATAATATGTTATACAATAATTCTAATTGTGGTATAAGAGACATATTATTATTGAAATAATATTCGTAATATTTACTTATATATATATTTCTCACGTACTCATATACTTGTCTTATCATAGTTTATAAAATAATAAATAAGTGATGCATTAAATAATTGTAAGATAATACACTAAATAATTGTATTATAATTATAAAGATAACAAACCAAATAATTGCAGCAAGCTAAATAGTAAGTACAATAATTGGAACATTAAATAATTGTAAAGATAATAATTGCGGTATTAAAGGAAATATATATTCCATGGGTTCTTGCCGTAGCATAACCCAAGGGAATTAATAATCATTAAAGCTACTAAAAGAAATATATATTCCATGGGTTCTCGCCGTAGCCTAACCCAAGGGAATTAATAATTACTGAAATTATTAAACTTGTTACAAATATAAACTTATTAACTAAGGATATTATAAGTACAAAAATTAGATTTACTACTAAGATTACTTGAAATTAAATTAACAATAAATACTAAAGAAACTAGTTTTAAGCTTTTATCTATAGCAAGAGATATCATGATAAAAAAAATTTCCTTACTCGGTACTCGGGAATGCATTAGAGGACGGATCCTTATTTTTCCTTCTTAAAATATCCTAGCTTCCAAATTTTTCTCCGCAACTCCCGATCCAAGACTTACCAGAAATAGAAATAGAATTCTACCAAAGCATATATATCAAGAGGCATCACACCTACGCTACTCTTTTCCCCTTACAGGCATCCACTTGCTTCAACGGGTACTTTCTTCGCCGGTTCTTTAGCCTCTAGTAGATATGCCTTAAGTAGCTCTTGTTTCTAAGTATTCAATCCGGTCGGTTGTTGAACGACTTACTTCACTCGAGCACCCTTTCTTTCCCTACATAAGGATCTTTCCTACTAAGCTTTCCTTTTCCCTTTCAGGAAGAAGGTTTAAGCTACCATAAGACTATCTGCTATATATCTTTTAAAAACTACTACTCTTTTATTTGAAGAAGTAACTCACTTGAACACTTTGAAGATTACAAGAACACTCAAACTTCTCACTCAGACTCTTCAAACACCACACGACTTACAATACTTCTCACACCTTATCTTACAGACCTCCAAACACCTCTTATATAGAGGATATGGTTTGGGCTAATTACCACAATACCCTTAAAGATAATATTTTCCGTACAGTTTTTCCCTTTTTCAAGGGTAGTGACTAAAGACGGAAATTATTATTTTACCCTTCCATTGCGTTCATAAGATTTTCTTCTCCAATATCATCAAAAGCATCATCATCTAGACCCCTGAAATCATAAAAATCTTCTTTTGTGCGGTAGTCTCCAAAGGTGCGCTCTAACCAGATTGCCTGAGTTATCTTGAGGTGTTCCGTCAGTTCTGGATTAGTAATTATTGTTCCTTGCATTGGAGCATTGTACTGCCGAGTACTGCATTGAGAAAAGATTTTTAGATTACTGTCTTCTCCTGCAAGATAGCAGCCTAAAATTTTTTTTAGGTGCAACTCCCATCGAATAGGCCCTCCATCTTTTTATTCTTTCGCCAATATCTAGCTGGATATGATGTGACATTAGCTCCTTTTCCCACTTGAATGGCTTAGGCCTGCCATACCTATAAAGGTCTATCTTTATATATTGCTGAACTGGAGCAGGATATCCTGAGAAGGATGGAGGAATACTTGAAAACTCAAGGACTACATAGTATTTTTCATGAAACTCCATTAGTTTTTTAATCATATGAGTAAGCTTCCAAGGTAGTTCCTGTATGTATCGTATTTGGCTTAAGTCCGTAATGACCATCTTTCTTAGTAGTCCAAATTCGTATAGCTTCCTGGGTGAAATTATCACATCATCTTTTCTGTACTCTTTCCAGTCTTCTAAATAGATTGTTGCTTGTAAAAAGGAGAGTCCTTCTTTACAAATGCAAGCCTTGGATTCTTTGTGGTGGGGTCCTTCAAATTTTGTAAGACAGAAACTTATGTTTTCTTGGGCAATATCTGTAGTGGCCAACTCTTCAAGGGCAGATATTATTTTTCTCATTTCTTTATCTTTTTCGAATAAACTATCCCCATGATAAGACTTTTTATGGGGTTAATTTTTCAGAAATTTCTCATATGTTTTTTCTTTTTCCTTGTATTCTTTCTCCCACTCTTTTTCATTGTTTCATTTTCTTCTTCTATTTTTTCTTTTTCTTTTTTCAATTTTTCCATTTTTCGCCGACTATCTCTTACCTCTCCCGAGAGTATCGGTTTGTTTGTTGTAATTCCAAAAAGGCGTCCAAAGATTTTGGTCCGAGGTTAGGATCATTTAACTGGATTTTCAAATTTTTAGTATGAAGATAGTCACAAAGTTGTGTAAGAATTTTGGGGAAAGAAGGATTTCGGTTATTTGCCCAAATGTTGTCGATGAGGTTCCTTTCTTGTGAATCTAACACCAGGGTTAAAGGAAGGTTAAAAGAAAAAGGAGATCCCAAAGGGTATACCGGTAGTTTGGTGTAGGGGTGAACTGGATTAGCTTGTATAGATTTAGCTTGTTTTTCCATCTACAAGATTACCAAACTATTAGTTTATGGAGGCTTTTCTAAAACTTGTTCTAGAAAAATAAATCTAGATAACCTATCAGCTAATTCATTTTCTTTACCTTTAATATGTTCAAATAATACCTTATAATTTCCATTTAATATTCTATCTTTAAATGCTAACCACCTTCTTTGACTTATTCTTTTACTATTTTTATTTTCAAAAAACTTTATTATTGCCTCACAGTCTGTTCTTATTAAGATTTCTTTTTTATTAATTAAAAATAGTCTAAAACTATCTAAGGCATAACCAACTGCTAGTATTTCTTGGTCTATACTACTATTTACTTTTTCTTCTTTATACTTGCCACTACTATATCTACATATTACTTCTTCATTTTTTGAAGAGTATTTATTTGGTTTTGATTTGAGGATGGCTCCCCATCCCAATTCACAACCATCTGTTTCTATTATTAAGTAGTCACTATCTAAAGGTAATTTTAGATCTGGTAAGGTTTTTACCATTTCTTTTATCTTATCTATTTGTTTATGATCTTCTGTATTAAATTTTTTTACTCCTGTTAAGGATGTTTTACTATAAAGGGGTCCTATTAATTTTCCTAAATTTTTTATAAAAGGTCTTGCATAATTTAATAATCCTAAAAATTGTTGTAATTCTTTAACGTTTGTTATATTAGGAGTTTCTAGAATTTTCTTTGTTATATGGGGTTGTAATTTGATTTTTCCATCTCCTATTTCTACTCCTAGGAATTCTATATTTTTTCTAAAGAACTGGGCCTTCTTACTGCTAATTACTATTCCATTTTTTAAAAATTCACTTAAGGTTAATTTAAGATGACTAATATGTTCTTGTTTATTTTTACTATGTATTAAAATATCATCTATGTAGATACAGATAAATTCTCTGTATTTTCCAAAAATGTCATCCATTTTTCTTTGAAATATACTAGGAGCGTTTTTTAAACCAAAAGGCATTACTAACCACTCAAAATGTCCTAAGGGGCAGGTAAATGCAGTCCATTCTATACTTGCTATATCCATTTTTACTTGCCAGAATCCAGATTTACAATCGAATTTACTAAATATTTTGCTTTCTTGTATACTATTTATTAATTCTGATTTATCTGGTATATTATAGGCATCATCTATAGTGTTATCATTTAGCCTTCTATAATCTATTACCATTCTACTTTTCCCTCTAGTTTGTTCACTATGTTTATTTACTATAAATGCTGGACTTCTATGTCTACTTGTACTTCTCCTAATTACTTTAAGTCTTAATAATTCTTTTATATGCATTTCATATTCTTTAATATTTTCATTTGTAGTAACTATTTTTTTATTTTGTATTCGAAATTCGGGATCTTTAACCTTAATTATACAATATAATTTGTTTCTTTCCCAGTGTTTAGTTGGGTTTTCCCCAATAATTTCTTCTTTTTCTAACTGGCTTATAATATCATCTATTTCTAGATTTCCAGAAGATATAAGATTATAGATATAATTTGGATCTATTAGTTGGGTGTTACTAGGTTCTGATATTATTGTTTCACATAATAATGAATCTAAAAATTCTTCTTCTAATTCTTCTATTAATGGTTTACAAGAACAGGGTTTAATCCCACCACGCTTCGCTCGCAACTCTGATGTATAGGTTATAAAAGGGGTATTTGTAAAGAATACTCCTTGGGGAGTTATTGTACAACCAGAAAAGGATTGAAATATAAGGTTTAAACCTATAATAAATTGGGTTTTCCTTAACCGAAAATCTCTTAGACTTATTATTCGTTTTATTGATATATAATTGGTGTAGGTGGATGGAGAAGTCATGAAACTTAATTTGCAAGGGGCTAATTGTTCAATATATGTAAAAAGATTTCCATCCATTTGTTCAGCCTTAAATTGTTTATCTAAAGGAATACTATGTATATGTTGGGGTGGAACTAGTTTTTTGTCTAAAATTGTATTGGTACATCCTGTATCTATTAGGCCATCAACTTCTAATATCCATTCTGAAATCTGTATTTTACATGGTATTCTAATACTTGTTTTGATTTCTAAAAACTTATTCTTTAATTTTTTAAAAATATATATAGTTAGATAAAAAATAGTCTATTCATTATCATAATTTTTTTTAAAAAAAAAGAGCTACTAGATTTTTGTTAAAAATTATAATAATAAATCAGTGAGTTATTTTAAAAGAAAATTTCAAACAGTCAAAGATAAATTTATTTATTTTTTTAGCATTTCACAATTGGGAGGTAATTGTTCATATTAAATTTTATTTTTAAGAATGTTAACAGCTGGTCTATTATAATAATAAATTCTATATTAAATTTCACAATTGGGAGGTAATTGATGCATAAAAATTATAAATATAATTATATATTATTTAAAGAAATTCTATTTAATCAAATCCTCATTTACTAATTCAATTTTTTTCCTTCTTCCACATCTTCTTCATTTAATCTTTAAATGCTATTCTTAAAATTTGAAACTCATTTTTGACTTTCAAATGTTATATTAACATTAATTAAAAAAAAAAAGAACTTTGCGTATAGCTTTTATTTGAAATTAAACAAAATAAATGAAAATCTCTATTAAACTATAGTCTTGTTGATTAATGAAAATTTTCCCTCCACAAATTTGCATTTGTAAACATAAATAAATTATATTAAAAAAATTATTGTAAATGTCTTTAATAAATTAATCATTTTCATCTCCCATTAAATGAAATTTATATTAATTAAATCTATATCACAATAAATTCCATGATCAAATTATAATAGAATTACATAAACCAGTAACATAATAATTTTGAGTAGATAAATAACTAATTACTAAGTGGGCTAAATATAAAATTAAGTAGATTTAAATGATTATAGTGATTATGATACCATCATTCCAATTTTATATTAATTTTAATTAATATTTTAGATAATAATTCAGTGTCCTAGACGTAAAGGAACCACATCAATCTATTCTGAACTTGATGATTAAATTCTACTAGCTAGAATGATAAAAACCTTAACACCCTTTTAAAATAAAAAATAAAATAGGAAAAAGATAAAAAGAAAAAATGCAAAATCTAAAAATATAACGTGCCGTGTATATTTTGAGAAGACTATAAGATTCTCTTTTTTTTTTTAAATTACTTACAGAATCTCCTCTTATAAGTTATAACAAATGCATAATTAAAAAATTATATTATTTATATCATTTCTTTTCTCTTCCTTTACTCCTAGCTATAATTTAATTATGGAAACAAACCTTCAACTTTTTTTATTTTATCCCTTACTCTCTCTTCCTTTCCCATCTTTTTATTTATTTTTTTTAAAATATTATTTTTATAGACAAATATGAAATATATTTTAAAATTTTAATATATACTGAAATGTTATATATCAATTAAATTATTTAAATTTATATTAAAAGAAAACCGAGATGAGCTCAAATTTTGATTTAGATAGAATGTAAAGTGAGGACTTAAATGAATTAAGGCTGTGTTTGATTGCACTTTTTTTCTCTGAAAAAATTTTTCACGGGTCATTTTCCAGCTAAATAGACTGTTTGTTTGCCCAAATTTTTCATGGAAAATTTTTCCTCTTATGTTATTACATGACCCTATTTTCTATCAAAACATGGGAAAACTTTTCCTACCTCCACCATGGGAAAAGTTTTCCATGGAAAATGTAAGGAGTTATGTGAAAAAATAACATGGGAGAGCTAAATTTTTTATTTTACAAGGGAAAATTTTGATTTTCTAGCTAGAAAATAATGCCAATTCAACATTTATATGAAAAATTTTCTTTTCTACCCATTTTTTATGTTGCCAATCAAACACAGCCTAAGGTACCGTGCTTCAATTTTTTTAATCAATCAAAATTATTTATAATTATTAAAATACTGTTTTAGTAATAATTATTATAATTATTTATTTAAAATAATTAATGTGTGATAATCTTGCTGCTTATTTAGACGTCGTGGTTTTAATTTTCACATATAAATAAAATAAAATAAAATAAAATAAATGAAATAGCGTTTAATAGCGAAAAGGGCTTCGTTTCTGTCCAAACTCAGCGGAGAACAACAATGGACGCCGGTGGAGTGGATTCCGATGGCCGTCAGTTCGCTAAAGCCAGCGAGATGTGGGAGCTAGAGATCGGCACCGGTTTCACTGGAGAAGAAGAAAACAACGCCTGCTGCGGCGGCGACAAGCGCCGGGATTGGTATCGGAAGGGCATCGCCTACTGGCAAGTAAATGTTTCTGAGAACGTCTCCATTGCTGTTTCTTTGTCCTTTGTTGGTTTTCTCGTTGATTTCGTTTTGTTGTTATCTTTTTTGGATTCTATTTAGGGTGTGGAGGCTTCTGTCGATGGAGTTCTTGGGGGCTATGGCTGTGTCAATGAGCCTGATGTGAAGGGGAGCGAGAGTTTTCTTAAACCCTTGCTGGATAATCGGTTTGGCAAGCAAAAACGGCATCTTGTGGCTCTTGGTAATCTTTCTCCCTGTTCATTGTTTTCTTTTCTTCTTTTTTCTTTTAATTTGAATATGCAAGAGAGGGATTACTGTTTTTATAGGTCTCTTGATTTGAGGATTGCTGATTTTGGCTGAGAAATGATTTGGGTGAGAAGCGATTGGAACTTGTTATGATTAAGAATCAGGAATTAGATTTGTAGTGAGGTTTATCAAAGCTTGTATAGTTTTTCCCCCTCTCAAAGTTTTTGTGAGAAATATAATTTTGATAGGTCTCTATGTGTAAAATTTGTTTACTCACTCACTGTTTATACTTGGTGTTATACAATAGAACTTTTAAGCGTTTTTGGATAGATGCATTATTGTTTGCCTTTCATTTTGTTTTTTAGTAACTTTGGCTTCTTATGACTGTTAATGAGGAATTATGTTTTTTTCTTTCTGGTGATTTTCTATGATGCAGATTGTGGTTCCGGAATAGGAAGGGTTACAAAAAATCTTTTACTGAGATATTTTAATGAGGTGTGTGATTGTACTGCATAATTTGTATTGTTAAACTCTTTGGATGAATTTTGCTTCCATTGAATGATTTGCATGTAATTATACACAAAATTGCCACTTGTCAATATTATTTTTGATGTGCATGCATTGGCACAAACAATCGTCTATAAATGTTTTTGAATCAGGTTGATCTTGTTGAACCTGTGTCACATTTTTTAGAGTCTGCTCGTGAGAAATTGTCTTCTGAGGGTGATATGGATACAGATACACACAAGGTTGCCAATTTCTTTTGTGTCCCTCTTCAGGTTATCACCCTGATATGCTTTCCCTCTTTTGTGTGTATGTTCTCCTTTCTTCATCTGTAAATGCGTTGCTGCTGCTGAAGTCCAGTTTTCTGTTAAAGGAATTTACTCCTGAAGCTGGAAGATACGATGTGATTTGGATTCAATGGTGTATTGGGCAGCTTCCCGATGATGATTTTGTATCATTTTTCAAGCGAGCAAAGGTATTCAATTTTCAGTATTGAGGACGTGATTTTATCAATGCTTCTTGCCTGACTGGATTTTTTTTCTGTTACTAAAGATTTTAATATGGAGGAATGATGGAAACTTTTATTAATTATGAGAGATGCTTTCTCTTGTCTCTGTTTTTGATTATTGTGCAGCAAAGGCTGCTTTTGTTGTTGCATAACAATTGCTAGTGTTTTTTTCATGCTAGATCTCATAGATAAGGCCAATGATAATTAATTTATTTGTTAGCAATTGACGTGCTTTGGCATCTAAAGTGATTTAGGGCCCTCGTTTATTTAGTATATATCAAATGAAGTTGCACCTCCTGAAAAACAATAATCTTAATAATATATAGTAGATCAGGGAGGCTATCTGCATGGTTGTGATATTAGTCTTTTCAGTGTATAAATAGTATGGTCTTCTTTTAATCAGTTCTTTAGAATTATTACAATGGCAATACTATTATTGAATAATTATTCTTAAAAAATCAAACAAAGGATTCTATCTTAGTTATTTATTACCTATGAGAGTTATGCCATCTCTATCAATATTAGAAGTGGCTTTTGTGAAGGTAGATTTATTGTTCTGAGGCAATGATTTAGCTTATAATGATTTCCCCTCTGATGAAATTGAGTAATACATGATTTCCTTCTTTCAAATTTGCTGCAATCTACATATACATCTCTTGGGAACAGAGCTAGGATTTTGCATTTCAAGAATGATATAAGGTTATTGATCCTCCTCCTCAGTCTTTGTGTGAGAATAATTACCAAGGATTTACTTTTGATACAGTTAATTGATTTTTTAGATGGTAAGTTGTTAAAACATTCCCTCGACATGAACAAAATTGTTATATCCATGCTTAATAAAACAAAATTAAGTGAGAGCACATATTTTGGAACCAATTCAGATGTATGATAAATGTTAATAATTGATCCAACAGTTTTACTTTTGAAGTTTATGTCTAGATTGTATTTACTGTTTTCTTAATAAAAGCGTTTGTCTTTGTTTGGAAGTTGAATTCTCAGTGCTTCAATGGTTAGATTTTCTTGTAGCTATTTATTAGTTTTCCATGTTGTATTGATTGATGTGTATGTTGCACAGGTGGGCCTTAAACCTGATGGGTTTTTCATTGTGAAAGAGAACATTGCACGACAGGGTCTGCTGCTCTATTTATCTTTTTATAATATCCATTTTTTCTTGCAATGAATATAACCACACAATGGTCTGAAGATACATGCTATAATGTGAAAAGAAAGGTTCTGATTTTCTTTTTTTCCTTTAAGGATCTGCAACGGTA
This sequence comes from Dioscorea dumetorum, assembly GCA_902712375.1. Lineage (NCBI taxonomy): Eukaryota > Viridiplantae > Streptophyta > Magnoliopsida > Dioscoreales > Dioscoreaceae > Dioscorea > Dioscorea dumetorum. The sequence goes on from CACTHL010000864.1 coordinate 48,448, forward strand.
TCATATCGGAGTTATTTGGTTCATTTAAGTAGAAATGTTTCAGTTCTTTTGAAATAAATTTTGACTATTGCATCATCTTTTGCTTCATGATTGAACTTCATTCTATATGAATATCAGCCAAGATTGTGATCATTTTGAAAACCCCAGCAGGCCATGAGAATCTTTCCAAGGAATTGTAAACTGAGATAAATTTCATTTTAATGTTATAGGGTGTAATGACTTTAAATTTCCTGTCTGAAGCTCCTAAACAGCCCTTAATATACTTTGAATTCTATGATCAACAAATATTTTCTTCATTGGGCCTTGGAAGGGGAAGCACTTACTTTATAGCATAAGCACTTGAGGGTCCATTTTTCAGTGTTTGGGTTGGGTTTTTTCAGAGGCTATCATGTTAATGCTTCTGGGATAAGCACCTCTAGAGGTGTGAAATAAACGGTTGGGGTTAATTTAATGGAACAAAATGCCTTCCACACAGGATAATAAAAATTTATGGCGTGCTTTAGTTGTAACCTGGCCTAGTGGAAAAATGTTCTAATCTTACTAAAAAAAACATTTATGCTACTACACATAGTGTTATTTCTTTGACAAATTTAAATAAATTTAACTTGCTTCATGCCTTGCCCTCTGTTTCATTTTCAACTTGATAGGGTTATAGGAAGCTTAGATTAAAACTGAAAACAGGCTCTAGCAAAAAAGAATGGTGGAACTTGACAATCGAGAACCCGAAGTCACTTTTTCCATCAGTTTGGCAAGGGACTTTGGTATTATCATTGATCTAGAAGTATATAAGTTCTGATTCACTTGGACTTTTGCTGCAGGATTTGTGTTGGATAAGGAAGACAACAGCATCACGAGGTCTGATGTATACTTTAAGGACCTATTTAATCAGTGTGGTCTGTACATTTACAAGACAAAGGTTTGCCCAAATGACTAGCTATGCAAATGTTTAATTATCGTTCTATCATTAACCAAGAAAATCAAAATACTCACTCTGTGTGTGTGTGTATCTATGTTGTGTTGATGGAAACAATTGCCTCTTGTACTTGTTGCAAGCCACATGGCGACTAAAAAGTGGGATGACTTCTTTCAAGTTATTGGAGTTTGTTTTAATATGTTCTTTGAGATAATTGATGTGCATTATTCATGTCAGGATGATGACTAAAGTGTGTCCACTTCTTTCAAGTTATTGGAGCTTGTTTTAATTTGTTCTTTCAGATAATTGATGTGCATTATTCATATCAGGATCAAAAAGGGCTTCCTGAAGAGTTATTCGCGGTGAGGATGTATGCATTGGTGACTGAAAAACCAAGAGTAGGCAAAAGCAAAGCACCACAGTATAAACCAGGTATCATAAAGTGATGAAATTTTCGACAACCTACAATGTGTCTTATGGGGGAGTCTTCAACTATCCAATTAAGGAGCTTCTGTATGATTCATGAGCATGTTGACTTTCTGAAAAACTTTATATCATCATTTCTTTTACCAGCCAAACAGGTATGAAATTCATGTTTATACCTGTTAAATTTCTGAATGTCTAGTTCACACTTGCTGGACATTCATCACATGTAATACATTTTCAGTGCTAAAGATGCACATTTTGAGGATTAGTGTTAACAACAACTGTGAATGGTCTCATTTTGGTGGTTAATATTTATGCAAGGAAATTGAAGACATGTTCTTATTATTAATTCACTTAATTCGTGGTTACTGTAAATCACATCACAATGTTCTGTAGTTCACCGCTCTGTAGTTATGTAGAGATGCATATGTTCATTGTTTAATATTTGTAATAGAAAACCTTCAGTCAAAACGGATCGCGTGGCCTAATGGATAAGGCGCTCGCCTCCGGAGCGGGAGATTGTGGGTTCGAGTCCCATCGCGATCGTCATTTTCATTGGCGTTTTTTATTTTATTTTTTTAGTTTTCTCTTTAGTTAATAATTTTTATCATTATATACCACTCCGATGATTTAGTTCTTTTGTGACCCTTTTTCTTTCTTCTGTACTTTTTTGAATAAAAAATTTTGGCTTCTCTTTCATTATTACAATATTATTGACTAAACTTCGAGGAGAGATTTTATCAAGAATGCGCATACATAATATCACATTTATATTAACCATCCGGAATTAATCTTCAAACTTCTAAACTACCTCTAAAATCAAAATTCAAATTTTTGGCTTTGTATCTGAAATCTCAAATTTTGAGAACAAGCAACTGGAATTTACAGGTATTAGAGCTGTGAGCTCGAACATATACATACATACTAGAATTCACAAAAAGAACGTTGGAAGTTAGCAAAAATCCATGCTTTTTCCTTGACTTAGTTACCACCTGCATCAGCACCAGCAGTTGATGAACCAGATCTCTGCAAACCAAATAAATAAATAAAATTTATTAGTTACAATTGTAAAAAGTAGTGATAAATATGATTGTCTAAAATCAAACAATGGAATGATTAATTTAGCACGTTTTTGCAAATGTAAATACTACTTAACATGCATATTTGTTGAAAAGATTGATATAGCACCAACAACAAGGATTCAAATCACAGATGAATATTACTAGTTCCCAAATTTTATTAAGACTTACCATTCGCTTGCTTAAGTAAGGTTGAACTATGAAAGATGAATCTGTTGGCTGATCTTCTTCGGATAATTTGCGCTTTTCCTTCTCGAATTCTTTTCTTGATTCCCTGCGTGTGCCTGCTTGCCAAACTCTTCCAAAATTAGGAAGCCAATTAGCATCATGTGTTTTATGAGTTATTTTCCCTCGCTTCTCCAGCTCAAGTTCAAGTCTTCTTTTCTCAGCCCAAGCTGCTCCCACCCGTTTAGGGTTCAACTTTTTTGACCTCGCATTCTGAGCTGCTGTATTAGATAGTAGGCATTTTTTGCTAGCCGGATTCACGTCCATTTCTTCAGTAGAGAGTAACCAGGGTGGAGCACCGCCAGTATGAACATTTTCTAGATTACCATTTGAACATAAAGGTACTGGAGTGAGCTTCTGTGTAACTGGAAGGTTAAACATTAACACGTGTCAGGGCAATTTCACCAAAAACAATGTTGTTCACATGATGTTTAGCAAAAATAAAGAGGAAAAGTAAGGAAGATCATTTATCAGCCCAGTGGAAAGCAGCAGTAATCCAAGCAGATAAAGTATTGTTAAGTGTTCTAAAGATCTCAAGTACCATTGTTGCTGTTATCTCCAGAGAATTTTCTTTGGCCCTGTAGCACAGAATCAATACACTCATCAGAGTAAAAGAGCAACAAATAGAGCTGGTCCTCACGCAGACATGAAAAATATATTAGATGCTACTAGAATTGGTGTAGCTTTGCAAATTATGCTTCTACAAACAAAGTTACGTTATTTCATTTTCAGTTGCAAATGAGCTTGTTACTAGAGCAGAAGGTTCAAGGCAACAAATAGATTGAACATTCAGCAATGAATGGTTCCAACTGCCAATCTCATTACACCGCATGCACAGAAGGTTCATCTCTCTTATTGCCTCCACTGTCCAGGATAATCAGGACAGTTAAAACTGGGAAGATATGTATCTCAAGTCATTTGAATTCAAAAGATGATTGATCATAATACTCATATAATGTACCAGAGATCAATGGCATGAGGATGTTTAAGACAGATGTATAAGAAACTATAAATGAAAATATACATGATTCAAGTATAATATAGGAAGATAGAGAGGTTTTTTAAAAAGGAAGAAACCAGAATTAAAGGTTCAGAACTAAGTAAATCAGGGTTATTGGTCACAAGCCAAAAAACCTGGACGCAACCAGTTCTTATAGAAATCATAAATAATGATAAGGAGTATGAGATATGACAAAAACCATTGTACTAATATAATTATCACAAAGTGCTTAAAGATCCTCCATGAGTAACTAGTGATTATGGTAATGTTTCATGATCAGCAAAGAAATAGGCAATGCAACAACTTAATTTTCCATAATATATATGCATCCTGTACAAAAGGATAGGCATGCAGTGCTATACAGACTATGGAAACAATGTATCCTTTTCTATATAACAGGAATAACAGGATACACAATGCCACCACATATGCATGCAGTAATTATTATTAATCTTCTGAAAAAAACTGACAAACAAACCAGCTGACATGCAAAGCTTAAACAAAAAACTGATTTCTATTATAATATGAAGAACCTCAATAGATACTCAACTTTGGATTTGAGTAAAACAAATTTCCAGTTTTGGACAAGTCAAACACAAAATCCATCAGGACAGCCACTTAGGAGCAACTTGATACAGGGTTTACAACATTGCTGTGTTAATTCTAAATACATCTATAAGTCACTGTTATTTTTAATTAAAATAAAGGGATACTTTTAACATTCAAAGTATATCATAAAAGAACTAGCTCATATAGCATTTAGATATCTTCCTTATCAGTTGGAAAGAATGATCAGAAAATAGAAAAATAAGGTCCACAGAAATATTTGCAAAATTAGATGGATTTCTAACAAGAAACACGCAGACAACATAACACTCAAACTAATCAAACATTAACGGTAAATTATGCCTTGTATGCTTCAAAAATTGCAGGAAATTTTTAGCTTTAAAAATCTGTCTGGAAAGAATTAGTCCATATAACATGATAGATGCCTTCATTATACTAAAAAGAACGAGAAACAAAATAGAAAAATAAGGCTCAGAAGCATATTTTTGTAGTCGTAAAACAGCTTTTAAGTATACCTCAAAACAAAAAGAAGCATGCAACATTGCTGTCAACATAGAGTATAACCACCATAAAAATCACTAATACATTTATACAGGCAACACAATAGCTAAACATGGGAAATTAAAACAATTCACACACATATGACAGATGCATTAAATAGAAATTAACATGTTTGTAACAGAAGGTATTTTTATGATAAGGACAGATAAAGGGTGGGTAAAGTTCAACTTTAAACAAGCCTTTCAGTTTACATCTTCAATTTTCATATTCCACTATGTCTTTGGAGAGCCTATCTTGCGATAGCCTTATTGCAATTATTTCAAACAAATTTGGAAAGCAAAAGGAAAAAATGATAGAATTAACAATGTAAAAAATGATACATCCGGCCAAGCTTTGATTTTGCAATTGAAAACATATGGTAAAGTAAGCAACATACCTCTCCACTGGGTAGAGAATGAGCAGCTAAGTCATTCCGGTTTATGCCAATGCAAGGGACTTGGTTACCTGGATCATAAGCTTCATTCAACACAAAGACATCTGACTAACTGAAATGAATAACCAAAGAAAAAGAATGGAAACAGAATGAACTAGTACAAACCAGAGTCATTCAAGGAAGCTCTTTGCAAGTGAGCGCTTGGAAGACTCACACTTCCAGACATGGAAGTTGCATGAACTGCAGTAGCTCTGCTACCTTCTGGAAAATATTTCCAATATTCTTGATACGTGTGGCTTTGTAAAGGCATAACATTATGAGAAATGCTAGAATTAAAAGATATTAATGAATTATTTTCGAAACTATCTGTATGGCCAGATTCATGTTCAAATTGGATATCTTTAGAAAGCCCGGGCACTGGTCCAATAGGATGTTTGCTGACCGACAATGGAGCACACTTTGACAGCTCACACTCCTTTTTCCACTGCATTGAATGTTAATCAATCACCACAATGACATACCATCCATAATTAACAACAAACTAATCAAGCATTGACAGTAAACTCATACAAATTTGCATTATATCATCTGCGAGTGTTACAACATAAAAGTGGATAAAGAAGTTTCGCCAACTCACAAAAACAAATCAATAGAGAGAAAACAGAAACTTAGTTTACAGCACAAATATGTCAATCCCAAAATCACAGAAACATGAAGATGTCTCTTGAATAATTAAAGCAAAAGAAAAAGAAAATAACATAAAATAAAATAAAGGAACAACAACTTCAGGTTCAAAGGATGAGGAAATTCAAATATTTAATAGCACAAAACTAAAGCAACAATTGCTCAGAAGTCCAACCAAAAACTGAGAAACTATAAACTTCAGACAGAAGAAATCTTGCGAAGTTTTGAAATCCAATCAGGCAAAGAATACCAATAGTCACAGAAAATAACCCTAACCTTAGAGAGATCGGGCTCGGAAACCCTAAAAGAATCAACAAGATCCATCCCTCTCCCGTGTTTCCACAAGAAGTCCTTCAAGTTCTTCAGATGCTCCTCGCTCGCCATATGTTCGATAGCATTCTCACTTCAAACACACAAACCAGTCCAAAACAAACAGTATCAAGAACCCTAACAATCAATCGGAGAAACCCTAAAACTATTAAGAACAGGGGAGAAAGCGCTACCATGCAAAGAGGCTATCAAGCTCCAGGATGTCAAGGTGGCAGAAGACGCACCAGATGCGGTTGAGGCCGGAGTGCTCCGGGCGCAGAGGGACGGGGTTTTTGAGGAAGAAGCGGAGGTCGGAAAGCTTGGACTGGAAGCGGGAGAAGAGGGAGGAGAGAGAGCGGAGATGAGAAGGGAGGTACTTGTGGCGACGGCCATGGTCGTGGTTGAGATTGCAAACATCGCAGAACTCGAAGGGATCGCCGCCGATACCCTTCCTCTGCGCCGTTCTCTTCTTCGCCGGAGGCTTCTCCGGCACCGGGGCCATTGAAAGAGGAGCTCGAGAGCTCGAGATCGACAGGGAGAGACAGCAGGGTACCAATTTTTTATTTTTAGAGGGACTTTTGTAAATTTTAATTTAGCTAATTAATTATTAAAAAAATATTAGCAGTAAAAAGGAAAATCGGAAATCCTTTTTCTCAAAAAACTTTATTATTTATTTTTAATTAAATAAAGAGTTTGTTTGATAAAAAAAATAGGATGCTTTATTATTTTTTTTACATGCCACCCAGAAAAATGGCGAAATTACTTGCCACTTTTTCCTAATTTTATTAACACCGATAATTGAAATAAATAAATTTAATCTTGTGAGATGACAGGGTAACCTACTCTTGGATGCCTATTGATATTTTATAAATATTTATGGCGAGATATATCAAAATTCACTTTTCATGGGGACGGTATATAAATTTTTTGTGTACAATTTGAATTCGTATCTTATGAGTTAGTTCAACTAAAAATTTGGGTACCTTACATTATTATGATTTTTTTCACTTTATATATTAAATTTCGATTTGTATTTTTTTAATTATCACATATTAATTATATTTTATAAAGTACTTATAGAATTTTTGTCAAATTAAGCTGACATAGTCATCAGAATGAATACCTCGATTATAAGTTGACATTCATTAAATGCAACTACACTTGCTATAGCATCAAAGAGCAATGTCAATCTTTTTTTAAATGGGTTATTCTACATCATCCATCGGTAATCTTTGATGATATAGTAAATCCAAGTGGTAAATTTATTAGGATGCCACTGTATTATGGCCAGTTTTCACTTTGATGCTTGTATTTCAATTTTTTTTTTTTCGGTCACTGGTTATCGATTTATATTCACAGGGAGGTCACTCGGGAAATTCCGGCCGAATCTTGCTGATGTAGCTGCCGAAAATGCCACATCAGTTGTAATAAACTCAGCATTACATCCACTGTGGCAACGCCACGTCAGCAATTGTCCACCTCAGCACAACTTACCCACGTCAGCATCCAGCTCAGCAGCCAAATGTGAAGATCAACCCCCTTTCAGCTTAACCCTAGGCCCTATTTTCACCTTTTTACCCAAAAAGAAAGAAAGGAGGAGCAACCTGTATGATGCCGGATCTCTTTTCGGTCATTGGAAAGTTTGATCGTCACCGTAAGGGGTAGTGGAATCGACTAGAGGAACTACGAAGGCCTTCATTCTCGACTCGTGGCGTTTAGGCGTGCAAGAACTCATTGAGAGCACCATAGCTACCGACTGGCGCAAACGAGCTGCAGAAGAGCAAGCTCCCGAATATTGTAAGCTATTTTGTCATGTGGTTTGTAATTGGATCTTTACTGTTGTAATTGTCGCTTTATTTGGTTTCTATTCATCCGCACTCTTGATCTCCGCAGTGCCAACTGCTGAATACTTCTCAATAAACATGTATCATGGACTTACTGATATTGAGGAATGCAATGGTTATAGTTTGGCAAGTGTTATTGATTTTTGTGAGGCTGATTATATTTCTAGATTAGAGCTTCTAGACATGGCGAGGGATTTGGGAGTGTGTGTGGAGGGATGTAGCTTTTGGTGGGAGGAGGGCGAAACTGGTGTCATGGAAGAAATTAAAACTGATGAGGATGCCATTAGGATGAGAAATGATGTTAATGAGAGCAGGCTTGTTAGTATATTTGTGAGGGTGTATGCTATGGATGTCCGGACTGGTGTGCAATTAGCAGGGCATGTGTCAAGTGCAAGACAGTTTGCTGGACCATATCATTTAGATTTAGAAGATAAAGAAGATGAAGTCCAGGATGAGCACATGGACGCAGACCACAGGGGAATTGGTCTGAATGATTTTGAGCATGAAGCTGGAGTGGAGGAAGCAGCTCAGGATGTGCGGGAGGATGCAATGCATGGAAGTGGTGTGGGTGTACATCATGCTGAGGTTGCTGAATTGGCTGATGAAGTGGTTGATGAGATAGCTGCAAGTATAGATGGATGACAGGAAAGTGATGGGGATAGTGAGATCCACGACTCAGATTATAGTCTTAACAGTGAGGAAGATGATGGTGAAGAACCTGTTGATGAGGCCCCTACAGTTGAGGCAAGGTCAGTTGGCCTTGATGATGCTGCAAAAATGGCAGGTGATGAGGATGAGGTTCAGACTGACTATGTTGACAGTGATGAGTTACTCTCATGTGTTTTCAACTGATGAGGAGCAGATCCACGTTGACAAGCCCAGATACCCAGAATTCAGGCAAGACATAGACATGAAGGACCCACATTTTAAATTTCTGCAGGCACTAGAGTGGGGACACAAGTATTTTTTTTTTGTTTCAGGACTTGTTTGCTCCCACCCACCTCCCTTTGGGTTTTGTGAGTAATGTTTTCTTTTTTTTGGGTGGGCGGGTGGGGGGGGTCTAGAACAAGGCAAGTGTGTATCTGAATACTTCACATGAAAACTGCAAAGTACTGAACTTGTATTCATTCATGTAGTTCAGTACTGCATTTACAAGATTATGCAAATCTGCAGGAAATTCTGTTATTGATAGTTCAATTATGTAAAGTTGTTGTTATTGATAGTTCAGATATGTTAACTTGTTATTATTGATAGTTCAGTATTGCATAAACATAAAAAAAACTGCAGGCAATTTGCAGGAAAATTGATCTTGACTACTCCTGGTGGTGGTCCCAACTTATTTATTGTAGATACTATCTTAACCTATACCACAGCCCCCCAGAGGAAATCATTTGTTGGTCAAGAATTGTAGAGGGTTTACTAGGCGTTCACACTTGTCTTATATCTTATAAAGATATGAGAATAGATTGTGTTTAGACACAACAGATGGCTAAAAAAAAGTAAGTGTTTAGAGATATTTGAAACTTGTGGGTAAAATATCAAAATATTTTGAAAACTGGGGGAGAATCAACAATGAAAAGTATTTTCACTGTTTCTGATCATGTAAGTGTATTAAAAAAAGAAAACACAAATCTATTTGAGAAAAATAAAAATCATAAACTATTAATGTTATGATTTAGGATGAATTGTGTTCATTTGTTAAACATGATAAATCTACAAAAGGTTAATAAGAAGAGGAATGACAATTCAACAGTTACGTTAGGATTTCAACAGTGAAGGTAAATTCCAATTTTTTATTCATTCCCATATCTGATTTCTACTGAAAACATAAAATAATTGAGAGAAAGATCAATGAATCTAAGTAACTGCCAGTGATTCACACAACCAACCAACAATATGGGAATCAAGAAAAAAAAACTGCATCCCTCTTCTACTACTCCCCCACTCCTTATCTCCCTCACTCTTTATCTTCCCTTACAGTCCACACCAAAGGCCTCCTCTCGAGCATACTCCCAATATAATTGCCATTTGTTTGAGCAGACCTCCCAGGTTTCTCCCTGCCTTCCCTAGCGTTGTGATCCAAGGGCATCCCGTCGAGGAAGAAGGTGGCTGCTAAGTTGGATGCTGACGTGGGTAAGTTGTGCTGAGGTGGACAATTGCTGACGTGGCGTTGCCACAGTGGATGTAATGATGAGTTTATTACAACTGATGTGGCATTTCCGACAGCCACATCAATAAGATTCGGCCGGAGTTTCCCGAGTGACCTTCCTGTGAATATAAATCGATAACCAGTGATCGAAAAAAAAAAAACAAATTGAAATACAAGCATCAAAGTGAAACTGGCCATAATACAGTGGCATCCTAATAAATTTAACCTAAATCCAGCTGAATATAATAAATGCCAACTCCTTATCATCTACATCATTCATCCTTTCTATTTTTGATGATATGGTAACTCTAGCTCAGTGCAGTGAAGGCTAATTCACTATTAACGTATATAGTAGTCACATCAGTAGAATTTGGGGAGAACACCATTGATATTTTTTTTATAAAACATAATTGGTGCCGGTAACTAAATAAATAAATTAAAATTAAAAATAGAAAATTACATTATAGTCATTTACTTAAATTTTTGCTACACACACATATATATATATATATATATATAGATGTATGCATATTTATAGGTATGTATGTGTAATTATAACTTTGACAGGGTTGTATATGCAAAATGAAGTATCTATATAATGTTTTGAAGGGCTTTCGCTGAAAATCTTTTAAACCCTAAATTGATCTTCCCGGCCGTCCCAAGACGTGGAGGATATTGTCATAGATTCCGGTGAGTAATCTTGTTTTTCTTCTTATTTAGTAGTTGATTTCTTTTCTAATGGCTTCCTTTCTTGATTTTCGTCTGATTTAGCGGCTTTTATCTGGCTTGTTTTCTTCTTTGATGGCATTCTTTCTCCTTTTCGTTAAGATCAAAGAAATAGAGTTATATGCTAAATTTTTGGGTTTTTTAAAATCTTTTTGGTAGTAATTTGTGCTAAAGTTTTTTTATTTTTGCCACAATCTATCTTTGACTGCCTGTTTAATCATCAGATAAAGATTTTGATTGTGGTTTCCCAAGGTTTGTTATCTTTGATTACATGTTAAAACCTTGCCCCATCTCTATATGCATGATTTATTTTTGTTTTTTGAATTTCAATGTTATTGAGTTTAGTATTTTTATAGTTTCATGTTATATGTTTAAACCTTCCACTGTTTGTTTGTTTGTTTATTTAATTATTTAGTCATCCTGTTAATTATAGTTTTTGGTGCATATCTTCTGATTTACATGTTTATATGTTTCCCCTTCAGCCTTTAATGGGTGCATTTAAGAAAAATAAAACAATGGATGAAGATGATATAACTGATGTTGAAGAAGAATCGGAGATGAAATCTGATTCTGAGCCAGAATTGCTTCCATTGAAGGAGCCTTCAAAGAATGCAGTGTATAATGAAGATGGCCTTTTGGAGAAGCTTGAAGACATAGCATGGCCGGAAAATGTGGATTGGATACATAAGTTAACTATTGATCATGAGCAAACGGCGGATATCGATGTTGAGGATGATCTTGCTCGTGAAATGGCGTTTTACACCCAGGCATTGGATGGTACCCGAAAGGCCTTTGCAAAACTGCAATCCATTGGTTTGCCTTTTCTTAGGCCTCCGGATTATTATGCAGAGATGGTGAAGTCGGATTCTCACATGTTGAAGGTGAAAAGCAAGCTCTTGGTGGAGAAGAAGAAAATTGAGGAGGCCGAGGAGAGGAAGAAGGCAAGAGAGGCCAAGAAGATTGCAAAAGAGGTCCAGGCTCAGAAGAATAAAGAGCGGGCCAAGCGCAAGAAAGAGGACATTGAATCTGTCAAGAAGTGGAGGAAGCAGAGGCAGCAAAGTGGTTTCGCCAAAGGGAAAGATGAGGATCCGGGTTTCAATTTTGATGAGGGGAATAGCTTTGAAAGGTCTAAGAAAAAGAGGCCGAGTGTGGCTCCTGGAGATAGGTCGGGAGGGATCAGAAAACAAGGATGGAATAAGAAGAGGGAGCAAAGAGAATCTAAATTTGGGCATGGTGGTAGGAAGGGTATGAAGAAGAAGAATACTGCCGAATCCACTAATGACTTTAGGAACTTCAACAAAGGCGAGAGGAAGAAGCGGAGAACAAGCTAAGATGTTTTTCTTGCTGTTTGTTTTGCTTATGACAAGTTTTGGATTAGTGTTTGTATCGAGTATCAGAGACCGCTGACGGATTTCTCAAGGTATCTTTAAGATTTTCATGTTGTATAACATTTTCTTAGTTTATCTATCAAGCATTTGGTTTTATCCTTTTGGTATCTTTGGTTTGATAACTGGGCATTTAATTGCAAGAACATCTAAAATAGTTGTAGCTGAAGTTGTGTTAGGGAACATTAATTTTTTGATGATCCAAATGAACTCTTCTGTGGTGGTAAACCTTCTATGTAGGCACGGTTAGCTCCTTTGATTAGTTTAATGGGAACTTAAACTATTTGATATTTGGAAGCACATAGGCAAGATCGATCAGCGAAATATGTTTTAGCACTAGAACATTGTTTTCCTCGCGATGCTTCATCTATGTATTTAAGAGGATTCTTTTTAGTGTCGAAACCTTTTAGAAGTTGTATTCTTGATTTTCCTCATTCTTGTAGAGGTTTGATAATTTGGCTTAATGTTTGATGCTAAGATCTTTGGTTATCTTTGGTGACTTTGATTTTGTTCGAATTGAAGAAAAATGGCGAAAATAAGAGTGCAAATGAGATTGATAAGCAATTGTATGAGAATTCATATTGCAGAAATTTTCTTTGCTTTTCCTTTTTTTACCTCAATTATTAGGTTCAGTATTCTTCCTGTTTCTTATTGGAACTAGTGGTTTACATAACGAATAGTAGAGGAAATTACTTGCATACCCCTATACAACTCCATAATTGCTAATAGAACCTTGTGAAAAATCATGTTTGTTTATACAAAACTGCATTTAATTCTAAGTAGTATAAATCAATGTATTTCACAGCACAAAACAATTGTTTTGAGTTCATGAGTTCCATGTGATACAATTTAAAATGAGTGAGCTGAAGCTTTATAGAATTATAATATTATGTTATCAAGATTTTGTTGGAAGTGACTCTCATATTGTGGTTTATAATTGGTGAAATAAATTTAAGATATTAGAGAATATTGAGAAAATATGTTAAATTGACTTTCAAATTAAGACAGTTTTATATATTCATACTAGTTTTATCAAGTTATTATTAAATGTGATACATGTCCTCCTCTTTTCAGCAAACATTAATAAAATAAATTTAAGATATTGGGGAAAATTGAGAGAATATATTAAAAGGACTTTTAAATTTCGGTAGAATTATTTTGGTCTCGTTCTCAATCAGGACAATAATAGAACAATTTTTTAATATAATTCTTAAAAAAAAGGATGAAAATAAATTAGAAATAATTTTTATTTTAAAATATCAGGTAACTTTTATTAATATAATAGTAAAATCTATATATGAATTCGTTTTTATATGTTAAATGTATATCTAGACTTATATTTATATTTTTCTTAAAAAAAGGCAAATTTTGGGAAAATTTTCTATGACTTGTATCAGGTACTTATTTGATAATTTTTTTATTTAAATTAAATTTAAATAAAATTTGTAATCATAATCATCTATCATAACAATCTAGTTGATTTGATTTTAATTTTATGTTTATATTAAGTCTATGACTTGTTATTTGGAATTCATAGCTCCCAAGCAATGCAAAAGTTTCACAAAAGGTTATGTTTTCCCCATAAATATTTCAGCCAAAAAACATTAGCTTTTTAAAATCCAAAAATTAAATTGATTAAATGTATTTTTGGTTAATCAAGCGAAAGAAATTTTGAATATAATTAAAAAATATCACTTATATGGAAAAAAATAAAAAAATTTTAAACAGACCATTTTGAACTATTTATAAATATACCGACCAAATGAACAACAAACTAAAATATATTTAGACGTAATTAAATTAAATAAATCCATTTCATTTTCCATAAAAAAATTCATGATTAATTTTTTTTATATATTTTAAAGGATTTTTTTATGACAATGAATATTTAAATAAACACCTTTTTCTACCCATTAACTTTAAATAACAATAATAAATTAGTATACATCAAAATTTTGGCCAACAATGACCAATAGAATTCAGCCATGTAAGTAACCATCTTGCGTTATTATATCTATCTAGAGCCTAACAGCTGATCCGGTGTTTTCAGATCAACGACTCTCAAAACACTCGAAATTCGAAGAGCTCCAACGCTAGGCCACCGCCAGCATCGCGAAAGCGAGAGCCATGGTCGCCGATTGCCGCTATGAGCTCTCCCAAGCCGCGTATATCATGCTCGTCCTTCACGCCCTCAAGCATTAGACCTCCTCCGTCAACGGCCGCCTCCGTGAGGATTCCCCCCACTGCCATCGTCAAGATCAATGACGCCATCCCCTTTTCCCACTCCCATATCGGCCTCCTTTCCACCCTCAAGCTCGCCCTTGTTCAGGTACTCTTCTCCTCGCTTTGATCCAATGACTTGATTTTGAAGCTAGGGCTTCTATCGTTTGATCTCTCTGGTGTGTTGAGGTGGAGGATCACTTCGGGGCTGTGGCCCTGAGTATCTGTAACATCTTGCATTATTGAAGCATTGGGTACCAATGCTTCCTACCCTGTATGTTTGACTCTTTGCTCCATTTTTTGACATTTTGCTAAGATTTTAAACATGATTAAAGCTTAATCATGTGAGGGAGGGTGGGATCACGGAAAAAAATTCTCTCTGATGGTTGTTCATCTACTTCTGTGAGAGGTGGGAAAAGGAGGGAGTGCTGAAGGAGGATTGGTAGTCCCAAAAGCTCTGCCCTCTTCTTCGTCGCCTCTCTTAACTCTCTTCTCTTCATGCTCTGCGATTCCTCCTCATCTCATGGTGCCACGCTCTTCTCTTTCCCATCCCATTTCCATTGCTGTTGCTGCTACTTCTCTTTCTCTTGGCTCGACTTGGAGGCGAGGACGATGCCCTAATCACCTTCGATGACGATGATCAAGATAGTGCTTATTAATGGAAATGCTGTGCTCTTGTGCCCACTTGGCTGTGATGATTTGCCCTAGAAGATCCTTGAGATCGAGTAGTGTGGCAACTACTGCTGCAGCCCTTGATTCAGTGTCCATCCATGATAGAAAAAAAGATCAGATCTGAGCCTTTTCTCTCTTAATTCCTGTGAAAACAATGATAGAAAAGGAATGAAAGCAATGATGTGTACGTGGCATGTGATGTGTTTGTACCATGGCCGGAGATAACTTCTTGGTTGTTAGTGAGAATGAGATTTTAAGTCCTCTCTTATCATTTTCTTGTGTAGTTTCCTAATTGCTCTTGTTTTGAGAGGTGGTGAATATTGTGCCTGAAGAGTCTTGGGATCAAATGCCGAGGTGACTTTGGTGGTTATTGCCGTAACCATTGCTTGATTCTGCATCGTCTAAACATGTCAGATCAATATTCCTTTTTCTTAAAAGAAATTATTAGTTAACCTTTGATATTGCTTAATTTCATATGAGAGCATGGGGTTAAGTTTACCCTGTTGTTTTTTGACTTGGAAACACAGTGATGACTCACCCGTGTTTGGTATTTAAAAATTCATGTCAATTAATGGGGTATGTAAGTCTAGATATCTTAGGCCCCGTTTGGATGAGGGGATTGGGCACTATTAGCATGGCAATGATTGCTAATAGGAATATATACCCATGTTTGGATATTTTACTATTAGGTTAGTAATGAGTACTGTAGGTAATTGAATGGTATATAGTGAAGGAATTTGATTACCCCCAAAATTGGGAGGCATAGAGGGGAATGAACACTGTTGATAGCAAAATGACATTTTTACCCATAGTTGAGATTTAATTAAATAATATATATTAATTTAAATAACTAATTATAATAATTAAAGTAAATAATAATTAACATAAATTGAGTCATTTAAAAATTATAATAATTAAAATAAATAATAGTTATTTATATACATATTACATTATTATAATTAAAGTGAAATGACAATTTTGCCCCTACATCGATTTAATTTAATAAAAAATATTTAATTATGATAATTAAAGTGAAATGACATTTTTAATCATGAAATATTTAATTAAATAAAATAATTAATTTAAATAATTAGAAAAAATTTACTATCTTTTAAATTATTGGGAATGAAATCCATACTATTTATCACATATAAAATAATTAATTATATTAATAATTCATATAGTAACAATTGAAAGTAATTTAATCTGAGAAACTAATTTTAATAATTAAATTATATTGTTAGTTAACGTGAAGTATTAATTTTAAATATTAAGTACAATAATAAATTGATTTCAACAATAAAACCATAACATAAAATAAATCTTTTTAGTTAAATATTTAATCATAATAAATAAAAAATTAGATGTATTACAAATATTTAGTAAACTGTAATGCTATTTAAATGTTATTTTAAAAAAATATCGAGTTGCTATATATATATATATATATTAAGGGTATTAGAGTCATTTCAATATGATTTACTATTTCCATTTTTCCCATTCCCAATATTTATTCCTTCCAGTCAAACACCTTTTTCATTCCCATTCCCATTACCATTACTATTACCATTCACATTCCCATTTCCATTCCCATTACCATTACCATTACCAATCCGTGATCCAAACGGACCCTTAGTCTTGCCGGTTTATGATATTGTATTGACGTGGGTCTAATATACATATGGCTGGACTAACTTTTGTTTGTTTTGGCCTTCTTATGCACCTTAGAAGCCAAAATTTAGGTTGTGTTTTGGATTGTGGAAACACGAATGGAAGAAGAGATGGTTGCTAAAAGGGTGTTATTTTATAATTCCCACCCAAGTTACTTTAGCGTTGACTTTCTCATAGTTCTTTCTAAAACCTGCCATTTCCTTGCATTTTGATTATGCTATTTGAGGTTATACTGTCGTCCTTAGTTAATTGTTTGTATGATTCGGGTAAATCATGAATGAATGCTTATGTGTTGGTGGTCATTGCTTGAAGTTAAGTTGTTTTCGTCTTGTAAGTATGTATGCAGTTTAAACACCGTAATTAGAGCATTGTGGTTGGTTATAGCGAGCCCTTAATTCACGGGAGTCAGTTTTACACCTTCGTGGTTTGGAACCAGGTAAACTCTCGCACCCGTATAAGATAACTCTGTATTTTTGGTGGATGGTTATGTAAGTAATTAATTTATTTATTTTATTTACAATGTTCTTACATTATTTATGTTGATATTTTGTTTATTATTTTGTATTTGTTATTTATTTAATTAATTAAGTTAATTATATTACAAAGTGATTTATTTGATATTTTCTCTGCCTATACTCTGTATTTCTGAGGTTTTAGTACATCTCCAATTACTGACAAATTACCCAGCTAAGAGGAGCAAGTCCTAGCCATGTACACATGTTTTCTGTAGTAACACTACCATCCGACTGCTGTCGAAGATCCGGCTTTGGCTGTCGATATTCTGTTTGCCTCCATTTCTGGCAAATTACCCAGCTAGGAGGAGTAAGTCCTAGCCATGTGCAAATGTTTTCTGTAGTAGCGCTACCATTTGACTGCGGTCGAAGATCCGGCTTCGGCCGTTGATATTATGTCTGTTCTGACTTCACAGTTGAAGATCTAGCCTCGAGCTGTTGATTCTGTTTATTAGTCAGGGAGATGTATGATTGATGTCCCGCAAGCGCACGAGGTCATCAAGTAAGACCTCTCGTGCGAACACGAGAGGGTCGTATCCCCAAGGGCCGGAGAAGCTACCTTTACTTCTTTATTGTAATGTTGTTTGAGTTACAACTCCAAGTGATAAGGGGAATGCAACAAAACTAAACTAATGTAGTCAAAATGCAATTAATAAAGATAAGATACGGGAGACAGTCAGGGTTAAGGAGTGGTCACAGATAAGGATCCCCTCAGGGGCTACTAAAGTGTGAAGGATGTTAAATTAATATGCAAGTGAATAGTTAGACCAAGAAAACTTTAGATTAAGTCAACTCGATGGTTATGGCAATTAACCCCTAATCTGATATGAGTATTGGATACGGAATCTATTCCATCCAAATCCTCCTACGATTGCAATAGGCAAGGTGGTTTTCTCTAGTTAGGGTTGAAATACAAGTGAGTACTTAACCCTAGAATTGGAGGGGTACAAATACCTGAAGGTCACAGTGTATTTATATGTTTCCCTTCCAAACTTGGTGAGTCTAACACTAGGGCAATGTTCATGCAACCTAGTATTGCCTAAGTATGGATACACAGAGTTCTCATACATATATACCCAAGTATTCAAAAACACCAAACAAGGATCACAAACAAGCCAACAAGAAATTAATTAAAACAAAGAATCCAAACATCATAAGTTCATCCGCAAGGTTCACCTACATTCGGTAACATTGGGGTTTTAGTTGCTCATAATCTCAAAATGCACAATCAAAAGCATAAAAACAACTAAACCAAACATAGGAGAACTTCCTCCAAAAATGAAGGTCGGAGAAACTTCCAAAGATGCCACTCGAAGGGGTGGTTTCCCGTCGTCTTCAACCTCCTAATTTAAAGCCCTAGGAGTAGATATCGCCCAAGATCGCGCTCTCCTCGCCGATTCCTCTGCGAAAATGCCCTCAAGCCTTTCTTATTGGTTAGATCTAGAGTGGTGGTGTGGAGCTCCAAGAAAAAGACAAAATCCCCCCAAAAAGAAAGCCCTAGAAACCCTTAGGCATGTGATCACCTGTGAGCAAAACAGAGAGGACTATCGGTTGAGCTCACGGGCATGAGCTCAACCGCTCAACCGTGAGGCCATGCGAGTTGAGTTTATTTAGGGCTTCACTTTAAGTTTTTCCTATTCACTCATCTTCTCCAAACTTCCTCTCATTTCTCCCTCCATTCTCCAACGATTTTTTTCATTTTTTTTGGCCCTAAATCCCTCTCTTCCTCTTCTCATCTCATTTGGTGAAGAAATTTCGAAGAAAAATCACTCTTTTGGCCGGATTTTGCAAAGGAACTCCCCCACATACTCTAGGGTTAGGAAAGTTCTCCATCACTCAAGACCTTGATTTTTCTTGGGTTTGTGCGGTGTTTTATGCATGGATTTTGCTCTCCTTTGTTGCAAGAACATCTTAAGAACGATTTGGCATGGTTGTAAATTCGGATTGTCGCATTTTCAAGCAAGATTCTTGAAAAAAAATTTTGGGTTACTGTAGCACTAAGCATTTTCCATGGAATTTTCATTCTTTTGCTCTTGTGTTACTTGTAAACGGTTTATTGGATGATCCCTTGGTTTTGTAGGATGAGGGAGAAGAAGATAGCCAACAAGAGAGCACGAAGTGACCGTTCTCCACCCCCCGACGAACCGAGGTTTAAAAGGATAATCATAAATCCCGTTTCACGCTTCTATCACGTAAGGAGTTTGGCACCATCAGGAGGATAGATTGGGATGTGCTCAAGAGCTTGGACTTAGACCGTACCGTTTTGGAACTCATTTCCCACAACGGTTGAGATAAGCTATTTTCTATCGACGAACCAACCTACAAGGAGCTCACCCTCGAAGTCTTGAGTACGTTCGAGATTGCAAAGCACTATCCCTTCACTCGCCGACCAAGCTCTATTTCTTTCCATGCATTTCGAAAGCGTCGCAGGGTTACACAAGACCAAATGGGGGTCCCTATGGGACTTTACCCCGAATCTTACACGCGCATATCCGAGTTTCAAGACCTCACTTTTGATTTCCCATACCCCGTGACGAGCGCGACATTTTGGGCTTCCATTGTTACTTGCTCAAGAACAAAGAAAGCATCCCAGTTGCGGAACCCCACGCACAGATATATTCATGCACTGCTTACATGTGGTATAGGAGGTCGGCGAGACTCAACCGGGGTCGTATCGCGTATGGATCTACTGATGCTCTACAGCATTATCGAGTGGCACCCCCTACACATGGGACATCTTGTAGCAGAGGTATTAGCGCATCAAGGACAGTTCGTCTGACTTGGGGCCATTTTTGTCGGACTGTTTATTACCTGTATGATCAGAGGCATTGGCCTTATAGACCGCACCCAGGGTATGACGGTTGTTGGCGCCATCACTCCAATTGGCGTGCAGACTCTTGCATGCATTGGTTTAGTCGAGAGGCGGGGTAGTACTTATAAAGTTGTGAAGCGTCAGAATGCCGGTGTACCATATCCCGATCCATCTCACGAGACAGAGTCTGTATCTGAGTCTAATTCAGAGCCAGAGTCGGAGCGAGGATCCAGGGCATATAGACCACTTGAGGAGAGATTTGAGGACTTTTGTTATGAGGTTTTTGAGCAATTACAGGTGCTCGAGATGGGACATGGGGACATGACTGCGTCATTGAGCTGTATAGAGAGCGGTACAACCGAGATCTTATCCTTTTTACGCAGTCAGTCATTGTCCCGCGGCCACCACTTACAGATGACTGACTGCGTAAAAATGATAAGATCTCGGCAGTACCGCGCTCTATATAGCTCAATGACGCAGTCATGTCCCTGCGTCCCATCTCGAGCACCTGTAATTGCTCATAAACCTCATAACGAAACTTGTCAAATCTCTCCTCAAGTGGTCTATATGCCCTGGATCCTTGCTCCGACTCTGGCTCTGAATCAGACTCAGATACAGACTCTGTCTCGTGAGATGGATCGGGGTCTGGTACACCGGCACTCTGACGCTTCACAAATTTATAAGTACTATCCGCCTCTCGACTAAACCAATGCATGTAAGAGTCTGCACGCCAATTGGAGTGATGGCGCCAACAACCGTCATACCCTGGGTGCGGTCTATAAGGCCAATGCCTATGATCATACGGGTAATAAATAGTCCGGCAAAAATGGCCCCAAGTCAGACGAACTGTCCTTGATGCGCTAATACCTCTGCTACAAGATGTCCCATGTGTAGGGGGTGCCACTCGATAATGCTGTAGAGCATCAGTAGATCCATACGCGATACGACCCCGGTTGAGTCTCGCCGACCTCCTATACCACGTGTAAGCAGTGCATGAATATATCTGTGCGTGGGGTTCCGCAACTGGGATGCTTTCTTTGTTCTTGAGCAAGTAACAATGGAAGCCCAAAATGTCGCGCTCGTCACGGGGTATGGGAAATCAAAAGTGAGGTCTTGAAACTCGGATATGCGCGTGTAAGATTCGGGGTAAAGTCCCATAGGGACCCCCATTTGGTCTTGTGTAACCCTGCGACGCTTTCGAAATGCATGGAAAGAAATATGGCTTGGTCGGCGAGTGAAGGGATAGTGCTTTGCAATCTCGAACGTGCTCAAGACTTCGAGGGTGAGCTCCTTGTAGGTTGGTTCGTCGATAGAAAATAGCTTATCTCAACCGTTGTGGGAAATGAGTTCCAAAACGGCACTGTCTAAGTCCAAGCTCTTGAGCACATCCCAA
This sequence comes from Dioscorea dumetorum, assembly GCA_902712375.1. NCBI lineage: Eukaryota > Viridiplantae > Streptophyta > Magnoliopsida > Dioscoreales > Dioscoreaceae > Dioscorea > Dioscorea dumetorum. The sequence continues at coordinate 69,969 of CACTHL010000864.1, forward strand.
TCTATCCTCCTGATGGTGCCAAACTCCTTACGTGATAGAAGCGTGAAACGGGATTTATGATTATCCTTTTAAACCTCGGTTCGTCGGGGGGTGGAGAACAGTCACTTCGTGCTCTCTTGTTGGCTATCTTCTTCTCCCTCATCCTACAAAATCAAGGGATCATCCAATAAACCATTTACAAGTAACACAAGAGCAAAAGAATGAAAATTCCATAGAAAATGCTTAGTGCTACAGTAACCCGAAATTTTTTTTCAAGAATCTTGCTTGAAAATGCGACAATCCGAATTTACAACCATGCCAAATCGTTCTTAAGATGTTCTTGCAACAAAGGAGAGCAAAATCCATGCATAAAACACCGCACAAACCCAAGAAAAATCAAGGTCTTGAGTGATGGAGTACTTACCTAACCCTAGAGTATGTGGGGGAGTTCCTTTGCAAAATCCGGCCAAAATAGTGATTTTTCTTCGAAATTTCTTCACCAAATGAGATGAGAGGAGGAGAAGAGGGATTTAGGGCTAAAAAGAATGAAGAAAATCGTTGGAGAATGGAGGGAGAAATGAAAGGAAGTTTGGAGAAGATGAGTGAATAGGAAAAACTTAAAGTGAAGCCCTAAATAAACTCAACTCACATGGCCTCACGGTTGAGCTCATGCCCGTGAGCTCAACCATGAGCTTTCTCTGGATACTTCATAGGCAAGCTCACGAGCCATAAACAACCAAAATTTGATTTTTTTTTTTTGTCAATTCAGCCTCCTCCAAACCATCAAAAACAATGAAAACAAAGACGATTAAAGCATAGAAACACTCAAAACATTATTTTCATGGCATCTAATCTACAAATAACTCAAGGCAACACATGAACATGCAATAAGATTTAAACAAAAACGACGAACAAAACCACCACAACATGAAAAACAACTTGCGAATGAACACCCTAAACACTACAAAAATACAGAAAAAGAACAAACTAAACACTCAAACCACAAGAAAATGAGAACATATCAAATTTAAAGCTTGGGTTGCCTACCAAGAAGTGCTTGTTTAATGTCATTAGCTTGGCGTGTCTTACCTCAACTCAGGGTGGTTCAAAGGTGTGAGAGTTACCTCCACTTCTTGATGAAACATTGTGACCACATGGAAGATTCATGGAAAGACATGAGAAGATGCGAAATTTATCTTGATTCTCAAAATATAGGCGATCTACCTCACTCGGTGTTAACGTGGAGATACTCATGCTTTTCTTTATTTTTTCATTGACCTTCCTCCATGTCTTCTTCAAAATCTTCTTTTTCTTACAACGCGGAGGAGATACAACCTCCACTTGGGATATTTGTTGCCTTGGTGTAGGCGAGGGGTCCCTTACTTCAGTTTCGTCGCACTCGATTCCTTCAAAGTACTTGTCTAAGGGATTCAAAGAAAGAATTTCCTGCACACAATCATAAATTATTACGTCAATTACATCAGTGAAATATAAAGTATCATCATGGTCTAGTGGGTGCTTCATAGCCTCTGGAAGAGTGAAGACAACTTGTTCATCCCAACTTTTAATGTCATCTTCCCTCCCTTAACATCGATTAAGGCTCCTGAGGTGTTGAGGAAATGGCAGCCAAGAATCAACGGGACCTCTACATCATCATCCACATCTAACATTACAAAGTCCACCGGAATGATGAGTTTATCAACCCTCACAAGAACATCCTCGACAACTCCTCTAGGTTTTTTCATTAAGTAGTCTGCAAGCTATATGGTCATCCTTGTAGGTCTCAGTTCCTCCAACCCTAGTTTCAAAAACAATTTATAGGGCATCACATTAATACTTGCCCCCGAATCAGCCAAAGAATTTTCCTGCATCCCTTCTCCAAGCACACAAGGGATAATAAAGCTACTCGGATCATTTAGTTTCTGCGACAACTTCTTTTGAATTATGGCTGAACAATTCCCCGATAAAGTTACAGTGTCAAAGTCTTCCAATTTTCTCTTATTAGTAAGAAGGTCTTTCATGAATTTTGCATACTTGGGCAGCTGAGATAGAACTTCGACCAAGGGAATATTAATGTAAAGTTGCTTGAAGATGTTGAGGAACTTTTTGAATTGGGCCTCTTCCTTGTCTTGCTTGAGTCTTGAGGGATATGGCACCATAGGCTTGTATTCAGGGCTCTTATAAATTGGGGGGGGGGGTTGGGTTTGGAACATCATCATCATGTTTCTTCTCATTATCTTCACTTGCATTTTTACTCACGTTAGGGTCATCCCGAATGGCTACCCCGTCATTGGAAGCACTTGGGCTCTCCTCGGCGCTTCCCTCAAACTGTTTTCCACTTCTCAGTGTGACAGCTTTCAAGTGTTCCCTTGGGTTGCTTTCAATGTTACTTGGTAAAACTACCCGAGAGACGTTCTGCTTGCGCTCTAGCAAGTTGTCCCACCTGGTTCTCAAGAGATTGCACAGACGCTTGAAGACTTCTCAACACAGTGCTTATCTCATTGAACTGTCTCCCATGTTGCGCTAACTGATTGTTAATATTATGAAATCTTGCCTCAGTATTAATCATGAACTTCACCAACACATCTTCAGTAGTGTATTTTCTTTCTGGTTGCTGTTGGGATTGAAACTGAGGACCTTGAGATGACGGTGGCCTTTGTTGTGACTGGCCTTGGTTCCAAGAGAAGTTTAGATAGTTCTTCTAACCCGGGATATAGGTGTTGCAAAAAGTGTTTCCCGGGCCTTTTGGTCCTTCACTGACATAATCTACTGACTCCATGGTTCAGGGGAAGTAATAAGAATGGGGCATTGGTTTGTTGCATGCCCAGCACCATATGTTTCACATGACATCACTGCCTTAGGACTTGAACTGGAGCCCAGCATGAACTAATCAAATCTCTGTGTTAAAGCTTCAACTTTAGCATTGTTATCAACAACATTCTTGGTCAAGACCTCCACTTTTGCAGCCAAAGCAGTAGTATCATTCACCTCATACAGTCCTGCTACTCTAAGTGGCTTCTGTCTAGTACTCCAGTGGCATTCGTTACTAGCCATATTCTCAATCAATGCCTCAGCTTCTTCAGGGAGTTTGTTGCTTAAGGAACCACCTCTGCTGTATCGATGAGCTGTCTTGTAGCATAATTCAACCTGTTACAAAGCATTTCCACCCTCATCCATGCAGGGAACCCGTGATGAGGACATTTTCTTAGAAGATCCTTGAATCTTTCATAGGCTTCGAAAAGGGTCTCAGAATCTCCTTGTCTGAACGCTAAAATTTCTTGCCTCAGCTTAGCTGCCTTGCTTAGTGGAAAATATCGGGCAATAAACTTTTCCACCATTTTCTTCCATGAAGTAATCAATCCCGGAGCCAAAGAAGTAAGCCATATGTAGGCTTCTCCCCTTAAACTGAAAGGAAATAATCTCAACCTGATTGCATCATCAGAAACTGAATTAATCTTGAAGGTTGAGCATATCTGAAGAAACTTAAACAGGTGGGCATGTGGGTCTTCGTTAGCTAGACCATCAAATTGCACTAAATTCTGTATCATCCCAATAGTTCTTGCTTTGATTTCAAAGTTATTTGTGGGTACGGTGGGAACCTGCACACTGAACTCGTCCCCAGTGAATTGTGGCATTTCATAACCGGATAGGGTTCTTCTTGGTTCGGCCATGACCGTGAGCTCACTAGACTCGACCTGAATTTCTTGTTGTCTTAAGCTCCCAGTCACCTCTCTTAACCGTTAATGCAAAGTTCGTTCGATCTCGTCATCAGGCTCAACTAAATTTGCTTGACTCGCTCGTGTCATAAGATGCGTACCTTGCAAGATAAGTAGAGTCAAGACTTAGAAATGGAAGAAAAACAAGAAAAGAAAGTGCAATTGAAGCAATGATGGGATGTATACAAGATTGGAAAATATGAAACAAAACAATCAAATCAACACGCTCTAAGTTTTCCGAATATTTCTCTTGGATCCCTGGCAACAGCGCCAAAAACTTGAACGGTGTCCCGCAAGCGCACGAGGTCATCAAGTAAAACCTCTCGTGCGGACACGAGAGGGTCGTATTCCCAAGGGCCCGAGAAGCTAACCTTACTTCCTTATTGCAATGTTGTTTAACCTATAACTCCAAGTGATAAGGGGGATGCAAGAAAACTAAACTAATGCAGTCAAAATGCAATTAATGAAGACAAGATACGGGAGGTAATCAAGGTTAAGGAGTGGTCATAGATGAGGATCCCCTCAGGGGCTACTAAAGTGTGAAGGATGTTGAATTAACATGCAAGTGGATAGTTAGACCGAGAAAACCCTAGATTAGGTCAACCCAATGATCACGACAATTGACCCTTAATCCAATACGAGTATTGGATACGGAATCTATTCCGTCTAAATCCTCCTACGATTGCAATAGGCAAGGTGGTTTTCTCTAGTTAGGGTCGAAATACAAGTGAGTACTTAACCCTAGAATTGGAGGGGTACAAATACCTGATGGTCACGGTGTATTTATACGTGTTTCCCTTCCAAACTTGGTGAGTCTAACACTAGGGCAATGGTCATGCAACCTAGTATTGCCTAAGTATGGATACACAGAGTTCTCATACATATATACCCAAGCATTCAAAAACCCAAAACAATGATCACAAACAAGCCAACAAGCATTAATTAAAACAAAGCATCCAAACATCACAAGTTCACCCCCAAGGTTCACCTACATCCTATGACCTTGGGGTTTTAGTTGCTCATAATCTCAAAATGCACAATCAAAAGCATGAAAACAATTCTAAACCAAACATAGGAGAACTCCCTCCAAAGATGAAGGTCGGGGAAACTTCCAAAGACGCCACTCGAAGGGGTGGCTTCCATCATCTTCAACCTCCTAACTTCAAGTCATAGGAGTATATTTCGCCCAAGATCGCGCCCTCCTCGCCGATTCCTCTGCGAAAATGCCCTACAAGGCTTTCTTCTTTGTCAGATTTAGAGTGGTGGTGTGGAGCTCCAAGAAAAAGGCAAAATCGCCCCCAAAAAGAAAGCCCTAGAAACCCTTAAAAATTATGAGTTCGGGATAGCTCATAGGTGGCTTCACGGTCAATATATGGTCTGTGAGGTTGCTCGGAAAAGGGGCCAAAAATTGGAGTAAGTTGCTACAGTACTGCCGCTCTCTATATCGCTTGCGTCCGACCTCGCGCCCATAAGGTTACCCGTGACGACTCCCAGACTTAGAAATTTCTTCAAAATCTTCGCGTTTCAGGCTGTTACATTACCGCTACATTGCCCGGTGCCCTAAAACGACGCATTCGATGTCAATTTCTTCTAAAATCTCGTCATTGAGCTCACCTAGGCTTCATTTGTACTTGAAACACGAAATAAAACAATTTAGACAAAAAAAAGAGCATCGATTCATCGATAAAATTTAAAAATCATTTACACTCATACGTATAAAATACATTCATTTAGACATTTATCAATGTACATTTCTGGTTTTCACATATTTCTATATTCTGATTATTTTCTGTATTTTGATTATTCTTTGTATTCTGATTATTCTGTATTTTGATTATTTTGTATTATGATTGTTCTGTCTTGGATCTATTGTGGATAAAACTATTGATAAATTTGAACCTTTTTTTCGTGGTTTTTTATTCCGCAGTTGGACAGTAAGAAACTCGTGGGGTTGCCCAAATCGAAGGCCCGAGATCCTGCTCTTCAGGTATTGCTGCTTTTATTTGCTAAATATTATTTTTCATGCTAATTTTGTTTATTGAATTGAATTGACTCAATCACTGAGCTTCCTGTCTAATTGATATATAAACTTGGATGCCATTGTGATTAGAGTTCTACCTCTTTCCTGTATCCTTCTATTCCTTGTAATACTTTGTTATCTCAGTGACCATTAAAGTATGTAGTGCTCATTTCGGCCAGCTCTCCATTATGTTTCCTTGGGTGAGTGGCATGTTTGACTTTCCGCTACTTAGTACTCAACTATTTTTGTTTGTTATCAATTTATTGGTTCTTTTACATTGCAAATCAGCGGTTGATTGGTTTCTTCACTTCGATTACGCTTTGCCTTTTCTTTCTGTTATTTGATAAGATGAAGAAGCATGTAACTTGTGGAAGGCCATTAAATTGTCATTATCTTCTGTTATTAGTTTCCATGGTCTCCTATTATTATTATTTTTTTTTTTGCTATGATTGCAAATTTATTTTCTCATATGGCAGTTTTTTTTTGTCTTGATTTATGTCGTAAAATGTGACTCTGGAAGTATGTGGGATCGAAAATACACGCCATGGTGTCGTGTCGGTAAAGGGACACCAGGGATATATCGAATCACAAATGATTTATTATTATTTTTTTTAATTTTATTGGATTCTTCCATTGCTAATAGAGGCAAGCCTCTATTATTAATTACTTTAGATTAAAATATTGGGAACCTCCGATTAAGGGCTTCGAGTACAAGTAAAGGTAAAATATTGCAAACTATAAATTTTATTATATATTTCATATACATATTGCAAATTTTGAATTTCACTTTTTTTTTTATATATATATTTATTACATCACTTATATATATATTGCTGTCTTGGCCTTGTCACCGCGCCACATTCCTTGTTGCCGTCTTAAGATATATCTTATTACCGTCTTGAAAGTTGTAAAAATTTTGCCGTTACCTCGAGATAAGCATTTTTTTTTTGTTGTTGCTTCAAAATGGGTACATTGTTTTATCATTCCGGGACATATGTATATTTGATCTTAATATCTTTTAAAAAAAACCGGCCTCTATTATCAACATATACTTCATTTATTTTTATTTGTTTATTTATTTATTTATTATTTTTTTTACTTTGCAGCATTGGGCTCAATTGCTTCTTGTCATCAATGAAACCATTAATCTCATCAAAAGCTGCTTGGTGCGTATGCTCCTGATAGACTTGGGAATTTGCCTGTCACAGGTCTTCACATCTTTAATATCATAAGCAGGAGGCCCACCTAGTTGATATCTGGTTCGACATACAGAGGAGAGATTTTACTCATCACCCTATCTTGACTATAATTGATTTGTCTCATTGGCTTCTCGTGGCCACTAGAGTCCAACACATTTTTATCCTTTGATAATCTTTTAAATAAAGAGTTATCTTGGGTATGCTCTACTACATGGCGTGCGTCGTTTGCAACTTTTGTCTTAGTATATAGAGGAACACTATAAACAGACTTGTTATTTGGAGATTTCACAAGTCCAACTTGTTAGACACTGGGTGGTTGTTTCTTATGAGAAACGGCACCACCAACTTGTTTGTCCTTGTTGGGGAGGAACCGGGGACCAAACAGTAAATTTTCTTGATAAGTACTGTAGCAGCTGTAGCAATTGCACTGTAGCACCCTAAAATGCAAAACATGCAATCTGCACGGCTTGGAGCACGGGCGAAGCACGGGCGTGCTACTTGATGGGTTCGTCCGCTACTGGAGTAGAATTACTGTAGCGATGGTACTGTAACACACTGTAGCAAATTACAGTAGCAGCCGAAAAATTCAGAAAACTGCAAACTACACGGCTTGGAACACGGTCTCGATGCCCTGAGCACGGGCGTGCTAAATTAAGCACGTCCGTATTGAGCTTGTTTTATGAATTTTGAAGCTCAAAACCTCCCTCTTTTGAGTACAACCTTTTTGGATCTAATTGACACAATAAAATTGTCAAATGACAACAAACAAGACGCACGATTTAGCGTGGAAAACCCTTCAAATCGAGGGAAAAACCACAGGACTCTTTAGAGCCACTTGGAATTGTTTCCACTATGTCAACAAAAGGGATAACAATGTTTTTCTCTCTAGCTAACTAGAGACATACAAATGCAAGAGATTTAAGAAGAGAACTTCACAAACATATCATCATCATACAGAGATGGATCACGACTATTTCAAAGAGAATTAGAAGAAATCAAACCAATGTTTTGTTGATCTTCTTCCAAAGATGCTCTTCCCTGAAATGTGGGCGAAATCCGGTTCCAATATTCTTGAGAGGTCAAACCTTGGCCCCCTTCGTCTCTTCTTCCTCTCTTCTTGCTTTTTCCCTGATGAGCTTTCTTCTCTCAATCACTCTCTCTCACTACCTCAACAATAATCCCCTTCATTAACATAGTTTGATTTTTTTTTTCAAACCTTGGCCCCCTTCGTCTCTTCTTCCTCTCTTCTTGCTTTTTCCCTGATGAGCTTTCTTCTCTCAATCACTCTCTCTCACTACCTCAACAATAATCCCTTTCATTAACATAGTTTGATTTTTTTTTCAACATGAGCTGAAGCCCAACATTATTACAGCCCACCAAATGGGTTGGATTCAACAGTCACATGAATGTCTTTTAAGCCCATGTTAAATGTTTTGTCTCTAAATAATTGGCTTTAGAGTAGCTTCATTGTTGTTTGCTCCATTTTCCCCCGCTACGCATCTTACTTGTAGCTTCATGATCGATTTTCATTGCAAACAGGTACACTTTTCCTAGGTTCATCTGATGTAGGTGCAGAATTGGATAACATATGTCTGAATGTCTTGAAATCCCAACTTACACAGCAACGTGCATAAAAGGAGGCGGGCTCAGTATAGATTCACAATAATATTTCTCAATCATATCACAGCAACGTGCATGATTCATTTCCAGAATAAGCGCACCGATTCTGTCAAGCATGTTGGACTCGAGTTCACGGGAGATGAGGTTGGCCACATCCTTCTTCAAGAACTTCACCGTCACTTGCTTCTTCTTCGTGATCACCACCAACCTTAAGTTGATGCATTTCACAGAATGCTTGCACTGATTGATGAACTTCATAGAAATGCATTTCACAGAATGCATTTCACAGTGGGTGATCCACGACCATATATATATATATGCGACCATGGAGGGATATTCCACTCTCGCATGGAGTCAGCGGTGACGAGTGGCGACAGCGGGACAGCGGCGACCTTTCCTTCTTTTATATATATATATATATATTTCTTTCTCTTGTTTTTTTTTCTTCCCTCTTTTGGCCGATCTTTTCCCTCTTCTTGTCTGATTCTTTCCTTTTTAAAAGCCTCTTCACTCCCCAGGTCGTGTGGTGAATCATGGAGCGACACCCCCTCCATGCACAAGCACGTCCCCAGAAGAAGTGGACGGAAGTGAATTAACTTCTTTCATTTTTTATGTTTTTCTTTGAAGTGAATTTTAGATCAAATTTATTTTAATATTTTTTATACTGAAATGGGGAAGTAAACCTTCTATAAAAGTTCACTTCCATCACTTCCAAAAACCCCTTTGAAGTCATTGAAGTGGAAAAATAAATACCGAAAGTAAAAAAAAAAAAAATGATAACTTTATGAAAGTGACATTTTCTGCAAAATAGACATAGTGGTGGTGCACTTCTTCAGAAAAGTGACATTTCTTCTACTTTCTAACTTGCTCTCATTTACACTGAATTGAATGCCGGATTTTAAAGCTTGATTTTATATATACACACACTTCTAATAAAGTTTGTCCTTTTTTGCATGTGTGCCTTAAAAAGTGACGTCTTTGATAGTAATCATGGCTTATTACACTTAATTTAAAACTTGATTTTATTAATGAAAGCTTCTTCACCCCTTACATAACTGCCTTTAAAATCTCATTCTCTCAATTATTTTTGTTATTTAACAACTATAATTATTGAATAAATAATTTTTAATTTGAAAGACTACAAAATTATATGAAAAAGTAAAATATACAGCTAAAATAGTTATATAGGAAATAATAAATATTTAAAAATAAAAACATATACGAAACATTACACTTATTTATCTTTTTTTATGAATTATCAAAAAACTAGAGTTAGAACTAAATTATAAACTTTGGCTCTTTATTTATTTTGACCCTTAATTTATAACATTGTTCATTTAAGTCCCTAAACCTGTCTTTTGTCTCATAAACATATTGGAAATGGTCCCAGTTTTATAATAATGTGACAAAATAAATATTTTCATTAAGTTCAATGGGATTTCAAAATTAACATTTCTATATTTTAGAAGTTTAAATTAACAATGAACCAAATTCGAGGCTATTGATGGCTATAATCTATTATTAAATGATAAAATATAGTTAATTATATGCGAGTGTGAGTATATATACCAATGTTTCAATGGTATGCCCTATATATATACATATATAACAAAGCTCTGGACAAAAAAAAAACAAAAACAAAAAAAGATCGCTTTAAATAATAATACTAATAATAAAAGACAAGTAACTCAAAACATTCATCATCAACTCCATTAAACATTCAAAAAGAAATTTGAATTCCATTGCCCATCTGAATTGAGCTATAACCTCTTGTTTTCTTCAATCTTCTCTCCTTAATCACACTCTTAATTTCCACAACATTGTCCCAATTTCCATCAAAAGCATACATATTAGACAGCAAATTATAGTACCCTGCATGTTCAGGTTGCAGTGCAAGTAACTTCTTCGCAACAAACTCGCCCATTGCGATGTTCTGATGAATCCTACAACCGGCAAGCAACGCGCACCAAGCATGTGGGCTGACTCTGGCTGCCGACATCCCCTCAATGACCTTCAAAGCCTCGTGCAATTTACCGGTGCGCGCAAACATGTCAACCATGATGTTACAATGTTCTGAATCAGGGGACAGACCATATTCACTCTGCATACTATTAAAAATCCTATTGCCTTCTTCGACCAAACCAGCATGACTGCAAGCAGTTAAGATTGATACAAATGTGACATTGTTTGGTTTGATCAATGAATCGATCATTTGCTTGAACAATGCAATAGCATCGACACCGTGACCGTGAATTCCATAGGCCGTGATCATAGAACACCACACGGCCACATCTTTATCAGTGACAGAATTGAACACTCGAACGGCGTCGGTCAAGCCGCCACATTTGGAGTAAAGGTCAATAAGCACCGGAGTTACAAAGAGTTTGTTGTCGAAACCACTGCAGATTAAGTAGCCATGGAGGCAAATGGCTTGATGAAGATTATTCAACTGCGAGCTTGCGGAAAGGACCTTCACCATAGTAACTGCATCGGGACTAGTGTGATCCTCCAACATGCGCCGAAAAAGCCTCACTGACTCATCTGCAAGGCCATTTTGAGCACATCCACCTATCATTACAGACCAAGAGACGGCATCCTTCTTTGGCATTCGATGAAAGAGATCGAATGCCTCATTGTAACAAGAACACTTCATGTACATGTCCATTAGAGCGGTCGAGACACCTAAATCCAATTCAAAGCCTTTCCGGATTGCAACCTTATGGATCCTTCTTCCTTCTTCCAAATCAACAGCTAATGCACATGCTTGCAGAACACTAACCGTAGTAATCGAATTCGGCTCCAAACCATTCCCAACCATCATTCTATAAACATCAAGCGCATGACCAGCATTCCCAGTTCGAACGTGACATGAAATCATACAACTCCAAGTGATGACATCTCTCTCAGGCATATAATCAAATAACCTCTGTGCCCATTCAACGGTGCCCAAATTTGCATAAAAGTTCAAAATGGCATTGCAAAGTGATAATTTTGATAGTAAATTGCTCTTAAGAACATATGCATGACAAGATTTACCAGCACGAAAGTGGCCCAATTGGCCGAGAGCTGACACGACGCTTATGAGTGTCACTGGATCAGGAGTGACACCATGTCCAACCACCATGTCCGAGAAGAACAACACTGCATCCTTGGAAAATTCGTTCTGCTGGTACCCAGAAACCACCGAGGTCCAGAGCACAACATCTGGGTCAGGAAATTCATCAAACACCTTGCGTGCACTACCCATGTCCCCACACTTTCCATACATCTCCACAAACCCAGCGCCAACAAACATGTCTGAATGAGCGGCCGGGTTCTTCACAGCAAGACAGTGAACGACACGGCCGAGGTTGAGGTCGGAGACAGCCGAGCAGGCCTTGAGAACGATGTGAAGAGTGAAGCAGTCGGGTTGATGGTTCATGCGGAGAAAGAGGACGAACACATCGCGCCATTGGTGGGCGCTCGAGTGTGCACGCAAGATGGCGTTCCAAAGGCGGGTGTTTGGATGAGGCGTTTCGTCGAACACCTTGCGGGCGCTGTCGAGAGAGCGAAGATTAGAGTAGGAGGAGACGAGATTGGTGGCGAAGAAGGAGTTGGAGGGGAGGACGCCGGTGCGGAGGAGGAGGGAGTGGAGATTGGTTACGGATTTGGCGTCGCAGCAAGAGAGGAGGAGATTGGAGAGCTGCGCTTTGCTTCTCATTCAAGCACCAATGGCTCCGCTTCGACGCGCGCTCGCGGGCAAAGCCGATCGTGCCGAGCTATGCACGATGACTAATATTTCCATCGAGTTGGTGGAGGAGAATGGTATATATATATATATATATATATATATATATATATATATATATATATATATATATTACAGTTAAACATACAAAAAAAAAAAACATTAAACAACAAGAAAACAACTTTCTTAATAGATTTAAACAACAATTAAATATAAAATAAGTTTATAATACCATATACTCCCTCCAAAGAAATTAGTGACAACCTATCATTTGACTTATTCATATCGAAGTTCTCAGTATCAAAAAGTGAATTTGAACCGACCATCATTTGCTTTATTCACATCAAAATTTTCTGGGTAAAATGTTTTATATCTTATTAAAAAAAATGAATTCGAATTTTAACTACCTAGAGTGAGTGGGGATATAAATATTGTTTAACTTGCATTTGCATTTCATAAGACATGTGATTAATTTTTCAATCAAAATATATACTCTCTCCAATACTACTCTACAAGCGGCAGTGAGAATATGAATGTTATTTAATTTGCATTTGTATTATATAAATATGCAGGTTCTGGATATGTGATTTACTAATCAAAATATACATTATCTCTAGTACAACTCTACAAGCCAGAGTGAGGATGTGTATGCCGTTTAATGCTTTGTTTGTTTGGTGGTTTGGGGGTTTTGTAAAGTATGGTTTTTGAAAAAACCTTGTTTGGATCATGGTTTTTGTGGATAGTAGGGTAAAAAATGGTAAAATGATGGTTTAAAAACCATCACTTTTCTTCAAATTTTCAATCCACCAAAATAGGGGGTTGAGATGGTTTGGTTTTTTTATGGACGAAATTGCCCTTCTAAATTATTGATAATGACTATTATATCCTAAAAACTTATATATATAATTGGAAGGGGGTTTGTTTCTCATATTTTTTTTCATTTTCTTAAGTGACATATAATGGAAGAACAATATGGTTATAGTGAAATTAAACATTAAAAAAGGTATTTTTATAATTTGAATAGATAACCTTATTTTACCATACCTTTAAACCAAACACAATATGTTTTAAAAACCTTTTTTTACTCTACCCTTGCTCCAAACAAGATATGATTTACAAACTCATTTTACCAAACCATACCATATTTTACCATACATTACAAAACCTCCCAAACCATCAAACAAACAGCGCATAACTTGCATTTGCATTTGCATTTCATAAGTGTTGAGTCAGCCCCATTAAGTGGGGCCTTTCCAAATAAGTGAGGCCCACCTCCACAGTAAATGAAAAAAAAAAAAAGAAGATATCTTAACAAATGGGGATTACTGTTGATCATTAAGAGTGATTGAGAGGAGAACCGATCTGAAAACAAGAAGAGAGCAAGAAAGAAGAAGGGGCTAGGGTTTTTGATTTCTTGAAAGGATTGAAGCCGATTTCACCCACGTTTCAGGGAAGATCATCATTGGAAGAAGATCTACAATACATTGGTTTGATTTCTTCCAATTCTCCTTGAAATAGTCGTAATCCATCTTATATGATGATGATGTGTTTGTGAAATTCTCTTCCTAAATCTCTTGCATTGTATGCCTCTAGTTAGCTAAAGAGAAACTTGTTGTTATCCCTTTGTTAACATAGTGGAAACAATTCTAAGTGGCTCTAAGGAGTCCCGTGATTTTTCATCCCTCGATTTGAAGGGGTTTTTCAGCTAAATCGTGTGTTTTGCTTGTTATTTTTGATATTTCTATTGTGTATCTTAGATACCAAGAGATTGTACTCAAAAGGGGGAGGTTTTGAATTTCAAAATTCAGAAAACAAGCTCAATATACCCGTGCTTACTTTTGCATGCCCATGCTCAGCGCAGTGAGACCGTGTTGCAAGCCGTGCAGATTGCAGGTTTCTGAATTTTTCAAGTGCTATAGTGTTTACTACAGTAACAGTGCTACAGTACTAGGTTACAGTATGATGCTACAGTGATCCTGCTACAGTAGTGGCCGAACCCAGCAAAGTAGCACGCCAGTGTTTCAAGCCGTGCAGATGGCAGGTTTTGCATTTTTTTGTGCTGCAGTGCAAGTGCTACAGTCTTTCGGGGAAAATTATCGTTTGGTCCTCGGTTCCTCCCCAACAATAAGTGTGCATGCTCCTCTCGTGTGATTTGCCTATCAAAATATTTACTTTTTCCAGTGCAACTCTACAATTTACCTATCAAAATATATACTTTTTCCGGTGAACCTCTACAAGCGATAGCTAGCTAGCTCCCAACCTAATCCATTTGCTCTTTCCAATGCCAATAAAAACCACATCAACAACCTATCTACATGCAAAACACTCACTCCAAAGCACCATACAACCTATATATATATATATATACCCTAAACCCCTACCAACTCAAAGCACCACCACCACCACCACCCCTTCTCAGAGCACACACAAACACATACCATATAACACCATGAAGAACACCACCACCCTTCACCTCCTCCTCCTCCTCCTCCTCATCTCAACCACTCTCCTCCTTTCCCCGGCCACGTCCACGGTGAGTTGCGGCATTGTCGCAGCCAAAGCTGCGCCATGTCTCGGCTTTGTCACCGGCAAGGTTGCCAAGGTTCCGGTGGCGTGCTGCTACGGGTTGTGGCAATTGGCACACAGTGCTATTACCGTCACTGACCGCCGAGCTATATGCACATGTTTGAAGAACGCCGTTAAGGCATTCCCTGGTGTGAAGGACCAGTACTTGACCCAAGTCCCTAAGGCTTGCCACATCCCTGTTGGCTTTCCTGTTTCACTTAACACCAACTGCAACTTGTGAGTTTACATTCATTCATGCTCTCTTTTTATCTTTCTGATAGATCCCATATATATATAGTTAATTGAATAAATCTAGTTTTTTATTTTTATTAATTTTGATTTTATTATGTTATGTTACCTATGATAATTGTTTCTTACAAAATGGATAAGTCAGAGCATGCACGGATGTAAAATTAATATCTAAATATACTTATGCTCTCATTTTATTAAACTGATGTTTAAATCGAGAGAAATAAAGGATGATAATAAATTAAAAAAAAATAAAATAAAAATATACAAACTCATATGAAAAAATCTAAAATTGAGAAAAATTACAAGGGACTGACTGAAAGATGATTTTATTATGTTAAAATTTGAGTTACAAATCGTGGTGGTGGTTCATTTCTCTAAAGATCTCTCCTTATAATAAATTTTAAAATATATTTGTATTTTAGAAATCTAGTTACGATCTTGATTCTGCTTTCATTGTGGTTTAACTCTGCTATTTTTTTCATGCGATTTAATTTGCTTGATTCCTTTGCTACTTGTACCACAAATTTCTAAAAAATTTTCATAATTCAAAAATTCATATAAATTATTTTTTTTTAGATCAAATAGAATTTAGGTACTAAACTTCTCACATATTTTCGTAAAAAGAATTAGACTATATATACATAAAAGAAATTAACTTTGAAGTGATAATTTTTTTTTTTTAATATCTCAAATGGTTTTATTAATGTCTAGATGAATTTAATGATGCAGTCACTGTTAAAAGTTTGACAACATTGCTGTGATTCTTATATATATATGTTTTGCAGGGTGCATTGAAGCATAAGGGAGATGCTCAAGAGATGAATAAGAGGAATATTAATTATTAGCACTAAAGTCATGCTTTGGTTCAATAATAAATCAGTGTTTTTCTAGCTAATAATATTGTAATCTCTGGTGGTCTTCTTTAATGTTTGTTTCTTTTCTATTCTATAATAATTAAGCTCAAAGTTGGGACTTTGATGATATATATTTATATATATCTGAAATGGTTGAAAATTTGAGATTTACAGTTATATGACACCCTTGGAGTCCAATTAACCCAATTAGGAGTATAACAATGCATAAAAATAAATATTATAAATAAAAAATAAAAAATATGAAGTAATAAATAATAAATACATCATATATAGTTTCAGTATAATTTTACACAAATCTCTATATATACCATGTTTATTTTAATGTTTTGGTTTACACATGTATAATAATAATAATTATTATTATTATTTTAATAATAATTTCTTTTAAAATATTAATATATATAATTACAAATATAACTATATCGAGGGATAATTCAAGTCATTGTAACAGGTGCACTCTCATATCTGTTTATGTTTTGATAATTTTTAAATAATGGTCACGTAGTCAAAATCAACCTTTTAACACACTTAGTTTTTTACGGATATAACTAAAACAAAATTAAAATCCCTAATTAGCTAAAATCTTGCCTTTGGATTTGCTCAAAACTAGTCCCCACAACATCCTCCTTGGCCATTCCAGACTAAGTTTTTTAGTTACATTATTAGTTACATTAAATCAAACTGTTAAATAAGAATGATACAAATATTAAAATATTAAAATATTTTCCATATATATATATATATATACGTGGACAATTAAAATATATTATAATTATGTGTAAATTAGCCTTTTATAATAATAATAAAAACAATATTTTGTGGAAATTCTAAAATTAAACTAGCAGTATTAACTTAGCTAGTCATGATCACTACAAAGTTTTAGAATTTATACATAATGAAAAAAGAAAAAACCTCAAACACTTGCATATGTACATATATGAAAAACAAAAATATTAATAACATAAATGCACAGTTTTTTTGTTATTTAATATTTAATAATATCTTTTAATTCTGCTATATATATATATATATATATATATATATAAGTCTAATTTTAAGGGTATGGTAATCCTTGGTTTTATTGAAGAATATCCACATAGTTAGTCATATTTTCAGACCATAGAAGAAGAAGAAGAAGAAAAAAAAAACCCTAAAAATAAATACAAATGAATCATTCAACATTCAACGTTCACCATGCATGCAAAGCGTAGGATCCAAAGAAGAACTTTCAACCACCCTCCCCACACAAACCTCTATATAAACCCTAAGCCCTGATCCAAAACACACATCTCATTACAAACACAAACACAAACACAACCAACTTCCACAAACCCTAATTAGTTTAATTAACAACCATGAAGACCAACACCATCACAACCACAACCACCATTTGCACTCTTCTCCTCCTTCTCTTCTCCACTTCACTGAATTTCAGCTCTGCAGCAGCCACAGTGACATGCAACACTATCACAGCAGAAGCAGCACCATGTTTAGGCTTCATCACCGGAAAAGTTACCACACCGCCGGCGGCTTGCTGCAGTGGGTTGAAGCAAATAGTACACAGTGGCACCACCGTCGCCGCTCGCCGGGCAATTTGTCAGTGCATGAAGACTGCCATTAAAGAGTTCCCTGGTGTCAAACAGAAAATCTTGGCTCATCTTCCAAAAGCCTGCCATGTTTCTGTTAGCTTTCCAATTTCCTCCCACACCAACTGTAACAAGTGAGTTTTCATTCATTTCTCCTTTATATATATATATATATATATCAAGGATTAAAAAAATAAGAAATTAACAATGAAGAAATGGTTTAGACTAAAGATCAGATAATTAGATTAAAAATTAAGTTAAGTAGTTGAAAGAAATGTAATGAAAAAAAAACTCCAGGGACTATTTGTTACTTTTCCCTCTTAACATGAGCATATATATATATATAAAGAATTACTTAAAAATTAACAATGAATAGATAGTTTAGCTTAGAAAGATATTGTGATTAATTGTTTAATTGAGTAGTCAAAAGAAATATAAAGAAAAAAATCCGAGATTGATAGTTACTTTTTTTTATTAATAGGAAGCGTAGATTTAAATTTGATTTTTTTTTTCTTGAGTATGTATGAGAAAATTACATTGGACAAAATAAATTTAGAATGATCGAATGATTTAAGGTTAGACATATCAGAAAAAATATTATAAGGAAAAAACTCTAAGGACTAATAGTTAATTTTCCCTCCTGATGGCTAAAATTGTGGTTTTTATGTTTTGCAGGGTGAAATGAAAAGTTCATGGATTTAGAAAAGGGTTGAAGAGAGGAATAAGAGGGAAATTAATTTATTAATTAGTATGAGAATGATGCTTTCGTGTTGATAAATAATTTCTTTTCTTTCTAATAATGTAATCCCTCGTAGCTTTTCCTCTATGTTAATGGTAGCATAATTTATTTATTTCTTTTTATTTTTAAATAATGTAATCGCCGATGATTATTAATGGTAATATTTTATTGTTTAGCTTGAAGTTTGAACTTTGACCGTACAGGTTCCATATATCTTATGTATGTTTTCTTTATATATATATATATATATATATATACACATGGGATAAAATTTATGAAACTTCATGGATATCATTGTAAAATTTCCCTTTTCACATAAACCCCTAAAAATAACATCTTAAAGATGCAAAAATCAAAATCAGAAATATTTCTCAACCTGTGAAAAAAAAAGTTGAAAGGATTAATTTCAATGGTCGAAAGTTTTTGGAAAATGAACAAATTAATTAAAATGGGTAAAATGAAATGCATGATTAGTTCAGGAGGCAATGAATGACTGTCAAAATCCAAAAATAAAAGAATTAACATTTACGGTTCAGTAAAGAACAAAGACAACAAACAAACTAATATTTTTGGGTACAAAGACTTTGAATTTGAAACACAAAAATGTACAACAAAAGAGGATGAAAACCAAAAGGCGAAGTTACGAAACGGATAAACACTGTAAAAGAAAATATCTGATTCTGTATATCATTTCGGTTTATGGTCGATGCCGAGTTAGAGTTTCGCATGAGGACGATGATCTGCTCGACTGCGGTGATGGTTCAGGGGATTCAGAGACCTCCATATGCGTCGGTAGTAGTTTGAGGAAGCTGCCCTGAACAGGCTGGTCTGGAGAAGTTTCAGTTTCTGCAAAAATACAGTGAAAAAGAAATCGGTCAAAATGTGTGATCAAGAAGCATACAAGAAGAAAAATGCGCGACGGTTATTACCAAATAAAGACTTGATCGTCGGTCTCTTCGGCTTGTTATTCTTTTTCTTCAACTCTGCTGTATAAACAGAATTAAAAATAAATTGAACTCCCTGATGAGGATATCGAATGAAGTTGACGAAAGAACACCCTCATTTTTTTGTGCCATGGGTGTACACGATACGAAAAAGAGACAGTAGCTAAGTAGGACGACCAAAAGATGTTTCAAAAAATGAAAGGATGATGGGATTAGACTAAGAAAAATCAGAACATGAAATGCTGAAAAATAGATCGATCGAGCTTTGTGCTTAAAGGAAAGATTGAGCTAACAGTGGAATTTTGTCTGTTGAGGTCTCTCCTGGTTGAGAAAAGCCTTGTATTTTAAGGTGTTCTCTTTTAGGACATCAAATTGAGAAAGGTGTAGGTAGTGATAATAAAAGTCAAAACTCAAAATAAAACAGCATGAGAGGATTGTGATCAAGCATTCAGAAGCTAGAACTGATGAGGATTGAATGATCTCTTTTCTCATTAAATTCTTAACTGTATCATAGATTTTCAAAGAACATAAACATGAGAGAAAGACGAACGATGAAGCCAACAATATTTCCACTGTTAGCCTCCAAGTACTAATCCTTGTAAGGACATTGCATATAATTTTATAAATAGGTAGCATTAATGCAGTAAAGGATACTATTGATTGAGAACAAATGTTCCTAAGCCCTATCCACAGAAAATTGGAAGTAAATTGAATGGTAAAGAAGAGAGAACTAACCAATGCTGGGAATAGTGGGATCATCTACTATTTCATAGTTCTTGTAAGTATATCCCACAAAATTCACATCCTTGGATGGAAGCATCTACAATAAAATAAAAACAAGGATATTATTTATAAACTCAGAATAAAGATAAGTGCAATAAAATAATGCTTCAAAATTTAAATCCAAAAAAATAAAACAACTCAATATCATAAGCATGCAAGATTTGCTATGTCTCACAACTGAAATGTCATGAAAGTAGGAACAAAATTTTGGCTGTGAATTTGTGAAATCCTTGTGGCATTAAGCATGAATCAATTTATACAAGTGTGTTCATAATTAATTTTCTAATACATTAATCCCATAATGCAAAATTGATGAGATTTATATTCCAAAATAGATCTTTGCAAAGAAAGATGGCAATTAAAATCAAACAATTTTAGCCTTAATTTAAAGTGGCAGGTGCATATGGAAAATTTTTTGACTTGTTAAATACTTAAAAACAATACAGGATGGTGTGTACTACAAGAAAAGGCAAAAAACATATGAAATCAAAGCCTTCTTGTTTATGATTTCTAATGGCCTGCTGCAACAAGAAAATCCTTCATAGGACCATCATTTACTCAAGTACGATTAACAACAAGAAATGACATTTCAGTAACATCTAAAATGTTACAAACCAACTAACTAAATGTTTGAAACCAATAAAAGGCAGTACAATGTCTTTCCCAATGAAAGAGTACATGCAATAAAATTTAAAGGCAAATACATGATGCAAAGATCCTCACGGAAAAAACAAAAGATAAACTTAAATTGATAGATCCAAAAGTACCTTCCTCCATGGTCCAGATTTTGAAGTAATTGGTGTTGGAGGCGCAGACTGCATCACAAGTATCAAGAAGTGAGAAGTTATGTGCCATAATATATATATATATATATATATTTGTTTCTGTCAGACTAAATTATGCACACTAATAATACAATTATGTAGAAAAATACCACCTAAATTTATTTGGATTATCTGATACTAATGCTTTTATAGCTACCACCAATAATATATAAGAATGCTTGTTTTGAAAATATTTTCAAATTCTCATGCCCTATTTTATCCTTTTTACAACGCTTTTTTCTTCTTTTAAAACATTATTAAAACATAATCATTTTAGAAAACACATTTAAAAAAAAGAAGCATTTGTTACAAAGCAATTCATTGACACATGTTTCTCCATAGATTGTTACAATCAGTAAAAATCATAAATATTTGTTATATGTCCTATGTTCAATATTTTTTTAATACATGCAGTTGCAGTTGACATTTGCTTGTATATGCATAAGCATATATGTCCTTTAAGTGGGTATACACAACTTTCCTATTTGTATACACAAGCAAATAACAAAACAAGATGTGATCTCTGCGCGCGCCTACACACACACACACACAAAGAATGAGAACCAAACAGGCTAATTATCAGGATACACTTTTATTCATAGTTAGAGAAGTTCCCTCTTATTTTGTCTCAGCACATAAATATAAAATCTCCCAAAAAAAATGTTTGGACAATATGAAAGTCATACCTCCTCAAATTTTTCAAAATTCTGAGTATCTAGCTCATTATTAACCTCAGGTTTGAATGCAGCTTCCATTTGATACAACTGGTCCCACTGAATGTCTTTAAACCAGGGATGGGCCTGAACATAGATCCTAATTTGAGCATCAAACTTAAAGATAAAAATAAAAAATAACAATAATAATTATCAATGAACCTTAATTTCATGAGCTCCTCTCGTCCCCAGCCTCTGCTCTACATTACAGAGTAATTTGCTGATGAGATCTCTAGCTTCAGGTGAAAGTTTAGCCTCTTCAGGGAATTTTAGGTGATTTCTCCAATTAACTATCTGCAAACTCCAAATTCAGGATTAATGGAGCTCACCTTATACAATTCATGCAATGACCAAATGAATGTAGCAAAAAAAAATCAATTTTCAATTATTTATTTAAAACTGGTCCATTCCAGAATTGCACTTCCAGTTTAATATCTTGGTCGAGGGTTGATTGGTATAGACATTCCAACATATAGCTAGTGGGATAAAATAAGGTTTGGATTGCTTGGCATACAAACTTGAGATGTGTACCTTTCTACAAGTTGACATTGGTTCATCTGAATAAAATGGTGGGTAGCCAATGAGCATCTCATACATAATTGCTCCCAGAGACCACCTAATACGTATATCTATGGTCAGACAAACAAATGGACAGTTAAGAAGTAATATTGAGACAACATGACTAAGTTACTGACCAATCACACTCCATCCCATATCCCTTTTTCAGTAGAACTTCCGGAGCAATGTAATCAGGGGTGCCAACTGTCGAGTAAGCCTGCATTCGAAATTTTACATTTTATGAGTAATGTGATGCAGAATGAAAACATGTACTGATGGGAAAGTTGCAATATGATTGTCATTGGCAAACAATAAGAGAGAATTATTCTATCATCCTTGTGCTTGCATTGCAAAAGAATGAACATAATTTCTCAACAAAACACCGACTAGTCTCAACCAAGAATCTCATATTGCAATCTGCAAGTAGGCCTGACTTTATGGGATATCAAATCCTGTCTCAGCCTCACAGGAAAATGCTAGAGAGGTACAATCACATATTGTATTACATTGACAGCACACAAAGAATTTCATGCCTGGCAAATTATCTTGCATAGCTAACCAGTCAAGGTATCAGCCTGATTCAGCCATGAGCTCTATAATCTTATCCTGACTTTTCGTTTGCAATCATGCTTCTTTCAGGAGTGCAAATGTCAATGGCAATACAGTTGTGCCATACAAAATCTTAAGTCAGCCAATGGCATGCTCATGTTATCCTGAACATAAAAGACGTGACAATTTAAGGCCCTTGCATTCCAACAATGATTCCCAACAGGAAAGCTGGCACAAACTTTTTTGATTGGTTTGGATATGGCAGTTAGTAATCATCATGCCTTAGATAACACTTCCATCAAGTTATATTTTTGTAATCTGATACTATCACATCATGTCAATATATCATTCTTAAGCTTTTTCTTTCACCTTCTCTTTTCTTTATTTCTGATCTATTTTTATTGCTACATCATCAGCAATATACTAAAAGATTCAAACTGAAAACCTTGGTTATTAAAGTTACATGAAGTGAAATTACAAAGAGGCAAGCAGGAGAAAAGACTCTCACCAGCGTCCTTCTGTTCTTTTGCCAATGCAACAATTGTTCATGCTGTGTTCGCTTCGGACGAGGAGAGACGCATGACTTATTATCATTTTCCAATGTAGTCCTTATTGCTGAATCAGGCTCACCAAAATTAGGTAAATTACTGCTATCCAAAGGTTTGCACAATCCGAAATCTGAAAGTTTCATATGGCCGTTCCGGTCTAACAACAAATTATCGGGCTTGATATCCCTATTAAGATACAAATAAATCAACTCGAAGGTCTAAGATAATATTGGCAAGCCAGCTAAAGAATTTCCAAATCTGTACCTATGGATAAAATTGTGTTTGTGAATAGATTCAATTGCTAATATGGTCTGACCAATGTAAAATCTCGCCTCATCCTCTGTTAAAGTATCTTTGCGCATAAGTAAAGTCATCATGTCACCCCCAGGAAGATATTCCATAATGAGATAGAGATATTCCTCATCTTGAAATGAGCAGTAGAGTTTGACTATATAAGCACTATCAACTTCGGCAAGGAGATCTCTTTCAGCTTTAACATGCTCCACCTATAAACAAAAATAAGAAAAGACTCATCAGAACACAAGATAATTATAGAGATAAAACTTAAATTCTTGACAAGTTACCTGACCCCTGCGAAGCATTTCAGATTTTTTGAGCTTTTTCATCGCATACACATGACGAGTGGCCCTTTCTCTACACAATCTCACCTTAATAAAACAAATGTGATTGATTAAAAGTACAATCATATGTACTAACATCACTTCAAGCATAACCAAAATGACTCTCAGATAACCAAAACACTTCACTTATTTATTTATGTATTTATTTATTTTTTAAATCAACATTTAAGAATAGAAAGTGAAGAAGTGAGAGTTGGGCTTCAAATTGAGAATAGGCTGATTGCTACCTCTCCAAACGCTCCCCTCCCAATTATGGTCAGAAGTTCAAAATCATCAACTTCCATCTTATGCCGCTGACGCCTCATGTATTCAGTTTCCTTCTTTTCTAAGTTCTTTATTAGGTCATGCTGCTCTTCCTCAGAAATCTCAGCATCAGCTAGCTTCCTCTCAAGAATCCAGCGTCTAAAATAATACCCAAAATGATAAACTACAGTTAGTAGAATATGAGAAGTATTATGTACTCAAAAATTACATCCGGTGAAGATGAATATAGTTGAACAATGAAAACTTTAAAAAATCCACACAAGAATCACAGCTCAAAATTCCAGTACAAAAAGTACATGATATGAGCAGGTTTCCATAGCTTGTGCATGGTAACCCTCAGAACATGTTAAAAAAGTCACGAACAAAAGAAGGAAGGAATTACAAAGATCCGGGGGAAGCACTTGACGACAAAAAAGAACGACACACAATATTCATTTAAACGACAATTTTCAGCATTTTATTATAAAAGCATCTGATTTTTATAATTTACGTGGCAGCAAAAGAAAAAAGGCAGTTACCTCTCCCTCCGATCTTGCAGATTCTTCATTTGGCACTTGTAATGGTTCTCTATGTACTGCTTCGCAGCGGCTACCTTCTGCTTAGTGATGTTTGAAGGTGCCTCATCCATTGGGGGCTTCTGTGGCAGGCCCTCCATGTCCTTTTTCGTAGGTTCAAACTTATATTTATCTCCTCGAAGCTGAAACTTTTGGAACCAACTCCTGGCAGAATCCATCTCACTCACAACTCCATCATCTTCAAACCCAAAAGAAGAAATCAAATAAACAACATGAAAGGCCTCTTTATGTTCCAAAAAACCAAACTTCACACCAAACAAGAACTAATCCACCATCCACATTGACATATATACTAGCACATGCATCAAACATGCATAACATTTGAACTAAAACATCTAAAACATCATATATAGATCGATGGCCGATGCAAGAAGTCAACAAAACAAATAGACAAAAAAAGGGGCCGAAGTTATGCATTCTTACGAGAACCCAACCTTCAAAAGCTTCATATTTGCCGATGATTATATGAAAACCCCCGAAGTTTAATCAATCCCAAACAAATAATTGCAAAGAAAAAAGTTGAGAAATTTTCTTAACTATATTACAGATTTCAAAGCACCAACCTTCACACCAATTCTGAAAGATCACGAGCTAAAACACCAGAAAAGGCCCAGGAATCAACAACGAAATAAAGGGCACACTGATTTCAAGCTACATTCTAAAGATCAGAACAAGCTCCATAAGCGGCGATCAAAACAACAACTTGCCCCAATGAACTAAATAAAAACCTTAAAAAAAATTACAGTTAATGCAAAGAAACCACGCATCTAAAGAGAGAAAACCTTGTTCCCCAAAGCAAGTTATGCTAAAACAGGATCAAATGAGAAGGGATCATACCTGGATCGAAATAAATTCCATTTATTCGTGATTTATCTTGCTTTTATCCTTGGAATTTGTCACCAAGCATCGGCGGGTTGGAACGAAAAGGCATTGACTCCCTACTGTGGCTTCCTCGCACCTTCCCCGCTTATGCTTGAGAATCAGAGAGATGTGCCATTTTCTGAAAAAACAAAACTCTATAAATAAATAAATACGATAAAGTGTATTTTGTGCAGATATACGCCTATAAAAGCCCATAATTTCAGTCATTGTTCTACAGCAGAGTTTCAGCAATTAAATATTTTCCAGGGACATTGTTATAATAATTACATTTTTTTGGGTCTATGACTTTTTTTTAAGGGTTTTATTGACATTCCACAATTATCCATGTTTTTTATGTGAATATTATCTTAATATCTTTTATTTTTATTCTCTAAGTAGTTCAATGATCACTTTGAGACAGTCATATCGTAGGTCTAATTCATATGCATTTTTATTTTAAGTATTTATTTATATGCTTATTTTTGTTTGCAGATCCTTGGACACAAACATAAAATAAGGAAAATTGATACATTTATAAAAAAAAAAAACTTTCGTTTTAGTAAAACAACAAATTCTATAAATAAAAAAATAAATAAAATAAAAGTGTATTTTGTAGTAGCATATAAAAGCTCATAATTGCTTTTTTTTTATTTCTACAGCTGGCTCTAAATTATTTTTTTTTTACTCACCTTTCTAGAGGGTTTTCAATGAAATTTCACAATTATATATGGTTTTTATGTGAATATGATTCCAATGACTTTTATTTATATTTTCTTTATTATAATGGTCGTTTTGATACAGTAATACGAGGAATTTTGATTCTAATTGATTAAAATTTTATATGGAATAATAAATAAAATAACGTCATATAGTTATTAGGGATAACTTGGGCCTAAAATAAATATGAGGATTTGTTTTCTAACAACAAATTAAATATTTTTCACAGGTCATATTTTTACCAATTAATCTTTCAAAAAAAAATTTCCCAATCACATTTCTTGAGGCTTTTCATTGAAATTTCACAATTATCGATGGTTTTTATGTGAATATGATTCTCATGTTTTAGAGTGGGCTTTCATTTCGATATAAACATAGTCATTAGAGAAATTTGCAATTTTACTAAAATAATAAAGAAATAAATAAAATAAAGGCTATGTTGTAAATATAAGCTCATAATTATATTCTTTATATTACAGTGTTTAATTAGGGAAAATTACCAATTAATCCTTTATTTTTCTATCACCTATCCAAAAGGGTTTCATTAAAAATTTTACAATTATTTAGGGTTGTTTATGTGAATGTAATTCCAATGTCTTTTATTAATTCTTATTCTAACGGATTGAAATTCTATCTAGAAAAATAAATATAAACAAGTGCACATAAGTCCTTCATTCTCATTTGTTTTATTATTTATTATTTATTTATGTATTTATTTCTTCTTTTTTATCAAGATCTTCTATATAGACACCTTAAATAAATAAAAAATGCATTTTTATTTATAAAGCATTTTAGTTTTTTCTTCTTCATAGATTTTTTTTACATGCATTGGCTCACACCTTAAATAAATAAGATAAAAAATATTTTGCAAATATTGAATATAAAAGCTCACAATTGTATTATATGTTGTAGAGTAAAATGTAAACAATTAATTAAATATTTTTCAAGGGACATATTTTTATTATTGGAAATAAAAATTACTAATCATATCATTTATTTATTTTTTTTACCACCTTTCATTGAAATTTCACAATTTATTTATTCTACCTTTTATTTATATTTTTTTTTCTTCCTCAAATGATTGTTCTGATATGATAATACATTGATACCATAAGTTTGATTTTAAATATAATTAAAATTAAAAAAATAAATTAAATAACACAAAATCCCATAAGATAGAAAAAGATTAATTTTCCATTCTTCAACATTAGCATAGGTTGGATTAAGGTAAAAAGATACGTGTGTAATTTTAGTTTGATATAAAATAAAGGGTTTTCTCAGCACGGTGAGATTACCCCCAAGATATATAAATATTACTTCCAATTATTTTATATTTTTCATAATAATTAATTATTTATTTATTTAATTCAAAATATTTTAATGATCGATATTTTTTAAAAAATATTAAATATTTTAAATTGAATTAATTAATTAAAGTATCTATTATATTTAAAAATATTTTAGATATTTATCATTTAGGATTTCTTTTGGGAGATATTTACGAAAACCCCCTTTTATTTTGTTTTCTAAGATCCTCGCATGGCTGATTTTTTTCTGTTAAAAAAAGGGACAAATTCCAAGAATAAAATGGAGATAAGCGAAGAATTAATTCCATTTATCTCGATTGATTGATTTCTATCTGCTCTGATCCAGGAGCGATTTCTCTCTCTTCTAAACCGACACGGCTTGCATGCATTCATTGGATTTTCTTGGGATTTTGGGGGTTTGATTGCTTTTATGGGGATTTTTGACAGTTATGATGTTTGGAATGCATTATGCTTGAAAAATATTTTATTCTAATCTGCAGTTGCTTTTCTTGGTCCTAATTAAGGTTCAATTCTTCTGTGAAAATCTTTATAATTTGATTGAATGAATTGGAGGTTCCCATTAAGCTGAAAATTCTTGTTTTTAGGGTTTGAAGATCACCGGGTCTCCGAAAATGGTGTTTTTGGGGATGTTTGTTCTTTGTGGAGTCTTTTGGGATGCCAAAGATCTCTTCTTTGAATTGAAATTGGATTATAAGGGTGTTTACCATGATAGGGGTTGTTTGATGTTGCTCTCGTGTTCTATTTGAAGGCGCTTTTCACCAGTGCCATGCATGATGAAGATGATTTGCTTGTCAGGTTTGGAAGAGGATGTGTTGTGGTGAAGTTCATTTTTGAGCTGTTTATGGAGAATGATAACCCTGATCAGGCACGGAAGATGTTTGATTGAATGCCTGAAAAAAGACTGTTTTTTTTTGTTTTTTAAACTCTATGATTGATGATTATAATTTTTTTTTTAGAATTTTGGAAACTCTAAGTAGCCATTTTTGGACTAAAACAGCATGAGCGGTCTTAGCTCGTAGTTCACTCGATCATTTTACTCCTTTCATTTTTGAGTTTACTTGATCTGCTGCATTTTTGGAATGTGATTATTGATGCGAATGTGAGTAGGAATGGGGAAAAGATGGTTCATTGTTGTTTTACTTAGGTTTATACATACATGTATATATCACCATAGCTGACATTGAAATTCAGACACCCTAACTGTTGCTGTCAGTCTAAGAATATTTGGATATTACATGCTCATGGCTGTGCTTGAAATGCTTATTGAATTTTATTTCTAGGTAAGGTCCTATCGCAACTTTGATTTTGTATGTATATTAATTTAATTATCATTGTTTAATTTTGTTGTTATGTTATTTAAAGTTTATTCATTATGTTTTATCACAAATGTATATTACTGAGAATCTCTTAAACTAGATCCAATTATGTATTGCTCTCTGTTCTGAGAGAATGTTGTGCTGTATTTTGGTTTGATGCTGATCATAGAGCGTGTACATTGCGCAGAGCGAATGATCTGGTGTTGATAATTTTCGGCCAGAGGCATAAGGCTGGTGCCAGATCAAATCCCATAACAATTATTTGTTTC
Organism: Dioscorea dumetorum; assembly: GCA_902712375.1. NCBI lineage: Eukaryota > Viridiplantae > Streptophyta > Magnoliopsida > Dioscoreales > Dioscoreaceae > Dioscorea > Dioscorea dumetorum. Next base: position 99,137 of record CACTHL010000864.1, read on the forward strand.
TGGTGTCATTCTCTGGCACGATGCGAACCAAATAGACTTTGATTTATTTTCAACAGGTACATGCATTGATCTATATTTTTAATGAGAATTTTCCATTTATGTAGTTGGAACAATGGATATGGTCATTTGTGATATGCATTGATAGCTGGCTACATTGGTGATGCCTTTTGGAAATTTTCTCTAGGATTGTAGAAATTTGCTGAAACTTAATGCAGTGTTAGGAAAAAAGTTATAACCAATAATGAATAAGGAATCTGATTAGAAAATGCCGCCATTTCAAGGTTATAACAAATCTTAAATTACTTACCGAAAACAATAGAACAATGTTTTATGTTCCTGTATCTCAACTTCAAACTGCCTGGAATTGCAACTTAAAGAAGTAACTCCTCAGAAGTAGAAAGGTATAGAGGTCTGAAAGCAAATATTGTTGCACCAAAAATAGGCATTGAGCAAAAAGATTTACTGATTTCTGATTTGTTCGTTTCGTATTAATTAAGTTTATCAAGTACCATATGTTATTTGTAAGAATTGTTGTCTTCCTGAAAATTATGTGTTTCTGAGAACTATATCTTAATTTCCTGTATATCTGTTAATTCAATTGAGCTGAATATACTTAGGAACTTAAATATGCAGGTGTGCTTGAGGTTTGTCTGATTCATCATGATTTTAATCTGAACTTTTGATGAATCCTTTGCAAAAGATCAGGACTTCCAAACTTTGTCCAACCCACTGCTACAAGTATTATACAGTTTGTATATTATCATCGTCGGCGCAGAGAGACCGGAGATGTTTAATTCATATGCTGATAAAATTATTGTCTGTTTGGGCAAAATTTGATTGAGAGTGTGCCAGTATTTGTTTCTCAAATATCAACTGAAGTTTTTGTCGAAAATTATGGTTTACATAAAATTGATTATGACTCTATTGATATTGACACAAATATTAGTATTTTACAGGGTATATTTGTGCATACACAGAATTATATTTGTATGATTTTTAACCAATGTTATAGATGCAAATATGTGTTTGTATAATGGTATAGTTAAAGGTGCAAGATGGGCCGGCCCGGCCCGGCACGGCCCGGGCACGGTGCGGCCCGAGCACTGTTCGTGCTCGGGCCGGCCCGGCCCGGATTGCAACCGTGCCGGGCCGGCACGGCCCACCTTTATGGGGGGTCGGCCCAGCCCGAAGCACGGCCCAGGCCAGCTGGGCTGGGCCGGGCCGGCCGGCCCATATTTTTTAAAAATATTATAAAATTTATTAAAAATACTTTAAAAATACTAAAAATTAAGAAAATATTTTTTTAAAAAAATCTAAATATAGTAAATTTACATGAATACAATTATACAAGAAATGATAATTTTTTCAAATTTAACATAATATTATAAGATTACATAGAAAAAATAAAGATAAACTAAAAATAAATTACAAATAGATATAGAAAAAATTTTGACATTTATTTAAAAACTATGACAACAATTTAGAAAATTACAAGCTTGGAACTTTATTTGATTAACAATTCAGAAAAAGGTAATTATATTTTAAAGTTTAAAATAGCCTTGTAAACTAGCCGTTTATTGTTGTTGAAAAAGGTAAAAAAGTAATTATATTTTAAAGTCTAAAATACCCTAAAAAACTAGCTGTTTTATAGTTGTTAATGGGGCTAAAAATGTCATTTTCTAATGTTTAAATTAATTGGGTTAAAAAATAAAAAAATCCAAACCCGCTAGTTGCGGGCCGTGGCCCGCGCGTGCTCGGGCCAGCCCAGCCCATGGCGGGCCGTCATGGCTCGGCCTGGCACGGCCCAATGATGTGGGCCGTGCCAGCCTGGCCCGGCACTGTAGCTGTCCGGGCTCGGGCTGGCACGGCCCAAATCGTGCTGGGCCGTGCCGGGCTCGGGCCGGCACGGCCCAGCTTGCACCTCTAGGTATAGTTGTAAATTCGGAAAGAAAAGTCTGAGCAAGTGTTCTGACTTTCTTTATAGAACTTCACAAAAATGCATCAAAAAAGATTTTGGAAGACAATAGTGTGGTATTGTGATGCTTTGTTTGAGGCGAGTCATATTTCATATCTTTTGCATATTAAACCCTGTAAAAATTTGATCTTACATATTATAAATGATTCCCCTTGTCACTTTTGGATGTCGTTGTAACTCAGTTTTTTTTTTGTTTAAACCCCTATTTAGTCCCTCTATTATGGGTAACCTGCCCATTTAGTCTCTCTATTATAATTTGTCCCATATTGGTCCCTATATTTTGACATTTGAGCAATGTAGATCCCTCAATCAAACTGCCGTCCGTTTGGTCGTCTGACCTGCTGACGTGGCATCATTAATTTTTAAAAAAGCAATTAAAAATTCTGGGGCGCTAACGTGGACGAGATTAACGAATGGTTAAACTCGTAGCTAACGGGTTCGGATCCGATTTTGGATCCGGATCCATTAGCTAAAAGGGCTTTCTTCTTATTCCTCTCATCTTGATTCTTCAATCTCGCGAAATCATCCTCACTCCCTGTCCACTGTCAATTGATCCACAGTCCCATGAGAAGCTTGTTGGCCAAGTTCTCCAATTACTTCACTGCTTTTGTTAGGCGTTTCAGTGCTCCCAGTGACTCAGATTGATCTCAGCAAGTACACCAACGATTATGGTGGACCATTACCAAAAGGTGTGTTCTTTATGCCATAACTTAGATAGAGACAGGTTGTACAACCTTCAATTTATGTTAATTTGATTGTTGATATGTTGAGGGCCACTACTTTTTTAAAGCCAGTATTTAGTTTGACATGTTCTTTTCACATGTTCTTTTGTTCACATGTTCTTCTGGCATTTGGTTGCAGTTTTTTTCTAGATTGGTAGGCCCACACGAGATATACTAAAGGTGCAAATGACCATATGTGTAAGATTCTATACTAAATTAGTTAATGAACATTGCACTATGGGTGTAACTAGTTAATTGTATTCTGACCCACTCTATACTGATTAGTTTTTTAAGAAGGTTGTTAATTGAATTCTTGGTTTGTTAACTATATAATGTTACTTGGTTTGGATTTATGTGCAACTAGTGTAGTACAAAGCTTCTGATTATGTTTAAATTTTATAACTTTGTATGTTACTTGGTTTATATGCTTCTTATGTAATTGAAGGACCTAATTAATATCTTTATGTGTGTGTCATTAGTTTGGAATTAATTGTTATGGTTATTCATCAAAATATGACTGAATGTGATGAGTATGTTATCAAATACCATCATGGAGGTTTATTACTAATAGAAGGAGGACCTAAGTATATCAATGGGAAGATGGATGAATTTGCAGTGAACTTAGATAAACTTTGCTATTGGGATTTGCTAGGAGATCTCAAAGAATTGGGATATGACATTACAAAAACTTTGAAAATCTTTTACATAGATAACAATGGGACAGTGAATAATATCTCTGATGATAATGGGGTGATGGGGTTCACTGAACAATTAAGGGAAAAAAGGACAACATATGTTTTTGTGGAGTTTGTAGATATTCATCATGAGAGTAGTTTACCAGAAGGATTATTACATGGTTGTAATAGATCAAATGAAATGCAAAACAAGGATAGTATTGTTGTTGATGATGAGCACAGTAGTAATAGCAATGGCAGTGAGACAGATAATGATGATGAGGAGAGGTTGGTTGATGTGACATTTTTGGATGATAATTCTGATGTTGATGTAGAGAGGGAGGAGGCTAGGGCCAAAATTAGAGAATTTGTCCAACTTAAGGTTTCCTTGATAGATGATGCTAGCAAGGAAGATGGAGATGAAGATGAAGACATTGATGAAGAACAGGATGGAGATGTAGGTGGAGATGGGGGAGAAACCAATCAGACTAGCTGCATGCATGCAAAAAATAAGTTGGTGGCTGATAGTGATACTGGGAAAGTTACAGGGTATGAAAGTGGGTATATTTCCTCATCAGATCCTGGGAGCTATGTTGAGACAAGCGAGGGGTCAGATGCTGATGATGCTACAAGGCACAGTTTGGGTAGGAAAACCTATGACCCTAGCATAGGTTTGAAGGATTTTTATTTGGATTTAAGATTTAAAGATCTGAAGTCATTTAAGAAGGAGTTAGTTGAATTCTCAACTAGAAAATGTTTTGAGTTCAAGTACATGAAAAATGATGCAAAGAGGGTTAGAGCTGTCTGTTCTGCACAAGGTTGCAAATGGTTGATCCTTTGCTCTTGGTGCAACGCTCGGAAAATGTTTACAGTGAAAACATACATGTTAGAGCACTCTTATTTGCTTGGACACACTAAGAACAGAAGAGTTATAGCCCCTGTCATTGCTAGAAAATTTGGAGATTTAATAACTTTCATGCCATTTATCAGACCAAGGCATTTGAGGGCAATGGTGAGGAAGGAATTGGGTGTTTTCATCACAAGCAAGGTTTGTAGGAATGCCAAGGCTTTAGTCTTAAAGAAAGTTGAAGAACAGTTTACAGAAGAATTCAAAGTGTTAAACAACTATGCATTGGAGTTAAAGGAAACAAATCCTGGGAGTTCTGTAGAAGTAGTTTCTGAAAGGAAAAGCCCGAATGAGATGCCTACTTTCTAAAAGATATACATATGTTTGTCAGCTCCAAGGGAAGGGTTTTTAGAAGGATGTAGGAGACTGATAGGGCTTGATGGATGTTTTTTGAAGGGTCTATTGAATGGGCAGTTGTTGGTGGCTGTTGCAAGGGATGTGAACAACCAAATGTTCGCAATAGCATGGGCAGTTGTGCAGAATGAGTCAACAAGCTACTGGAAATGGTTTATTGAACATCTGAAGTCTGATTTGTATATTGGAGATGGTCTAGGGTGGGCAATTGTAAGTGACATGCAAAAAGTAATATGTTGTGAGTACTAATTTTTCCATACATATATTGCATTTTATTTTGGAGATATGACCTTTTTTCTTGCAGGGATTAATACATGCAGTCAATGAGCTTCTACCCCTTCATTGAACACAGGATGTGTGCAAGACACATTTATGCAAGGTGGGGTAAAAAGCATCATGGGAAGGAGCTGCAATACCAATTTTGGAGAGTGGCGAGGTCCACCAGCCAGCCAGAAATGAGAAGGCAACTTGAACTTATGGCTAGGTTAGATGGAGGAGATACTGTTGTGGAAGAATTGCAAGATAAATGGTCAATTACAGGTTGGTGTCAAGCTTACTTTAATGATATTGTTAAATGTGATGTTATAGATAACAACATGTGTGAAACATTTAATGGGGTTGTTCTAGAGGCTAGGAGTAAACCCATTATTACTATGTTAGAAGACATTAGACAATACGTTATGACAAGGATAGTTGTTAAAAGGGGTTATGTTAGAAAATGGGCATGTGACTATGGGCCAAATATAGTATCTAAAATTGAAAAAGAAAGGAAAAATAGTAGAAAGTGGCATGTAGAGTGGAATGGGGCTTCAAGTCATGAGGTGTACTGGTACAACCTAGAATTGCATGTAAGGGAGGCATATGTGGTCATCTTATCAGATCAAAATTGCACATGTGGGAAGTGGAACAAGTCAGGAATACCATGCCAACATGCACTGGTTGCCATTGCCTTCAATGGTGCAGACACAATGGTCTCTGAGTGGTACAGAAAAGATTGCTACTTGAGGGCCTACCAGTTTGTTGTGAACCCTGTGAAAGGCAAGACATTCTGGCCAACAAGTGAAGCAGGGCCCTTACTTCCTCCTATTGGTAAGAGAATGCCTGGAAGACCAACAAGAAAAAGGAGAAGGGAGCTACTTGAATCTAAACAAAATAGCAACACAAGATTGTCGAGGATAGGCAGGGTTTTCAAATGCAAACTTTGCAAGAAGGAAGGGCATAACAAGAGGAGTTGTCCACAGAGATCCAAGGCACCTGTAAGTCTTCTTATTTTGTTTTTACAGTGTCAGTGGCACATGTTTTAATTTTTGTTTTGTAAATTTCTAGGTTACCAGTGAAAATCCCCTCAATGTTTCTACTTCAGTTACTTGTCCTATTGTTACTGGTTCATCAGAACAAACTTGCCAGCAGAAAAGTTCAGCAGGAAAGTATAAGAGGAAGCTGCCAGTAAGGGTTCTAAGGGTAAGTAGGAAAAATTAAAATTCTTCAAATAACCCAACTACTAATGGAATTGAATGGTGTGTTGAACTTTGTCTTCTCTGGTAGGGTGCTCACACTGGTGGAGTCATAGTTGGAAGAGAAAACCAAATGTCCTCTTCCTTCACTACTATATAAGAATTGATGGTATAATATATATGTACATAATTCTAATGATTGCTTGTACGTGTATGTAGCTATAAACTGATGGTTGACATAGTTTTGGGTTGTGGTTTCATGTCCAGTCAAGAAGGAATATGCCTGCTATGAAGAATAGACAGAAACATGTTGCAGATGTCCAACAGCCCAGTTCAGCAACTGGTGAAGCCCCAGAAATCTTAACACAACAAAGTACAACAAATGCATCAGTTGGAGAAGATCATGAAGCTTGCTAAAAACCAACTTGTGAAGAGGCATAAAATCCTAAACCTCACTGAAAGTAGCTGGAAAAGATGCAGTTAAGCTTGAAGCTTCCTAAAGGCAACTAGAGAAGCTGGAAAAAAAATGCTCAAGCATATTATCAATGTTTTATGTTAGAATAGATTAATTATATACAAAAACCTATTCAATGAATATTGAAAACAACTTTTGTATGTTTTGTGCCATCGATGTCAATTATGTCTTACACTTTATAAGATTCAACAGCTTTTGTATGTTTTGTGCTATCAAAGTATCATGGCTTTATTATTTGATCAAATTAACAATTGTATTAATGCAAATTATTTTTCCAAAAATACAAATACAGCCACAACCATTGTCTACAAATTTCAACATGTGCAACTAGGTTTGTGTATTTCTCAATCAAACAAAAAAGGGTTTAAACCCCTAATTAGTCCCTCTATTATAGGCAATCTACCAATTTAGTCCCTCTAGTATAATTTGTCCCGTAGCAGTCCCTCTGTTTTGACATTTGGGCAATATAGGTCCCTCTATCATTCTGCTGAATCACCACCTTAACCAGGAGCTGAGATGAGAGAGGGCTGGAGCTCCGGGAACCCTATGTATTCTTGAAGTTGTTTGAAGGTCTCGGAAAAGGAATGGCTCTCAAGGGAAGAAGAGGTTGCCATCGATGATGATGCTTAGAGCTCATATGAGAGAGGGCTGGAGCTCCGGGAACCCTATGCATCCTTGAAGCTGTTTGAAGGTCTCGGAGAAGGAGACTTTGTTTCCTTATTGGGTCGGATCCGGACCTGTTAGTTACGGGTTTAACCATTCGTTAACCTCGTCCACGTCAGCGTTCAAGAATTTTTAATTGCTTTTTCAAAAACTAATGACACCACGTCAACAGGTCAGACTGTCAAATGGACGGCAGTTTGATGGAGAGATCTACATTACCCAAATGTCAAAATATAGGGACATCTACGGGATAAATTATAATAGAGGGACTAAATGGGCAGGTTACCCATAATAGAGGGACTAAATAGGGGTTTAAACCTTTCTTTTTTCTATGGTCCTTGGTTCAAAATTTTAAGAGACTGAGGAAGTGTTTATTTCGGGGGAAGTGTGTAGAAGTGTTATTTTTTTTTAAGGGAGGGAAGTGGCATTTATTTCAGTATTTTTGGTGTTCATTTTTCAAAAAGATGAGAATGAAATTGAAAATTCCAATGTTAGTGAATTTTTTTGTGTTGAAAAAAAATTTTGGGGGAAATTGAATTTTATAAAGTGACTCATTTCCTCTCATTTTAGTAAAAAATTTACAAGAAGTGATATTTTCTCATGACAAGAAAACACAATAAGTGGAGAGAATGATTCCACTTCCCCATAATGAATGCCCCTGGCTCCTTCAAAAGATGCTTTTTGGGATTATCTCATGATTTTTTGATTAATTTAATATTTTTAGTGTTTATTTGTTAAAAAATAAAAATGGAACTGAAAATTGTAAAAAAAAAAAACGAAAATGAAACGGAAAATTTTAATCTTGAGTGAATTTTTATGCGTTGAAAAAAAAATTTGAAAATGGGGGAAGTTGAATTTTATAAAGTGACTTATTTTCTCCCACTTTAATAAAATATTTTCTAAATACCCTTGTGACACCGTTGCCTCAAAATAAATGCCCTTGATTCTTTCAAAAGATGCTTTTGGGATTATCTAATGTTTTTTTTACACAATTTAAGGATATGAATTTATTTATTAGTCAATATTAAAAATTTAATAATACCAGTAAATAATTTTATTAAAATATATATGTAGATTTTAACGTTATATATATATATATATATAAATATAAATTAGTACCCTCATTTTTTTAATATTATATTAAAAAATGTTAAAAACTCTTTCTATTTTTATTTATTATATAATTTTTAAATTTTTTATAAATAAGCGCGAGAGCAAACTCAACAAATACCAATGCCTGATTCTTGGAAGAATTTCATGACATATACCATAAATTTATCATGTTAACATCAATTTATCACATCATTTACAAATATAAACATGATATATTATCAAAAATATAATTTTAAAAAGCTAATGTGTCACATGACATATTAATAAAAAAAGCAATATCACTATTTTTTTTTTATGGTGTGTCATATCTATATAAAAAAAAATAGTGTGATGAATTAGTGTTAACATAGTAAATCTGATATATATCATTAAAAAATTTTAAAATTATTTTAATATTTTTTTAGTAAATACAGAAATTGAGTAATTAAAATAATATAAATTAAAATTTGATGGTAAAAATAAAGAGAGAATTCTCTACGCGTTGACGTATAAAACAAGAATGCATTCATTATTGGATGGGAAACATAATAATGAATGTTAATTGTAAAATAATATGATTTTTTTTTTTAAAAAAAAAAAAGCGTGATGGCGTGTATAAAGTATTATTCCCATTAAAGTATGAAACATCAGCATAATACTTTTAGAAAATTAACAAAAGAAGAACAACATAATGCGACTTAATTGCTTTTGAAGCGTGCCATTAATATCCTTTTTTCCAATATTTAAATCCTAATCATGAGATATAATTCATATAGAATAGCCTTTTTTTTTTCTAATTGTTATTTTAAAAATGTACGTGCCTATATATATATATATATATATATATAATAGAAGGGTAATAATGTTATTTCATATAAATATTGATTTGAATGTTTTTTTTTTTTAGATAGGGCGACAAGCGCCAACTCTCAGGGGGTACACGTGACGGGAGGATTGCCTATAACGTCCTCATCCTTTTGGAACGGGGGAGCGCGGTTCGGGAGGATTGAACTCGCGTCTCCTCCTACGAGGGGACCCGAGGTACCGCTGGGTTTAGGGGATTGAACCCTAAACCTTGAATGTTTATTTCTATGAATTTGGATAAAATGCACGCCTATTTTTATTTTTATTTTTTTTGAATTTCATATTCTTCCATTGCATCCCCTTACAATGTTGTCAAATGGTAGACAACTCTTTAAAAAAAAAAACAGTCCTAATTAATTTCATTCTTCTTATTTATTATTTTCATCATATAATATGGATTTTTCCACTCAACCAAAATGTGCATATATTGTTGATGGGACATGAAATGGTCCATAACCAAGAAAAGATATAATATAATGTCCTCTTTGTGCATCAATGAAAATTTCCGGTCTCATTCACATAAATTTTTGGGTAAAATAGGTAAACAAGTGACCTAATTAGATAGGCACTTTTATTTAGATTACTCAATTATACTACTTTGGGTTTCTGTACATAGAACCCTTTTTTTTTTTTTGAGATAGGGCGACAAGCGCCAACTCTCAGGGGCGTACGCGTGGCGGGGGGATTGCCTACAACGTCCTCACCCTCTTGGAACGGGGGAGCGCGGTTCGGGGGGATTGAACTCGCGTCTCCTCCCACGAGGGGACCCGAGGTACCGCTGGGCTACAAGCCCTTTGGTGTACATAGAACCCTTTCAACTACTTCACAAGAGTTAAGGAATTTAATTAATATAGTTAGAAACATTTCATATGTCAATAATCTGTGTGTTTTCCATGTTTACCCTTCAACTAATTAATTGCTCCACTTATAATTACTGTCGGCCGTTTCCAAAGTGGATGAGAGAGGAGTCTTGAAGACTTTAAAGAAAACAAGGGAGTTACATTTTTAGGGTAAATATTTTGAGCTATCACCGTACTATATATATATATATATATTTTTCAGTGTAGTGATTAAATTTTGATTTGTATCTTTTTGGGCATCAAACATTCATTTTATTTCATCGGGAAGATACTCCTGACATTCTGATCAATTTAATCTGATGTGGCTGCCAGAATGTACATGTCACCGTTTAGTTAGAGTTCATTAATCTGAGCTGGTCTCGCCACATCATCGGAAGGCCACATCATACGAGATACTGGACAAATTAGGCTCTACATTAGTGAGGAGGATATCTTCTCTTTTTTTTAAGCTAAAATTGCTTAAATTTAAATTGTTAAGTAAAAACTTGCTATTATGAAATCAGAGTATGGGTGGCTTAAGTGTTTTTAATAAGTGAAATTGATTCCCCATTTTTATTTTTGTATAAACCAACTATTTTTGCTGAGGGTGAAGGTGAATATTTAATGCATGGTTAATGAATGTGTTGTTGTTTAAACACTGTTAATCCATTTTTGTAATGAAGTTTGGAAATTGCTGATCCATTTTTGCCATGAATGGTTAACAAATTTTTAATGAATGTTTAAGGAAACAATTTTATAATTACGGTAGATAAGCATTCCTTGATTTTCACTTTCTATTAATTAGCTGCACAAATGCAAAATGCAAAATATAAAAGACTGTTTTTTCTTTTAATGTGCAACACTCCTAATTAATGCAATTATGCAATCCATTTTCCTTTGTATTCATTAGTTTTTGAAATTAAGATTTTACAGAATAAAAGAACATGGATGGGAGCTCCATAATGGCCTATATCATGATACAACACCAGTTGCTGCACATATGCGGCTCCTCCACCACTCTCCTCTTTTTTTCTTGTGATTAGTTGAAAAAATCAAGATCAAAAAAATATATAAGAACATAATTAATCCACAACAAAATGAAAGACTACAAGATAATCCCAAAATAAATATACAAATGATTTTTAAGTCACCATTGTTTGCATACAACAAAATCCTTGCTGCATAATGTGCAGGTTCAAGGTGTCGCATGGGGAGCTTGTTACGCTTGTAACAAAAAAAAATCAATACACCCAGGACCAATCTCATGCAAAGAAATAAAGTTGACAAATTAATAACCAATCTTGCCCTAGCTCTCATAGCTGCGATTGTTTCTTGTCTTCCTCCGAATGTCTTGCTTGCTTCCCCTTCGGTGAAAAAGGAGCCTAAGCTTCAATGCGTATACCCCCCCCCTTCTCTCTCTCTCTCTCTTCTCTCTTGGATGAAGGATGAAGGTAGAATATGAAAGAAAGGAAAGGGAAAGAGGGGAAGCTGACGTAGAGGCTAATTTGTCCCATATCTAGTATGACGTGGCCTTCCTAAAATGTGACAAAACCAACTCAAATTAATGAACTTTAACTAAGCGGTGACGTATACATTCCGGCTGTCACATCAGATTAAATTGATTGGAATGTCATGAGTATCCTCTCGGTGAAATAAAATAAAGGTTTGGTACCTAAAAAGATACAAATCAAAGTTTAATCACTAAATTGAAAAAAGAGCATATAGTACCGTGACCTCTCAAAATATTTACCCCACAATTTAAGGGTATTTTGGTAAAAAAATAATTAATGCACTAGGTAATTTTGTTATACAAAAGCTAAGACCCAATCTTAAAAAGGTTCTTATATATAGGAAAGAAGCTAGTAAACATTTTTAATTAGATCACTTAACTTAAGAATTACGATTAGTTTGATCACTTGATTCTGTAGGTATTTTACTCTAATTTTTGTAAAAAATTATGAACAAACATCATTGTTTTTTATTTAAATAAATAAATTATTATCGCTGCAACAAATAAAGGGTAAAATCATTAAATCGAGAGTTAAACTCCCTTCCAAACCATAATTAAGGATTTAGGTTCACATTATTAAAATAAATAAATAAATAAATAAATCATGGTTTATGCAGTTTATAAAGTAAAAAAATGAAAAAAAAATCGCATTTCTATATATCTATATATACGTCTCACACCAGAAATCCCAATCAACCCATTTTCCATTTAATTTCCTAAATTTTCTGAAAAAAATAAAATTCTAAATTTTCCTTACCGGATACTCTCACTCGTCTTTTCAATCAGGTTTTTTGTCTTTTAAGTCACCACCACTTGAATATTATTTCGGTAAATATTTTTTTATTTATATAAGTATTTGAATTTCAAATTATATTTATGAATTTTTATTTAACTGTTTGTAAAAGTCATTAATTAACATTGAGTTTTTTAATAAAATATTTATACTTTTATAAAAACTAAAAATAATTTAATTTTTATTTTATGTAAAACAATAACATAAACGCGTTGAAATATTAAACCTCATAACAGCAAAATTTTGAAGTGCAGCAAAAATTTGAAATTGGCAAAGGTGCATGTGGAAGGAAACAAAGAGCATGTGATTCTTGGAGCCACTTTTTATTGTGGGCAACAACTTGCAAGAAGACAGCTGCCAGCCCCATCAGCAGCTTTTGTGTCTTGCAGAATTCCTTTTTAAATGTGCTTAACTCCTTGAAAACATTCCACACAATCCTAAATGCTCACTTCACAGATCCCTAATTCTCAATTATATGTTCATCTTCTTGCAGTGATTTTCTTGTCTTGGACTTGTTGACTCAGGTTTGGTTCTGTTCCCTTTTGTGTTATTTGCTCTTCTGATTGTTGCTGTGATTGTTTATTGTTGCTGAATTAGGTATTTGTAGTGGTCTGGTGTGTTCTCTTTTAGTGATTTGCTTGGTCTGGGCCAGATTTTGTTTGTGTGTTTTGTTGTGTAATTTTTTGAGGGTTTTTTTTTTCTTGTCACTGGTTATCTTATTGTGGAATGTAGATGGTGATTTAGGGTTTAAGTGAGGGTAATTCATGAGGATTTAATTTGAAGATGAAAGGCAGTTAATTCCTCTCTTTATTGGCTTGGAATTTTGTTTTCTTTTCCTTCTGATGTTGGTTTTGTTCACTAAATTTGTAGCATTAGGGTTTTTTTTTTAAGGTTCATTTTAGCATGAAAGATTGATTACACCTCATCACAAAAAAAAAGGAAAGAAAGATTGGTTGCAGGGAATACACACATTTTCTGGTTTCTTCTTATTTTATTTTTATCTTATAAGATATTGTTACTATTAAAATTAGCTGATTTGCTTGTATTATTTATTCTTAGTTCCATCTTTTTTTTTTTTTGGGATGTATTTACACTAATATATTGAAATCTTGAAGTTAAATCACAGATTTCTGGTTCTAGGTTGCACTGTGAAATTTTCTTGAGCTTCCCAGAGGCTAACATTGCATGAAAGAGGATATTTATTTCTACGGTCCCATATGTTGTCTTTCAACAGGAGCAGAACCCTAACTAGGGCTGGAAAATCTTGGTCATTTTCAGGTTTGATTTATAATCTATCAATAGTTTAGCTTGACCTCAATTTTTCTTATTTATTGTTTTCTCTTTTCTCAACAACCAAATCCTCCGTTCTTAATTCTTAAAATGGGCAGCATTGTTTTGGATATCTGGTATAATAGTTCAATTTCATAGAACACTAAACTCAAGTAAAGAAGTTCATATAAATGTGAAGTGAATAAAGTGATGCATGATATTCAGCAAAGAGGGTCAGTAAGCAAGTTTGAGGTTTTTGCCATATCATTTATTGCTTTTACTGGAGATTGCCTATTTAATATCTTCTTATTTCTTTGTATTTTCTTGTAGCTGATCACTCACTATCCTCAGAAATGGAATATTCGGACCCCAAGCGCAAGACTCATCTTCTTAGTAAAGTTCTTATTGGCGCCACTCTCACAGTCATGTGCATAATGATGTTAAATCAATGTCCTGTTGCAAGTGTTAAGAGCAAGGTAAATGTCTGAATTAAATTATTATAGAAAATTCCTCTATTTTCAGCACCCTTTCTAATGGTTTAGCACGATTTCAACTATAAAATTATATCCTGAGCTATGAATAACAAAGATGAAAAATAAGAAGGAAAAAAAGCATACATCTTACAAGCATGTTTAAATTTCTGAAAGACCGTGCTGAATTTATACTGATTTGAGTCACTCCTTTCCAATCATTCAATGTTGATTGTGTGAAAAGTTAACTCCATTAAGCTTCTTTCAACAAGCTCACTTGTTCATACCGATTCTCCTTGATTTGTGATGCCAAATTAGTAATTCCAATGTTGCTCTGGCTCAAGTCTTAATGAATAGCTTGTTTTCGTTGTTGTGGCCATGTTTGTTTATCTCCATCAAAAGAGTTTGTGTAAAATGGAATCTTGTACTAATATCAATAACCATACATTCTATGGTAACCTTTTAATTCTGTGCCCGAATTTTATGCAATTTTAGTCATTGTAGTTGTGCGTTGCAGAAGACTTCCTAGGAATTTGCGGTTAAGACTTTTTTTCCCCTGATTGTCTCTTCATGAGATTTGATTAGAACATGTTGGATAAAAATGCTTGAATGATAATGCATAATAAGTTTAAGTGTTGTTTATTGCCATTTCATTGTTGGTTCTTTGTCTCCAAATAAAATTGCAGAAGAATGGAAGTTGTTTGTACAGTTTGGTAAACAATGCAACTTGGAATTATGACATGAGTCCTTTCTTTCAACAATCTGTCTGTCATTTTTATTGTTGAAATGAGTTAGTGAAAATAGTTTATATTTTGCTTTTTTTTTCAATGGTTTATCTAACAACTACATTAATTCTTCAGTTTGCCTGCCATGAACCTGGAGTTAAACACATCTTGGTAACTGGAGGTGCTGGCTATATTGGCTCACATGCTGCACTTCGGCTTTTGGAGGATTCATACAGAGTGACAATAGTGGTACTTCTCAGTTACTTCTTTTAAATTTCATTGTTCTTTGAATCCACTAGTATTTTTGCAAAAAACTTTTAGTAATCGGCACTAACTGATGTTTCAGCTTCAACTTTGATAGGATAATTTATCTCGAGGAAATGTTGGAGCGATCAAAGTTCTTCAAGGACTTTTTCCTGAACCCGGAAGGCTTCAATTCATTCTTGCCGATCTTGGAGATGCAAAAGTTGTATCCTAACGTCACCACTGTATTGTGTAAATTTGATGATTTCTCGATTTAAGTCGCCGTTTCTTGAAAACAAAATTAAATTTAGTTCCTTAACTAAAGTTAAGGTCAACCAAATATTTGCGGAAAATGCTTTTGATGCTGTTATGCATTTCGCAGCCGTTGCTTATGTGGGAGAGAGTATGCTTGAACCTCTCAGGTTTGCAATTCTTACAGTTCTAGTTATCTTAAATTACTAACCTATTACCAACTTTGCAAATGAATTGAATTTCCGGATGTTTGCTCAACTCATAATATTCTTTTGGATGCGCCGTTTCTATTTGAATGGTACATAAATATTAGCTTGTATTTCACCAGGTACTATCACAATATTACGTTAAATACTTTGGTTATCCTGGAAGCTATGGCGGGGCATGGTGTTAAAACTCTGATTTATTCGAGCACATGTGCTACCTATGGACAGCCGGAGAAGATGCCCATCACGGAAGAAACTCCTCAGGTTGGATTTATTTCAATTCCTGTAAACTAGTTAATATTTAAATAATGTGCCAAATTCAACTCGGTATATAAACAAATATTTCAATTCAAATGCAGGTTCCAATAAACCCCTATGGGAAGGCCAAGAAAATGGCAGAAGACATGATTCTTGATTTCTCTAAAAGATCGAACATGGCTGTTATGATTTTAAGGTCTGTCGCTTTAACTTGGTGCACATCGAGCCTATCGAATTTGGCTATGATTTTTAACTTGTTTGAAATGATCAGGTATTTCAATGTCATTGGGTCGGATCCGGAGGGAAGATTGGGTGAAGCTCCAAAACCCGAACTGCGGGAACATGGCCGCATATCTGGTGCATGTTTTGATGCAGCATTAGGAATAATTCCCGACCTCAAGGTTTGATTTCTCTCTCTACACTATTTCTCATTTGCCTTGAAGAAGCGGTTCCTTAATTGTTAACATTTTATGGCCACTGTAAAGGTTAAAGGAGCAGATTATGAAACGATTGATGGAACTTGTATAAGAGACTATATTGATGTTACCGATCTTGTCGATGCTCATGTGAAAGCTCTTGAGAAGGCGGAAGTTAACAAAGTCGGTATATACAATGTCGGTACCGGAAAAGGTAATGTGGGAATTTAGTCTCTGAATTGCTTAATTTTTTGAAGAGTTACTGAATTTGTTTTAATGTCAATGATCCAGGGAGATCGGTGAAGGAATTTGTGGATGCTTGCAAGAAGGCGACCCAGGTTGACATCAAAGTCGAATACCTTAATCGGCGACCGGGTGACTATGCAGAAGTTTACAGTGACCCGGCTAAGATTGTTCGTGAGTTGAACTGGACAGCGAAGCACACAGACCTTGAACAGAGCCTTCAGGTTGCATGGAGATGGCAGCAATTGCACACGGATGGCTATGCACCTCCAATGGCTATGGCATTTTGATATGAAAGTGGAACCGATGTCTTTTCTGAGTTTATTACAGATTAGAAGTGTTGTATGTATGTAGTTGTATTTGACGGCATGTCTCTTACGAGGCACTAACTCTTTATTTCCTTATCCTTATGTAGGTGAACCATTTCGATGTATTCCCCCCCTGGATTTATAACATATAAAGAAACTTCCTTGACACAATCATTTTTCTGCAATTCGGATAGCACCTTAGTAGAGCTACAACACAGGACCAACTAAAATTTCAATCCGAAACTGTATGTTTGAAATGGTATTTCATTAGAATTTTGTCAAATACGTCAGTTTGGTTTATATAATACAGATGCTTCAGATTCAAATCATGCATTTCTGACAGACCCGGAAGATGATTCAAACCATGGTCCTCTGCAAATAAATCTGTTCTTAAGCGTTCTTTCAACCTGAATGTCATGAAGCGTCATGACCTGGTGGCATCTTAGCATCAACATGCAGAAGGATGAATGAGACACGGCAATGAGAACTTCTACACTGCTTGCAAAATATCAAGTGCTTCCTCATTTGACACTTGAAATTCGATCCAACTTCGACCAGGCATCTTGTGCACTCCATATTCATTCATCATGTCTCGAACACAAGCCTTTCTGTCCCAGATGCCATCTGAAGCATGCATGCTTGAAAGAGTTACATACACTGAAGGTTCCTCGGGTCTTATCTGAAGTATTTTCATTGCTGCAAGCTTTGCTAACTCTGCATTTCCATGCACCTTGCATGACGCGAGCAACGCTTCCCAAACTAACTGGTCTGGTTCGCAAGGCATAGCATGAATAAATTCTATAGCATCCTTAAGCATTCCTGCACGACCGAATAGATCGACCATGCAAGCATAATGCTCCTTTTTTGGCATTAATCGGTAGGCTGTACTCATTAAACTGAAGTACTCACAGCCCTCAGTGACTAGACCGGCATGACTGCAAGAAACAAGAATCCCAACAAAAGTTAAATCATCAGGTTGAATGCCTTGATTCCGCATTTGATCAAATGCTTTGAGAGCCTCCTTCTCAAATCCATGGTGTGAAAAACCATTGATCAGTGCATTCCATGAAACAGTGTCTCTTCTTTGCATCGAATCAAACACTTTTGTCGCGTTCTCTATACTTCCACACTTGGCATACATTGTTATCAGAGAATTCTCTACAGAGATGTCCTTGTCGATGCCTAATTTCACAGTTCTTGAATGGATTTGTTGTCCCAAAGAAGGGCTTGGTATTGCAGAACAAGCACTGAGACCTCCGGTGACACTAAAGATTGGTGTGCTTAAGGCTTCTCGCAGCATTTGCCGGAACAAGAACACAGCTTCTTCTCCATATCCATTTTGACAGTAACTCATCAGCAATGCAGTCCAAGAGATTACATCTTTATCAACAATCGATTCAAATACTCTCTTCGACTCTATAATTGAACCACATCTTCCATAGAGTGTAAGCACCGCATTGCTGACAGATACATCATACAAGAAACCATTTTTCATAGCATAACCATGAACCTCTCTTCCTAATCTTAGTTGTTGGAAATCAGAACAAGCCTTGATAACACTCGCAACAACAAACAGATCGATAACCATCTTCTCTGATACCATCTTGTGAAAGATATCGATTGCTTCTATGGCAAACCCATTATGCATATAAGCAACAAGCAGTGACGTTAAAGAAACGACATCATGCTTCAATCTATCAGAGAATCTGATCACTTCATTAATGCCTCCACAGCGCCCATACATTGCAATCATGGCACTACCCAGCCGGTCATCAACTTCAATCCCAAGTTTCACTATGAAACCATGAGTTTGTTTTGCCTGGTTGAGCTTTGTTGGGTCATCAAGAACCTTAACAAGACTGGCAAATGTCATAATCACAGGCTGAACACCACTGCAAATCATGTCCCTGAACAGTGGAAACACAGCATCTCGGCATGGACATAGCCTGCTATTGGCCAAACAAGTGATCATACTAGTCCAGACAACCACATCTTTCCTCAAATTCAAATCAAACACTTTGAATGACCTATCAACCATCCCACACTTTCCATACATATCAATCAGCAAACTTTGCAGAAATGCATCAGATTCAACTCCAGACTTAAGCATACAACAATGCACTTGAACTCCAAGAAGAAAATCTCTCGTTTGAGAACACCCCGAGACAATGCCTCCAAATGTGAATTTATTAGGAATCATGCTACATTGCAAACGCTTTAACAACTTCACCGCATCTTTTAGATTGCCAATCCGAGCATAGCCTGAAATCAGGGCAGAAAAGGAGACAATGTTTGGATGGGGAATTTCATCAAGCAGCTTGTGCGCATCAAAGAGAGACGGGATTGAAGAGTAGGAATGGAGCAAGTTGTTGCAGAGGAAGGTGGAGGAAAGGCATCCGAGCTTGAGGGAGAGGCCATGGATGGATCTGGTGTCCAAAGGGAGAAGCTTGAGGTAAGATGAGAGCTTTTCTGGGAGGTTTGGCAATGGCGATGGAGTGGGCGCCATTGATGGCGGGAAGGTCGAACAAAGAGTTAAGAAACATGGTATTCAGTTAATCCCCTTCGGTATATTCGTGTATGTATATATACATGTTATGTAAAATTTGCATATGTTTTATACTAGTGGTGAAAATATATATATTTAGGTATATGTGTTATTAAAAATTATCCAAAAATACCAATAATTTTTTCGTTTATTAACCTCAGCTTATATAAAATATAAATATGTTAAAATATTAATTTCACACATGCATGCAGATGGTTTTGACATAAAAAATTTAATTTATAAAAAAAAAAAAAAAATTATGTGTATTATTCTAGTCAAATTATAATTTTTTATTTTAAATATATTTCTGGGCTTGGTTGGTTCGTTTGGTAAATTTGCTTTAGAATATTAAAGAAGTATATTAATTAGTTTTAATTCATAGTTATTTTTTTAACAATAAAACAACTGTAAAATGAGGTAAAAGTGAATTTTACATCCAGTAGTTGATTGCCACGTCATGTATGGTTAGAGAATTTCAACCCTGATGGGACGGAGAAACCAAGGCTTCTACATTGGTTCCATCGTTCCAGAGAAAGAAAGCACATTTCCCATATTGCCCCTACTAGGTTTTGACAACTCCTATAGGAACACTATGAACTAGTCCTAATAAAGGAATGGTTTTGACAACGTTGAGGGTAATTTCGTATTTGTAGGCGCATTTTGTTCATATGAAGATTTGTTTTTTTCAGCTCTGTTTCCATAAATTTCATCCATTTCTTTGCGTTTTGATTGAAATTCTTTGATTTCGTCTCGAAATTTCAATCCACAATGCTCCGTAATTCTCTGGTGAATCCCGCAAATTCGCGAATTCCAATCGGTTTTCGGAGGTCAGGATGCCAAAAGCGAGGGTTTTCGTTGGTTGTCCGGAGTTCGGTGGCGACGGGGCCTCAGAAGGGGGGATTGGGGCCGCACACGGGGCGTGATCCGAATGTGAAGAAGCCTGAGTGGCTGCGGCAGCGGGCGCCCGGCGGAGAGAGGTACGAGAAGCTTAAGGATTCGCTGAAGGAGCTCAAGCTCCATACTGTCTGCGAGGAAGCGCAGTGCCCTAATATCGGAGAGGTTCGGAGTGGATCTGCTCTCTTTATATCGGCATTTGATATTTTAGGTTGTTATAGTCGCCATTTTGAAGTTTGTTTTGGACTGAGGATAATTGGATGCTGTCTCTTGCTCCTTTTTATGAAATTAGATATTATGATTTTTTTTTCTTCTTTTTTTATTTTATGATTCGAAAGGAACTAGTTTTATAGTGTCATGAAGATGATGTTCTGATAGGAAATGAATGAATGTTTTTATGAAATTAATCTCGAAATTGGAATTATTGTTGTGATTATAAAATGATGAAGAGAGGTATCCTCTAGGGTTAACAATATGGAAACCATGGTTTTTCTTGAATCTTCTTGTTATTATGGGACTTTTTGGACAAAGTGGTTCATCTTCCTAAGTTCCTAATCACTTAAATTTGACTTTAATAACTTAGCTTTTTCTTGGTTGAATGTTTTATAGAAGTAGCGGTGTGATGGTTTTCTAGGTTAATATATTGAATCATACTAACCTTGAAATTGGATTATTATTCATGTGTTTGCCTGTTTGGGTAGGATGACCTTGATAAATGTGAGCAACTTGAGATTGATAAATGGTCTTGATTGTTCCTTTTTCTCAGACTCCTTTTATGTTAATGTAAAACAAAAGAGCATTCACATTGGCAAAACTACTGCCTGCATGAATTCTATGCTTTGTATCATTTTTTGTGGTGGACGAGTGTCTGTACTATGCTTGATGTTTGTCTATCTTGTGTAGCAGGTTATGTTCCTTATACTGATTGTTGCTATGTCATTCTGTCTGGATGGTACTGGATAGAATTATACTGTTGTACTGGATTGAGGCCAGAGGATGTTCATAATCAGATTGATGATAGACTGTTTCATTTGCAGTGTTGGAATGGAGGGGGAGATGGCATTGCAACTGCAACTATCATGCTTTTAGGTGATACTTGCACTCGTGGGTGTAGATTTTGTGCTGTGAAGACTAGCAGAAACCCAGCACCACCAGACCCCATGGAGCCAGAGAATACTGCTAAAGCTATTGCAAGTTGGGGGTAAACCCTTTGCACTTTCTTAACTCTTCAATTACAGTTGTTACTTTTCTTTAAACCTTGACAAAAACACACTTCTTGTGGAGCTTGTGCAGCTTGTGCTGATGATTTTACTCCCTTTAACCCATGTGTTTGCCAGTGTGGACTATATTGTACTGACAAGTGTGGATCGTGATGATATTCCTGATGGTGGAAGTGGTCACTTTGCTCAGACAGTCAAAGCCGTGAAGGTATATGCTTTCCTTTTGTACTTGTCATCACCAATAATATATTCTTTTCCCTGAAGATACTCTAGGGTTTTTGTGTACATATGCCGATGGAGATTGCAGATTGTGTTATTCAAACTGTAATGTCTTCTGCTGAAAGCTTGCATTAGTTGAACTTGAAATTGTACTTGATTTTGTAGAGACTGAAACCTGAAATACTGATTGAGTGCCTTACTTCTGACTTCCGAGGTGATCTTGTTGCTGTATCAACTTTGGTAAATTCTGGTCTCGAAGTTTTTGCTCACAACATTGAAACAGTGAGGCGACTCCAACGAATAGTTAGAGATCCTCGAGCAGGGTAAAGAAGCATCCATTTTGTTTGGATAATAGTTCAGCTTTTTTATTTGGCTTCTTTTATTAAGTTTCTAATAATTTAACAAGGTTTTAATTTATTATCGAATTTTTCTCTCCAATAATGTAGTTTCATTTAGTCTTTTTAAAATCTCTACCCCTGTTCTATTTGCATCTCCAACCTCTCGCTTTTTTTTTATTACCTTGCTCCAAGTGTGTTTTTCTCTTTACAAGAGTTGCGATACCAAGGTCCTGTTCAAGGCCGTACCATTTATTTGAACTGCAGGTATACCAAAAATATTTGAACAAGTTCATTTGAATAGGAGAATGTAAATGATTAAAGAACTTAATCATGTCATGAAGCTGTGCATTCATATTTTGATCAAGTTCTAATTTTGAGATCGGTTGAATTCAATTAACTGTCTCTCTTCATGCTTCATTCAATTTATGTCCTTTGGGGCAGTTATGAACAGAGTTTATCAGTTCTGAAGCATGCAAAGCTCTGCAAGGAAGGGATGATCACAAAATCTTCCATCATGCTGGGCCTTGGGGAATCAGATGAAGAGGTGAAGGAAACCATGGGAGACTTACGAGCCATTGGTGTTGATATTCTGACCTTAGGACAGTATTTGCAGGTTAGGTTATATGCAAGATATGAATGATCTAAGATTTGTTGAGTTGGTACATCTTTTTGTTTCTCACACTTAACCTTATATATGCTGACAACTCTTGCAGCCAACTCCATTACACCTGACTGTCAAAGAATATGTGCGCCCTGAGAAGTTTGCTTTCTGGAAGGAGTATGGAGAATCTATTGGATTTCGTTATGTTGCCAGTGGGTCAATGGTTAGCTCCTATTTCTCATCCTTCGGTTTCTATGTTGTTAATCGGCATATCTTTTATGCTTCATTCGCTGCATGTACATTGTTGATAAGAATCGGTTTCAGAAGCATAAATACCATACTAGCTCTCTGCATGTGCTTACAATTTGACTGCATGTAAAAAGAGTATTCTTTTTCAAAATTAAACAGATCTTGAGCACTGGCCAGATTTACCTATTACATTGAGTGACTGTATAGTAACTTGTTAGTCTTGGTCGAAGTGATTTTCTCCAAAATCCAAATCATGTATCTATATATGATTAATTTTCTTAGAACTTTCCCATTAACACAGGAGTCAGCAAGTGTTCTACATACATATAATCTCATTTTGGAAACTAGGCAATACTGTGTCTACTCTAATCAAGTCTTTTCTTTCACCACCTTTGTTCTCAAAATGCCAGACAAGCAATATAACTCTTCTTTTTTATAATTCCTCCTCCCCCTCTTATTCTGTGTCACCACATTTTTTTAATTTTACTACCATGAATTTGCACTTATTTACTTCCGGGCATATTTGCAGGTTCGATCTTCTTACAGGGCCGGTGAGCTGTTTGTTCAGAATCTGGTGAAACAGAATAAGCATGACACATCATGTTGATCATAATTGGATTGCGATAGCGGCATAATTTTGGCAAGTCATTTTGCTGTAGATTGGTTTATTTCAAATATAAGATTGCAGGAGATGAACACACTGTAGTTTCCCAGAGGACCTTAACCATGACAACATTTGCCCATCAGGATGAATGTAAATTCCTGATCAAACAATTTGATCTTATGTTAAACTACATTATCAAGTTGAAATTATTGAGTTGTACTCCATCCTTATCGTTGAATTCTTTAGAGTTCTGTCTTTGTATCAGGATACAAAATGATATGTTTTCAATCATTCTTTATAATTCTGACCATCATTTTTGTTATATGTGTACATTACATTGATGTCTCACAAAAAGAAATTTAAAGAGATTGATTATACAAGGGCGGGTGCTAGTTTTGAGTTTGAAATTATGAAAAATTTACTTTACTATCTAAATTTTTTGAAAATAACTATTTTGATCCCCATACTATAAAAATATTTGTGTTGGCCCTTAAAATTTTATAAAATATGTTTATGAGTTTCCCAAACTATAAAAATTTAAAGGTGTAATACTCTAAATGGTCTCTCCTCTACTTAGGTGTTCTATCTTCTTAGCTCTTTTATTTTGATATCTTTTTAGCCATTTCACTCTTATTTGATATTTTTTTTATCCCTTTTTTTATTTGATTGAGTCAAACACCTAAGTTATTTTTGCATTTTGTTTTGGTTGATGTGGTTTTTTTATTATAATATTATAAAAATGAATATTTTATTAAGATTTAATGCATAAACAGTATAAGAAACAAAAGCAGCAATTTTGCGAAAATTTTCACTGACGTTCTCCAGCTCTCTCCCGCGCTCTCTCTCTCTCTCAACGGTTTCTGCTCTTGCTCCTGTGTAGTCGTGCGTTGTCGATTTGAGATTTCTTGGAGGTTTGCCAGTTTGTGCTTTTGGAGTTCAGCATGTAGCTGGAAATCATGTTTGATCGTTTAAAATGCTCAGAAAAAATTTGGTTCCAATCTGCAAACACTTCTCTTGGAGTTCCGAATTTGAATGCAATTTTTCTCCAAATATCTTCAGAAGCATATCAAGTCTAACATTGAGCTCCGTTCAATTTAATGACGTTTATCGAAATCAGGATGATGATTTGGTGTCTCGGATTACTTCAATGCTGAGGGATATTCATGACCCTTTGGATCTTCAAAAGGGCAGACAAGTTCATGCACAACTGGTCGTCAATGGGCTTGAAGATCACCGTGCCTCCCGCAATGGTGTTCTCGGGATGTATGTTCTTTGTGGAAGCCTTTGTGATGCCAAAGATGTCTTTTTTCGGCTTGACAAGAAGGTTTCTTTGCATTGGAATTGGATGATCAGAGGGTTTAACATGATGGGGTTGTTTGATTTTGCTCTCTTGTTCTATTTCAAGATGTTTTTTGATGGTACTTTGCCGGATCAGCACACATATTCTTGTGTCTTGAAGTCTTGTTCTGGTTTATCTGCTGTAGGGTTAGGTAGATTGATCAATGGAATGATTTCTTCTGTGGGATTGGAAGAGGATTTGTATGTGGGAAGCTCGTTGATTAAGCTTTATGCAGAGAATGGTTGCATTAACGAGGCAAGGGAAGTGTTTGATAAAATGCCTGATAGAGATTGTGTTTTGTGGAATGTGATGATTGATGGGTATGTGAGGAATGGAGATGCCAAAAAGGCAGTTCAGATGTTTAATAGAATGAGAATCTCTGGAATCAGACCAAACTATGTCTCGTTTATCTGTGTTCTGTCGGTCTGCGCTTCAGAGGGAATGTTGGAATATGGAAATCAGCTGCATGGGCTTGTTGTTAAGCTTGGGTTGGAGTTGGAGGCCTCTGTAGCTAACACACTTCTTTCTTTGTACTCAAGATGTCGGTGCTTGTCTGATGTGCAAACCTTGTTTGGTTTGATGCCGCAACCCGATTTGGTTACTTGGAATGGAATGATATCAGGATATGTTCAGAGTGGGCTCAAAGATGAGGCGTTGATATTGCTCCACCAGATGCAAAAGGCTGGTGTTAAACCAAATTCCATAACCCTCTCTAGTTTTCTACCATCATTGTCTGGCATTACTTGTTTGAAACAAATTAAAGAAGTTCATTCTTATATTACTAGGAGCCAAATAGACATGGATGCATTTTTGAAAAGTGCACTCATTGATCTGTATTTTAAATGCAAGGATGTGGTATCAGCAATGAGAATTTTTCATGCAACTAAAACAATGGACATTGTCATTTGCAGTGCGATGATATCCGGCTATGTGCTGAATGGCCTGAGTCATGATGCTTTGGAGATGTTCCGCAGGTTGCTGGGTGCTCAACTGAAACCTAATGCCATTACACTGGCTAGTGTTTTACCAGCATGTTCATATTTGAATGCTTTAAGGCTGGGAAAGGAACTGCATGGCCATGTTATTAGAAATGCATGTGAGGGAAGATGCTATGTTTCAAGTGCGCTGCTGGACATGTACGCAAAGTGTGGCAGACTAGATCTTTCTTATCTTGTATTTAGAAATATTTCTGTTAAGGATTCTGTCGCTTGGAATTCAATGATTTCAAGTTTTACACAGAACGGACAACCGGAAGATGCTATCAGCCATTTCCGTCAAATGGGAGACGAAGGAGTTAGATATGACTGTGTCACCATCTCTTCCGCACTATCAGCATGTGCAACTTTGCCAGCACTGCACTATGGGAAGGAGATTCATGGGTTCATGATGAGAAGTGATATGGGGTCGGACTTATTTGCTGAAAGTGCCTTGATAGACATGTATTCCAAATGTGGAAATCTGCTTTGGGCTTGTCGAGTTTTTGATTCAATGAGTATTAAAAATGAGGTCTCCTGGAATAGTATAATTGCATCTTATGGGACTCATGGTCTTCTTACAGATGCACTCAGTTTATTTCAGCAAATGCAGGAAGCAGGATTTCGACCTGATCATGTAACCTTCCTCACCATAATATCTGCTTGTGGTCATGTGGGACAAGTTGAAGAAGGATTTAGATATTACCAATGCATGAGTGAGCAGTATGGCATCACAGCTAGAATGGAACACTATGCTGCTGTTGTTGATTTATTTGGTCGTGCTGGGCTACTGAATGAGGCATTTAACTTCATTGCAAGCATGCCACTCAAACCAGATGCTGGTATATGGGGTGCATTGCTTGGGGCATGCCGTGTTTATCGCAATGTTGAGCTTGCTGAACTTGCTTCTCAACACCTTTTTGAGTTGGATCCACAAAATTCCGGTTACTATGTGTTGATGTCAAACATCAATGCTGTGACTGGTCGATGGGATGGAGTTTCGAAAGTGCGAAACTTGATGAGAGAAAGAAAAGTACAGAAAGCACCGGGATGCAGTTGGATTGAAATCAATAATGCAAGCCATATGTTTATTGCAGCAGATGAAAGTCACCCAAATTCTTTTCAGATATACTTTTTGTTGAAACTTCTCCTCATGGAACTCAGATTAGCGGGCTATGTTCCCCAACCTGACCTTATTTACCCACAGCAAGAATGTACTGCTAGAGTTTATAGTGGAATATGTTCTCTAGGTAATGTTGTTCATACACAAGAAGAGTGTGCTGCTGAAGATCATGTTCTTCTAACAAATGCTGTTTAACCATTGCAACACAATCAGGTTGTTCATCTTTTTGCACCTATCTTCATGGTTTTCTTGTTCCCAGTTTGTTTATTGTTGGTGAATCTGGTAAATGACCATAATTCATAAGGATTGGGTTTCGTTTCTCAAACTTTGATGCCATTCTTTTTTAATTTCTTAAATTCAATGGAATAGAAACAATGTATTCTTGAGGTTTTAATATTTATCTTCATTTACAAAATATACTGAAAATTTGCAGTTAAAAGAGAAGCCTTTGGCCTCTGCAGCTGTGTGAAGTTTTCTTAAATGCAGTGGAGTTTCACAGTGCAAGAAACATGACCTTCATTTCTTTGGTGTGGACGAGAAATTCCCTCCATATGCAAGGTCAGGAAAATCTCATTTATTTCAGGTGTTGCTTGAACTCAGTTTCATTGATTTACTGGCGTTCATTTTTATTGATAAATGATGTTTAGTTCTCAAATAATTAAAATTGACAGCTTTTTTCTCTAATATAATTTGCAGAGAGCTCTTTATCATTTAGTAAAGTCAATGCTGGTCCACATATACTGCCAATGGAGATTTACTGCAATTTCATGGGACAATAAACTAAGATGAAGTTTATGTGAATAGGTATATATGCATCAATCTGCGTATATCCATTGGTTTTCATCTAATTATTTTATTTTATTTTGGTAATTTGAGTAAAGCTCATTAAATGAAGGATATCATATCACCCACTCGAACCTTTTGGATAATGATGCTTTAAAGATCCATAGGTATGTCTTGTTAGATTCCTTTCAATGCAACTCGGAATTCAACATATGCTTTTGCTTGAGAATTAGTTTTCTTTCTTCTAACGTTCTTAATCTTTTAATACTTTCTTAAATCATTTTGTTCCTCACAATTAACCTTATCAATGTTAACTCTTTGCGGATATTTGAGCTCTAAGAAATTTTGCTCGCTGAAGGTACGTACTACAGAGAACTTATTGGATTTAAGATGTTGTTCGTCGACCAATGTTTAGTTCATGTTTATCAATTCTTTTCTTTTCGGATGTGATCAATCAGCAAATGAGGGATACCCCAATGAAGTCTGGTTTTCAAAGTTCTCAAATAATGAAAATATACTGCATCAGCATCAAATGATAAATCCATGATTGTATAGGAGGTAGTATTCTTTTAGATGTTAATTTTTCACAATGAGAGGGAAAAACCATGGATCTCAACTTGATGCCCTAACCCTAACTTGATATCACACCAATACACAAAGATACAATCAATCAGCAGAACAACCTGGTTGTGTCAGTCTCTGTTTGACACATCACTCATCAAAATTTGGTGTTAGGCCTCTTGCATGCTCTTGTGCACAACAGGCTATATGTCATATCATCTCAATTTTTTTTTTCTTGTTTTGGCTGAGAACATGTAAATTTAATTCATTTGATGTCTCAAACTATAATGTTGTTGTGCATTGATTTAGGTCCCTACAAATGGAGAAGTTACCAAGAAACATCAACTAAATGTTCAAGGAACTGATTGCCGGGAGTCCAAATGGCATCCTGCTCCTCTCTCAAGGAAGAAGCTGTTTGTGTTTATGATGAAAAGAGAAATGCAGATCCATCATCTTACCGAGGCAAGTGATCTGTCTATCTACTTAAGCAGTCTAACATCAGTAAATAACCAAAATAAGATGATTTTTTTTCCTTATCACCTATTTTTCTTCATTCCTTATCATCTCTGTCCATTTTTAGATTTTTATTCTTTCAGTAACATTTTTGAATAGTCATAACTATTGAAATGCTCCTTCGTCACCGAATCGTAAAAAATTTTAATTGGGTTATCCAACTTTAGTCTATAAAAATAATTTTTCTTGAGAATCATTTTTTTAACCTGATATGGTAGATCAATTTCTCTTTAGAATCCCCTGTGTGGAGCCTACGGGGTCGTTTGGTTCGAAAGTGAATTGTCGAAGTGGTGGAAGTCTGGAAGTGGCACTTCGGTGGAAGTGAATAGTTCAGCTGGAACTATCCACTTCAGTGTGTTTGGTTCAAGCTGAAAACTGGACTTCATATACCACTTCCTGTGTTTGGATGGTTGAAGTGGGGATATGATCACCACTTCGGTGAGGGGATAAAGTTGTCATTTCATGTTTTTTACATGTATTTAATTAAATCATATGATTTAATTAAATGATTTAATTACTTTATTACGATGGTAATAAATAATTTATTTATTAATTTAAAAACTTTGCACATCACATAATTAATTTAATACCATGTTATTAAATTAAATTAAATCGGTTAATATATTATGCTTAATTATTAATTAGTGAGAGTAGTTATTTAATTATTTTATTACCATGGTAATAATTATTCTATTTATCATTGAAAAATATTGCAAAGTGGGCTGAAGTGGAAGGCTGAAGTGGTGACTTCGGGACTTTTCCAGCTGAAATCAGACACTGAAGTGGCCGAATTCAGAAGTTGTCAAATCATCACTTCCGGGTTCAAATCAGTGAAACAAACACACTGAAGTGGGCTGGAAGTGACCACTTCGGTGCCCACTTCGGTGAAACAAACGGCCCCTAGATGACAGCAAGTAAAGGAAGTGATCTCTCTGTACACTTATGAATTTCAAGTTACTGTCCAAGCCTCTAAAGTTGTCATAGTAGTTATAAATCCTATTTGTAAAATGATGACATAAATTCCTCCTTGAATGCCTAGACGGCAACACCCTGCAGATCTCTTCTTATAAGATTTAATATAATTTGATAACTTCGATTAATCTGAAATGGACTGCTCCTTTGAAAGCTTAAAGAGAAAAACGAAAGTTATATAATTATTATTTTTTAATTAATTGTTGATGGGTATTATGAATAGGAACAATACAATGGTTCACGAAATAGGAATGGAGATGGGAATAGGGGTAATGGAGAGAGTAATGAGAATGAGAATGAAAACTGTGTTTGATTGGAAGGATTGGACGTTGGGAATGTAAAAAATAAGAGAGATGTGGGACAATTACCTTTCTATCTTTGTAGCAAAAAAATTTTATTTATGTTTGTTTAATGTTTTCAATTATTAATATCCACATTACGAATTACTTAAATTAATTAAATATTTTTAAATTTGATTAATAACTTAATTAAATTACTTTTTCATTTTTAAATGTAAATTTCGTTTCATTTTTATATTTAGTTAAATGAAAAAAATGAAAAAAAATAGCTTCTATAACTAACCAAATTACATAAAACGAAAAATGAAAAAAAAACTACATAAACAACATGCATTAATATTTCAAATATTGGGGTTTAATATAATAAGGCATTTGTTAAATTAATGAGGGCAACAATGTAATTGTGTAGAGAGGAATGTGGTATTCTCCAATTTGGGGGGAATGAGTCATTACCCCGGTGGAGATAATGATTTCCATCATAGTGAAATCATTACCTTCACAAAGTACCTCTCAAACACAGTAATGAAAATGCGTAAGCAATGTTTATCCCAACCCCCATCCAAAGGGCCCCTAAAGAATAATGATATTTATACTAAATAGATTTATCCAATAGTTTTCATAAATGATGTGTCCGCATTATTTTTTTTAAAAAACTTAAAATTTTTATCATCTAAATCCTAAATCTAAATCTTTTGAACAATAAATCAGAAAGTTCTTCTCTAAATTCTAAATTGTAAATCGTAATCGCCCAGTTTACTTTTTAAGATTTAACGCTTAAGATTTAGGATTTAGCATTTAATATTTAGAATTTAGATTTTTAGATTCTTAAGTACAGAGTTTACATTTTGGTTTATGATTTTAGTGTTTTAGATAAGTTTTTATAATATTTTATAATCTTTAAATTTTAGATAATTATATAATTTAAATTTGAAATCTATGAAAGAATGACATATCGATAAATTTATTCGGTAAATCTAGTGTGTAAATATAGCATTGCTTTACATTAAAATAGGTCATTTAGGCATGTTGGGTTAAATTAAAATTTTCAAGAATATTAATAAAATAATAAAAATTATACTTTAAAAAATATATATTATTACTTTAATAATATATATATATATTAAAAAAATTCAGGGATCAAATTATATATTAATAAAATCGAGGGGGTGTTTTGTAATTCATCAATAATAAACAGGGACTTTTTAATTAATGAAAAAGATCGGATCTCTCTGCAAAAGTACACCGACACTGGTCGGCGACGCGTTGCACCACTGGCGAGCTAAATGCTTGCTAGTCTTCATGTCTTCCCGTTTCTCTTTCGTTACATGGAGGGCTGGTGGAGCAGGACAACGTCGGCGGTAATCCCGCGGGGCATCGTATCGGTCCGGGGCTCCTTGCTGGCCGTGCTTCTTGGCTACTCGCTCTCGTCCCAGTTCATCCCCGTTGAGCCTTATCTCGTTCCCTATCTCACCTCCGTCAAGGGCTTCTCCAATTTTCAGGTCCGGTTTCTTCTTATTTGATTGAATCTCATTGTCTTTTTTTATGGATTTGCGAGTGGAAAGTTGGGGAAATTAGGCTTTTGATGTTTGGGGACTTGTTACTGGATTCTGCTATCTACTTGACGGGTTGCACTAAGAAATTGGTGAACTTTTCAAGGTTTTTGATGTTGTGGATCAGGCATCTGTGCTTTCTTATCGGGTGTATTTTCGGGTTTATTGCTGGATGTTGTTTATGTTGTTATTGGATGGAGGAAATACCGGTTTTGATGTTTGGTGAATGAGGAGTTCTATAAAGCATATTGCTTTTTTTTATTTGTATGCACGCAATGTCAACCTTTGTGTTTTGCTGAGTTATATTACTGAATTTTTTGTTATCTCCTCTTTGGATTTCACAAAAAAAACAGGCTTTCTGATGTTTTGAGAGTGAAGAATTCCACTAAGGACCTTGCTTTCTTGATTTTAATTCATCGCATGTTATATGTTCTGCTAATCTTTGCAATGTTGCTTACTTAAATTTGTTTACTTTCTTTGGCATCAAGAAAAATTGCAAATGATTCCATTGAATTTTATTATCTTCTTGCACTTTAATGGCTCAGTTATTTTATCAAAAATCTTGAGTTCTTTATTTTTATGCACTGCTTGCATTCTCTTGATTGTTGGTGATGTTTCTTCAAGGAGGTGTAGTCTTGTTTCGCAGGTTACAGTGGATATATATCCAATAAGTGTCTATGCTCAGCTTGTTTTCACATTGCTCTTGGCACCTGCATGCTTTTATCTTTCTCACAAGGCTGTCATAATCCTCGGTAAGAAATGACTTTATTTTTTTCTTTAGTTATATAATTCCTGCAATCTTTTCTCCATCTTATGAAGCTCTAGCGGTTTTTGGATCACCTGGTGTTTTACCTGATATTATAATATCTACTGACTGGCATTCGATGCACATGCAATGTATATGCATCAGTCTTTGTATTTGTAGTTGTACTTCACACAGACACACATATATATACATTCAGATATGTTTATATATGCATGTGCATGGCATATGATTGTACACCTCATATGCACATTACATATGGATATGTATACATATGGTTCATGCATATTTGTGTGTGTATACCTGCACAAGCTAGTGTATGTTTCAAGAATTGGTGTTTGGTTTACCTGTAGGGTTGATGGCACTATATGAAATAATATAAAGTTGAATAGATTGCATTATGTGGTCTGTATGCATTGTCATTTTATGACTTTATCTCTATGGACAGAATTTAGATGAAGTGTCATTATGTTTCTTTTCTAAATACGTAATTATACTTCTGACATGCATAAGAAAACTGCTTCTCTTGCAGCTAAGGACTTCATAATCAAATATTAACTGCTGGATTTCTCTTTTTTGAATATAGATATCTTTCTATGTTTATTTTGTATTTCATATTCATGTGGTGACAGCACCATATTTGAAGAATCCCTATGCTTCGGGTAAATTATTTGGCGCTTGGTATGGATGTCAGTAATTAAACTGGCACATAAATTTAAGGTATTGTTCAAAGGTTTCTTTGAAGATTTCACACAAATTGCAAGCTACCATTACTCTCTTTCTAAATAGTCTAGGCGGATTGTGCGAGACTGTAGGTGTTGAACTGGTATAATAATTCAGAATCTTCAGGTTGCAATAGTCATTTTTCTGGAAGTTGGACAGCTACCATCTGAACGTGGCCTTTTCCTTTTTTCAGTCAAGCATTCAGCCTGCCCATTTATTTTGTGTCACATTTCACTCCGCTACCAATTCAAGTTTTTTTTGTCACTGAATTCTATGATATGTTGCTGAAAATGTCCTATGTTTTAGGGGCTTTTGGACTTCTTGCTACTTATGTAATAATATGGGTTGGGAAATCTCTTCTAGCGATGCAAATTATGCAGGTAAATCAAACTTCCTCAATGATTTCATAATTCAGTAAATCTGGATTTCATTATGTAGATATTATACGAT
This sequence comes from Dioscorea dumetorum, assembly GCA_902712375.1. Lineage (NCBI taxonomy): Eukaryota > Viridiplantae > Streptophyta > Magnoliopsida > Dioscoreales > Dioscoreaceae > Dioscorea > Dioscorea dumetorum. Next base: position 132,569 of record CACTHL010000864.1, read on the forward strand.
AATATGTTCTGCATATATTTCATAAGAACATGTTTACAATACTTTGATCATCTCATGTTGTTTTCACATTTTCAGCTCACATATGGATTCGGAATGTCAGCACGCCTGGTCTTCTCTTCATATATTTTTCATCTTGTACTGGAAGAAGAATATCAAATTATGGTTCTCTCTCCCCCCAGTAGACATGTTTACCGTCGATTCAATTTTACTGAATAATCCCTCAAATGAGTGAGACCCTTTTCTGTAGACAACTCATGTTGATTTACATCCGAAAATAAACTAGTACTAGCTACAATATCGGCCCAGCAATTGTATCATATGCACAATTTACAGCTATTACTGTAAGATTCTGAAATTATTTAGACTTGGTGATATTATTTTTGATGCTATTTTATGATTTACGAAGACTTATATGTAAAGTGTTAGAATCTTAAAAGGGGTTAAGTTATGCCTGAGGATTTATTTGTTAGTGACATTATTATTTGAGGACTTAAGAGGAATTTTCAGTGATTTTTGGGAGATAAAAATAAGGTTTCTAGATCTTATGGAAGTTTTAATGATTAATGGAGGAATGAACTTTACTTTCACCTGAAATTTTCTATGAAAGCCAGTTCATGAGTTCTAGAAAGAATAAGAAAACTAGAAGAGGGTTAGAGAAAGAGAGGAAGAGATGAGGTTGAAATGATGCTGAGGTGACCATGAGAAAACTTGACCACTCAATGGACTTTGAGGGTTTTGTTTTTTAATGACACTTAAAATAGGTTCTAGAAAGGTCAGCTCATTAGTTCTAGAAGAAGGAATAATAGAGTTAGATAGAGTAAGAGGAGGAGAGTAGGGGAGGAGATAATATTAAAATGAGCTGGTCATGAGGAAATTTGAGCACTCAATAGACTAAGAGTTTTCTTTAAAAAACAAAAGTTCTAGAAAGGCCAGCTCATGAGTTTTAGAAGAAGGAATAATTAGGATAAGAGACAAGAAGAAGAGGAAGAGAGATGGTGAAGGTGAACGGCCACCTGAAAGCTTGAAGCTAGGAAACCATACTAACCCACCTGCCCATATGTGAGATAGCGATTAAGTCTAGCTAGCTCTGAGATCTAGATTTTTTTTTTATGTTGTCTTTAAAGGTGGGCATGGATCGGGTACATGACCAGAACATGAATATTCGTACCTAACCTAAACCTATCAGGCTTCAAAAAACCTGATCTCAATCTACCTAGTCACCAGCTAACTAGTTACCTGATTTTTCAGATGAGTATGTGACCCGACCTGGCCCAAATTAATCTTGGCAAACCAAAATGACGCATTGAATTTGACCATTGCAAGGAGCAACATCCTAGAAAATTACAAATATATATCACAAACTAAGGTCTAAAAGCCACACAAGATCAAAGAAGGAGTAGGAGAGAAAGCAGACCACGGAGTGAGATTGATTGTTGACAGAGTATGGTCACTAATTTGGATCAGTCTAGTTCATATTTATGAACCTATAGGTTTTGCACATTTACTGCAAACTGTTTGCTCCACAAGCAAGTTCCTGCTTTTTTTATGTAAATTGCAAGTTTTCATGCCTTGGATTTACATGATCTGTTGAAACTTGAATCTTGTGTGATTAACTCTACCTGTTTTTCTTATGCAGACCAGTTTGACTACGACTACTTCACTGTTATCATTTATGTTAGCCTCTGAATTAAGTATGTTTTTAAGACATCAATTTGAGATTTTTTTTTCTTGATTAGCAATGATTGCATGTGTATGGTGAATCCTTCCTTTTCATGATGTTGTCAGTCAGGATGTTATCCAGTAAAGATATAGCTGGGCATTGATTCCGACTTCATTTAGATATCTAACTGTTGAATCTACAAATTTTAGTGATCATCAAAATTTTAGTAATTTTTTTTAGATCTTGATTGGACCTTTTTTGTTCATGCAAGAAGGAAAATGTGATTTGACAAGTAGTGAATTAGATTTCTTTCTACAATTATGTGGATCTTGAATTGCAATTATTGCTCAATATCAAGCAATTTATGAAAATATGTCATCCTATCTTTGTCAGGATAGTGCTAGCCTCCTAGTTGGCAACTTCATGATAACTGTGTTGCATAAAACTGAAATTTCAAGTCAGAAGTTCATACAAGATCCATTTTATGCATGACTTGGAATAGGGATACAAGTATTAGAAATTGGAGTATGAGAGTTTAGAAGGGCCAAAGACGTGCTGAAGGGGCTCCGGCCATCAGTTGTCAATACAATTTGAATATTCATGAGAGGTTAGAAATTGTAGTGTGAAAGTTGAATATTTTGTGTATCACTTTTGTTAATTATATACTTGTTTAAACACCATCATAAGTACTAGTTTATCTTTTCTTAAAATTTTCTTTTTTATTTGAAATCTAAAGAATACTTCCATGTTTTGTAGAACAAGAGGAAGTAGGCCATGTCAAGATCAGACTAATATTCTTTTCTTTTAAGTTGTCTATTTTGATTCTGACAGGCCAGTTTCTAGCACTTGCGGGAGTTTCATATGACATGTTTTTTGTTGTCTCTCTCACTGCTGTATGTATAGACTGCGTTACCTAGTGCTAAAAGTATTGCACACACATTTTTTCTCTTTTCCCTTTGCATATTTTATTCTTATTCGTGTTAAAATTTGTTCAATACCAGCTGGGACTATGTTGCACGATGACATTTCTTCTGCCAAAGGACCACTCTGTCGATTCATTATCTTCTCTAACATCTTGGGGTGAAAATGAGGTGAGCAGTTAATAGAACCTTTCTTTTTCGGCTGAAATTATTTGCTTAGCAAAGTTAACCAGTTATTCTTTAATGTGCTTTGCATACATATCTAAGCAGTAGTCCTTTGGTACATCTTATTTTATGTTATCAGTCTATGAAATTATGTTGTTAGTGTAATTTTCAGCCTGTTAATTGTTACTGGCATATTTCAGATTAAAGTGCATTCGGAAAGCTGAACTAGCAACTTAATCTAACATTTAGTAGTTTCAACTTGAGCTCATATAATAGATTAAAGTTTTCTCTATTAAGGTATTGTAAGTTGCTTGGAATTGTAAGTTTTGCTAGGAATTGGATGACCCTTTCCCTACATGATCAAGTGTGAGGATTATATTCTTCTCGAGACCTTTTACATTTTTTCATCATGTGGGAGTTAGAATTAATTTCAGATCTATATTTCTCCTCTTCAGAAGAGAAATCAAACCGGAAGTTATGATCCTTCCAATGATCCTAAAATGTTTTCTGTTATATTTGATGACTTTTTCATGCAAATTAAAGTAATTTGAGTTTGTTTTGTTGTTAATTTATTTGATTTTGTCCCATAATGAGGAAACCCAAGGTTATGCCTGAGGAGCAAATCGCAATGACCGCCTGAGCACACTTGTTCCACCAAGCTTGAAGCCATTAGAGCTCAATTCTTCCTTAGATGTCTGATGTCTAACTCATCAATGGTTCGAAGTTCTTTTAGAGTTCAATGTTTTGTGGGATTTTGATTTATGGTGTGCTTTGATTGGTGGCGGCCGCTATGATGATAAAAGTGTAGTCTTTTTTCTCCGAACATAATTGGTCCCTTGAGCACTTTCATCTCGCCATGCTTGAGAAACTCTGCTGCTAAACTCATGGATGTCTGAGGCCCCATCTTCTTTCCACTATGACTTACAATCATCTTTGAATTATAGTTTACATTTTATTATTTTAATTACATAGAGAGAATCAATAAATATCTAAGATATTCACCTCATTAAAAAAGATTTAAAAAAATGTTTTCAATTGCCATGTGACACTTCAAGTGTGCCTCATGTCTGGCCATATTAGATACACATCACGCATTCTTAGTGGCTTAAGGGTCGGTGGTGAAAGGACCAAAACAAATAAATTTGCTACTTCATGAGTCAAAACAAGTATTTTTACACTTTAGGGGCCAAGTTGAATAGTGGACCTTAGTTTTGGTGACTTTAGGGTTCAACTAATAAAGCCAAAGTTGTCAAACTGTTGGCTAATCATTTATTTAAGTATTTAAATCATGAAATTTGCCTAATTACGGTATGTTATATTTTGGACAGAGGTTGTTACAATGAATTTTGAAATCATATTACATTGAATTATATGAATATTGACATCTCTGCAACACTAAATATTTCTGTAACATGTAAAATTCATGGAATTTAGTAGCTAATAAATAAGTTGAAGGAAAGTTAAGTATGAAATTAGTCCAATTAAGTTTGGCTGTGCCTTTATTAGTGTCAATTAGAGTAATTAATGGGTGGCACCCTGTGCTAGTGAGGCTATTTTAAGTTCACCAAAGGCTGACTGATCAATGGATTGGCCCTTCCAGTTAGATTGACTACATCATGAAATGATCAATTAATTTGAGAATCTCTTCTAGTGATAGGACATCCAAAGTTATATTGTAAATAAGCTATAGATTAGACCAATTAATGGGTTGGCAGATGGACTAAGCTATTCATAAAACATATTAGACCCAGAGAATATACTCCAAAATCTGTGTTAGCAAACACTTTTCCTTTGGTTTTCTTTTCATGTTTTTATGTTCTATAATTTTTTTGTTCAGTTGCATTATTTAAGAGAAGATTTTTTTTTTTTTTTAAATGAGTGTTTGCCAAACAAAACCAATAATTGCTGAAAATTCTAAAATAGTGAAAACTTAGTAGCAGACTTTGTATGAATAACTCCAAACTTTATTAGAAAGCACTGGCTAATGATGGACTCACTGATTTAATACTTTATGAGATTTCACCATCTGAGCATCTATATAACATATAGTTTGTAGACAATTAGAGAGAAGCTCTGCAGACCTTTTTGTATCATTATTATTCTTATATTGACTTTTACATGTTGAATGGCCTCTGAATTATAGCAGGGATGGATTTTTATCTTGAAGCAAACGTGGGGTGGCCAGAACCTAAGGATTCTTTCTCTTTGGTTAGTAGTTTTTCTGATGTTTTTATGAGAGTATATCCTTTTTAAGAGAAGTCTAAGGAATGCATGGTGTATTTGCTGATTGAAATTAAATGCAAAACAATTACAGCTGTGTGTTAGTTCATTTTGTCGATTCAGATTCTGCAAAATCGGCTTGCATTCTGTGATCTATAATCTACTTGTTTTCTTGTTTCATATCTGACCTAGGGTCCGATTCTCACATAAACAATCCAGTTCGGAATCTAAGTGTCGGTACCTCATTTAAATACTGTTCTCTTTTGTGCTTCACTTCTGAGAATGCAGGTGGGCAATTGCATTTGCTGGCATGTCATTAGTACAAAATTATGGGACGAATCTCTTTGATGCTGTCGACCCGAAATCAAAATACAATGGACACATTCTGGCCATATCTCAGGCAGCTGGGAGTCTCGGAGCTTATTGTGCCATTTATATTGAAGATTTTTCCAGTAAATCTGGCTTGTCCATATATGTGATTGGATCAACAGTGATGGGACTACTATGCACATGCATGGGAATCATTGCTAACATTTGGGCAGACTACTTTTTATATGTGCTCATTTCCGGGATTTACCAGACTCTCTCTTGCCTTTTGAGTGTGCAATGTGGTCGATTGTTGTCAAACGGGCAATTTATTCTCTTGTTCTCCATTAACAATTTTGCCGGGCTTCTTATTGAGACATTACTTCAGGCAGCTGTTGTGAGTATATCTCGAAATTGTGAAACTTCAATTTTTCACATCATTTTTCTGATAAAGATTTTAGTATCCTCTTAATTGATCCTGAATTGCTGATAGGTTTTCATCGTATCTACAATTTGGCTTTGCATTCTCATCGTTTTACCTGATTCAGTTTCTTGTAACTTGTGTCATTTTGTTCTGCAGGAAATATCAGGACTGTCAATATATGCGCAATACATATCTTTTGGCATTTTTTTCTTTGTGGCTACAATTGCCTTTGCCGGAGTTTCCTTCATTAATTTCGGTCGAAGGAAATCGGTCGTGTTCTCTAATTTAGACAGCGAAGCAGTACATCTAATTGCCAAATAGATCTCTCTTCGGTGTTCATATAACTTATTATTGTTGTAATAGACATTGGAGAATCCATGCATTGTAATAGTGTAAGAAAAAACATGGAAAGAGAAAAATGATCATAATTTGTTCACCTTGCATGACCTGTAAATTCAACCGTTTTATTGCTGTCATGAAATTATGAATAATTTCTTTCTTTTCCTTTCCCTTCCAAGTGAAAATTCTGCCTTATTTTTGTGATGGATGTGTGTTCATATGTTCTGAGATTTGGAGCTATTTCTTTTGTCATGAGTCAGGAGTTCACTCTTTCTTTTTGGTTACTGTTTTCTTTATTTGGTTTTTCTTTTTAAATGCATATATGCCTTCATGAAATCATAAACTTACACATTTTTCTGCATAAATTTATCATTCTATAAATAAATATATAGGCACGTTAAAGATTATCCATGAACATATTTATTTATTTATTTATTTCTTTATTCCTGCAATTTCCTGTTCCTCATAATGAAGATAATCCTCTGCCACAAGATAATTACAACGGAATTTAAATAGACAATTTATATTAAAAACATATTTTAGACAATTCAGTTTCTCTGATAAATAAAGTTAAATCAGGAACCTGTGCATTAAAACACTTAGAAAATATTGATGATAAATATGAAATAATAAAGACATGCAAACTAATAGAGTGTTATGTCACGGACTCGGACTTCACACTAACAAACCATGCGGCACTTGATCGATTCTTCTTGACCAAGTCGGCCTTTTCTTGCTTGTCTTAATCAAATCGGTCTTTCTTTACTTGCTTCGGCTCTTTGGCCTTTACAAACTTGTCTTGATCACCCAAAATACGAAATACAAAAATGAGAACTTAGAGAACTTGATAGAATATTTTTTTGCTCTCCTATGTCTTAGAATTTTCCACTCTTCTAGACCCATGAAGAGCATTCTAAAAAGACCCACACTCTTCTGTACTTTTACAAGTTTACATGATAGAATATTTTCCATTACTTCAAATTTTCCTTAGCATGGAAGAGAACCTCTAAAACTCAGTCATGGCGGGCATGATCAGCCCTTGTTGTGCCATGAGTGAAAGCTGGACACATTCAGACAATAGCATATACCCAAAGCAAAAATACATACTTATGTGCAAGTAAGCGCACTTGTAACTGTCAACTTAAAAATAATAATAATAAATAAATACTAGAATACAAAATCCCAAGCTTAACTTGATTGGGGCAAATACAAAATTTTGAGCCTGAGATTGGAGAATTATATTTAGAATGCAAGGGGAAAAAAAAAAAAAGAGACTTCCATTTTGCTGGCCTTGCAATTTCATCTCATGGACATCACAACAGCATTCTGTGATTCCCTTCTAATGTTAAGGTACAATATGATGAACTGGCTCTGAAAGAATGTGATTCTGCTAAACAATATCACTCTTTTACTGTTGTGTTTCTTTCAAGTATGGATTCCAGAAAAGTCGAACAAAGCTTCGTGAGGGGTGGAAGAACATGTGATGGTCCACTGAATATTGTTTCCCAAGGTCTATCAGATGGAGCAAAAGGAATTTCCGGTATCTCATCTTTCTTCAAATCAAACTCGGGTAATTCACCATAAATCGATTCATATCCAAACCTCGCTGCATAGAATCGAAAATTATAAGTGATAAAAAATTTAGACATCTGTCAAAGAAAACTTCACTCCTAGATTCCTAGTCTTAACCAAAAGGTAGATATCATGAGTATTACTCAACAAAAATACTAACACACACACACACACACACACACACACACACATATATACCCTTACTTGGTTCTTCTGCAAAAGCAGGATTTTTACGATGCATTCTTCTTATCTGACTCCGAGTACCATAAGGATCCAATACTTCGAATTCATGATCACCATTTACATAGACAAGCAGTGGAGTATTTCTCCGTTCTGTAACATTTGGGTCTTGAGGAAACAGGTTGGAAGATAGAAACGCAAGATTGCCTCCCCTTGCCTACATTGATTGAAAGTGAAATAAGCACAATTTATAAACAAGATTTCAAATGCTTTACTATTATCTTGTGTGGTCTACATTAATATTTAAATAATCAACAAATATACCATAAACAATAGAGAAATTCGATTCTAAAGCAAAGCGTATGAATAATTGTTCAGTCGTGATAGTCAGAGACGGTGAACTGAAATGTGAAGGAATATACCCTCTTGACCAACAAAGTAGACGTCGGAATTGGATCGTCAACTTCAAATAATAAGATTATTCCATCTTGTTCTGTTGTGCTGGCCTCCTGTGTCGGACATGCTAGGACAGCAAACTTAGATGCATCTCCACCAGAGGCTGCTACAGCTGCATGAGTTACAGAGTCTCAAATATCACCTTAAATATAATGAGCCATTTATTGGGATATCATGAAAATTGTTTTAATGGCACGATAAATCATCCAGACAATCTGGATCTTTGCTGAACATGATGAGAGAAGGTTCAGCTTTATCAGGTAGGAACCAATGTGTTGTAGTCTTGGGAAATGACCACTATGATATGGAGTAATACTTGCTAGAGAAGATGTTCACCCTAAGTGTTCAAGGTCAGATGTCTATGGTAACAATATCTTACTTCATTGGCATAAAACAAATGTCAGTATAACGAACCAATGAATAACTTATTCCAGATTAAAGGTAATACATCAAATTTATTAGGGCGGAATGTGAGAAAAGGCACATGCTTAACATATTATGTTGATATTCAAATGAGATGATTCCTAAAGCTAAGGAAAAAATCTACAAAAAGGTCCCAAATTTAAGATGACAAGTTAATTCAGGGACAAGTATAAGGATACCTTCTACAGAAAGCATGTAAGACCAATGCATAGATAGCTTTGGTAAATTCCATACAGCTAACTGTGGTCTTGAACCCCGGGAAACTGATATCAAATATTCCAAGTCCCCAACAAAAGAAAGCGCTACAATTGGCTGCAAAATATAACAAATGGTATCAATTTATTCATAACCTAAAAGAAAATTGGTGGCATTCTTTAAAAATGAAAATTCTCAAATAAATATTACAATTGCAGAACTTACTGTAAAAGAATCTCCTATTACAGCAACAAGAACATTTGTATCAGGGTCCCACAAGGTAACAACAGTTTCTGCCGCAACAGCTAAGACAGATCCATCAGAAGAAAATGCGGCAGCAGTCATTGGCCTTCGCCTGGGTAAACCAGTTTCTTGTTAATACAAAACTTCAATATACCTAATACAGATATGCAGCATTAAGGATAAAAAACATAGACAAAATAACCTTCTTGAAAATGAGAACCAATTCTTGCCAAGGCAGGAGATTAATAAGTCATGTTGAAGTTAACTAACTATAAAAACCGATGCTAGTGATATATAGCCTTAAGGCCAGCTTCTGAATACAAACAATATCATCCACTGATGATTCAAATGTTAACAAGAAAATGCAGGAAGACACACACCCACACATAATAAATTGTGTATATTGACTAATAACAAATTAAGGCAGCAAACAAGATAAACTTCGAGCTGGACATAAAATATAAGAGAATACCTTCCAGATTTTAATATATGATATGTGGTCAGTAAAAGAATCCAGTAAAAATTGTAAGCAAGCTATACATCTGTATCCTGTGCAAGCTGGGAACATGTTGGTCGTATGATCTGTCTCAACAATGTTACCTCTGACACAAGTAACAAACATTGGAACAGAACACTCTTCAACAAATCCAACTTAACATTTGAATGATTGATTTATAGAAATCATGCAATAATTTAAATTTCCAATCACTGGAAAAACCATTGCAGGTTGAAAAGCATCAGCAGACTGCTTTTCCGTAACTAAATGCATCAGGACATATATGGGCTGTCATTATGGCAACATGCTAATTGCAGCTTCTAAGAGAAGCATCACAAATTAACTCCTACATTTTGCATATTTTATGAAAAAATTCATTCAGTTGATTAACAACTCCCAAAACATTTTATCTTCAAATGATAGCTAATGACTAAAAATAGGTCCCCTCCAACTCACCCTCTTCGCACTTGCAAGATACAAGTATAATCAAAATTTTTAGAAAAAAAATTGTTCTTGTCAATCTTGAAAATTCCTCTACAATCATTTCAATCTTGTGGATCTCAAAGGGCCTCTTCGTGCAAGCCAGTATGTATATATATATACATGTGTGTGTGTGTATATATATAGAATCACTTGAATCATATTGTTCTTTGAAGAATGGGACCATTATAGTAAAGTTCTCTAGAGAAATAGAACTACAGACAAGGGTTAAAAAGGTTTAATACATTATAAAAAAGTAGAGAGGATAAAGTATATTCATAAAATAAGAGATTGAGATCAATGATCAAAGGAAAAAACTAAGACGTGCTATCGAGTTAAAAGCAAATATCTGATCACAAATAGGGCATGAGATCCAAACACGCCCCCATGTATCACCATGTATCTGAAGAGAGGATATGTATCCCGGAATTGATATGTAAATTTTCCCCAAATTAAAACGCAAACAATTAACAATTTCCCTCCAAAACAATTTTTAAAAATCATCATTTAATTGCCACATTGCATCAATGAATGAACAGATAAAAAGGGCAAAACACAAAACAAAAACAAAAACAAAAACAAAAACAAAAGCTATGCACCACTGAAGTTCAAAAGCCCTGCTTAAATCTTGCTACTCAAAATGGGATGCGCAATGCCAATAGATAAATAGAAAACAAATTACTGCAATGTTGAATCTAATTCATTCTCGCAAATTTGAAACAAACCCGTACTTGTATGAACCAACAGATCGACAGCGCCAGCCTGATTTCTGAAGAATTTGGTCTTTATGTTCACCACAAGAACTATTAACCCAGACCTGCAATATATTAAAAGTAAAGCAAAGCTGCACATGCCAGTAAAGTAAAGTCATACTAAGAGCTTCACAAGATGCCTACCTTAAAATCACCACCAAAAGAAGAGGTGACAGCCATACAATTGTCATGACGAAATGCAAGAGCAGAAATTAGAGCTTCACTGAAATATGAAAGGAAAAACATAACATATGAATTTTATAAAAATGTTATTGAACATTGTTTACAATCATTAGAGTTACAATAGTAGCAACATAAATACACACACACACACACATACATTTTGGCTAATGAATGTAAAACCAGTAATTAAGACAACAAAGAAAAATGAACGGAAAAACACATTAGCACGATGAACATATGCATCTAAAAGATGATAACCTGGTAAGTAAAATTTGGTCAATTTCACAAAAAATGGAAAAATGATGCAAGAATATATAAACCAGAGACATAAATCACGACAATATATAACCAACTAAACAAGCTTTCCCATACTCATATATGCTATGTATTTCACATGGCATCGCCAGTCACCAATATCAAACCAACACAGCCAATAAAACTAGGCCATTACTTTGTCAAAGAAAGACCAGGATATAAAAGACATTGGTAAAAAGAGTCCATAAATACCAATAATATAACCTGCTCATCACAGTTATAAAAGGATTCATTATACAAATGTCTGTATGGTTATTGTCGTAATCATACTTTAAAAATAAGGGCACTGACAGTTGGCGTGATCAATCAGAATGAATACCTAATATCGCAATCACAAAAATATATCGACGAGCAAGATTGTTATCTTGATAAAAGAATTTCTCAAAATTTGCCAACCTGTGAGGCTCATAAATAACTGTGGATAGGCTGTATTCACCGGTTTTGGATCCCCGTGTCCAAAATTTCATATTCACAAGTCCACCAATTCCTTCTTCAGGAAGCTTAACTTCAACAGTGCCCATTATAGAACCATCACCGGAGAGAGCAATCAATTGAACAACCACCTGTGATAATTAAATGTAAAAAAAAAAAGCACTAAGTGAACTTTCAGGAAAGAAAAAGTTTGAAAGAAAATAAGTGCTAAACTAGGGAATTAAGAATATATTTAAGATAGAATTTGGAGGGTAATGTTTACACACTTAGTTCAAACTATATCACTGAGCTCCTGGACATTATATACAAGCCTCTGTTTCTTTCCCAACAAACAATGGCCTCAATGAAATGAAGCCCTATGCTACATTTTGTTTTCACTAGGGAAGCCTGGCCACTGATAACAATTTTTAATAAACTGTGGCAGCTAACATTTCGAAAACCTAGAAGTTTAGAACTTCTCCGAAATATTTCAAGCGATCAATGACCAAGAATTGAGTTTATTACCAAACATTGTTTATTCATCACCTTCTTGATTATACCAGACTAGCATAGACTATGCCATAGTGTAATTTAAATCGCAAATTGAGCCTTAGTTCTTATATAGTTTAACATGGCATAGAGTTTCATTGACCAATTGGGTGGCCTATTTTTATAAGTTATTCCCTTTAATGCATGTGAACACTTGATGATTCTTTCTCCAAGATAGAAGTGTATACTAATTGAAGACTATTAATTGAACATATAGTTTGGTCCATGATCTATTACACATTTGATTCTCCCATCCTTAATCCATCATATTCTATTGGAATTATGCTCATTCATAAATCACCTAATCTAACTTTCTAGTTCTCTCACATCTTAGCTAACTCCTAGCCACACTTCTCAGATTTTCTTGAGCAAAATCCATCATATAGAGCATAAAAACTGCAGAAATGAATAATCAAGCCACATGAATAACATTGGTGACTCCCACAATCAGCAGAACATAGATGTTATTTTTGAAACTTGAAGAATTTATTTTATATGAATGCATTATGAAACTCTTCATTGCAAAGATGTTATCCAAGTGTTACTATTACAGAGTTTGTTTGCTTACAGTGACATCATCAACAGGCTGATAATTTCTTTCATACACTTGAACCTGCAAAACATATCAATTACTCTTTTCAAATCCGTCAAAAAATCATATGAGATATAGATATCTTAGCAAGATATCTTAGCAAGACTTTGGAGACAATGCTAAAGCAAAAGCCTGGATTACACACCTGTGAAGCTTCTAGATTGTCAAGCAAGCTAAAGAACTGTACGCTATAGTTTTCAGTCCTGAGAACAACTGATCCAGAAGAGTGATCAAACACAACCCCATTATTTAAGCCTTCACAAACATCTGGAACTGCAAAAGGGGGCTGAAAACACCATGAATGAATCAGCAACTAATTTTCCTCAAAATAAGCCACCACCCATACTACAGCAAGCCCTGATCATATAAAATATAAAAAGAAAAATAGCAGGGCATAAAAACAGCAAACCTTAATTCCCGAAATAGACTTTACCATCTCAACTGAAGGCATTTTTACCAGATGAATTTGATTATCTGCACAAGATATCTGAACATGGGACTATCAGTTGTCTAAAAGATGCAAACTTTTACTAATAAGTGAGGAGCTAACATTGTTGTAAAATCCAAGAACCACGAGGGCATGAAAAGATATGAGAGGTTAAACTAAAATAACAGAGAAAGAATTTGTCTTACACAAGAAAGAGAAGGATCTAGAGAAGTAGAAAAATATAGTAATGGGGATCCTAGTCGTGGCTTGAACTTTTTCTTTCCAGTGTCAAGCTGCCACACCACAAGCACACCTTCTTTTCCGCCTGATAAGGAAAAAGCTTAAGGCAATGCATTGACGAGAATTATAAATGATCTTATTTATAGGAGAGAAGCAATAAAACAACTAGGTGAATTAATATTTGAAAAGAGGTGTCAAAAAACAAAATTCATTTAAGTCCGGTAACGATTAGTCAAGAAGTAGTGTCTTCCAAAGGATCAGTAGAACTTGAGATTTTGATCAATTAACAGAGATTTACAGCATTGGCAGAATAAAAAACTAAAAACAAACTATAGCAACTTTAGTCTAAAACAAAAATTATTAGTATTCTAACAACTGGATACCTGAATACAAATATGCTCCATCAGAGGAGAAGACAAGAAATTTTACTTCACTTGGGTGCCAATGCCATGTTGAACAGGAATCTGAATCATCATTGCCTCTCACTCCAGGCCTTTCTTCATGATTCCTGATCCTTTCTCTACTGTGGGGATGCAAGCTTTCCGAGAGCATTTTCCTTCCAAAGCCTCTCCAAATCAATATTCTCCCCGTAACATCACCCCCGGCTACAATTCTTTCAGTTGGGTGAAATGCAAGCGCACTCAAGTTCTTCGTGTGATGCAATTTGATTCTTTTAATTTCATCATTCTTACAATCTTTTGAAGGTATCCGCCATATATGAAGTTTACGCTTATTCCGAATACCTAAAAATTCCCCAGAGTTACTCATAGTGATGCACTCAGGTTTTCGAGTCTACACATAAAAAGAAATAATCAGGCGACCAACATAAAAGAGCTTCCATTTATACTATATGGGCAATCAGACTGGCATATTACATGGTTAAATGTTTCCATGTACAATTGCCATAAAACCAACAATGTTATTACTAATATTAATAGTAAATATTCTCGCTAATATTACACTAATGGTTTGAGGAATAATTATGGTCAGAAATCATATGTTAAAAAATTATTTAGCAGTGATTTAATCTCACCTCAGCAAGCAATCCTCCTACACGGCGTGCATTACGTAAGTTGAAAATTTGAATCTGCCCCCGCAATGCTTTTTGCTGGTCAGATGATTTATTAGTATCCTCAACTGAAAGGAATGCATAAAGGCTGGAGGATTTCTCATTGCTCTGAACTATGGCATTTGACATATTTGGTATTGCCTGCAATAATATGATGTGTAGAACAGGAAACTCAAACAGCAGGAAGGAGCCATAAAGCAAGAAGAAAAGATAAACTTACTCCCAACTATGCAATCAGTTGCTTTGGAAAACATCAGCATTGATCATTATGCAGTGAATGTTCAACTCACCAGATGTAAGAATGGTTATTGGGTATTAGATGGTTGTTTATGATAACTATATGAGATAAATTGCAACCCAAACTTGTGCTCAACAAAGGAAAAAACAATAATCCATTTGACTAATACAGATTGAAAAAAAAGGGAAGCATCGAAAGGCAATGTTTGGTGAAGTAATTTTCTTCAAATGTGATATAAGGATATGAACAAAGTAGACATTCAAAAATCAATATTTTTAAAATCAATATTTGCATTGACTTTCAAAATATAAACAGCTTTCTCTAGGATCAAGACTTGAGGAATAAGATGTTACTAGGCCACCATACTAAACAGGTTTGCTCTAAGCGATTTGATCAAGTGGCATCAGAGTTTCCTTACAGTTGAATATGTATACACTTGATTCAATGATTCCACAGATTTAACCAAATAAGGTCAGAACTCAGTGGCATTGGTTTGAATTGTTCTAGGCTACAAAAGATATACATCCCACGCAGATGTCTAGACTTGTGATCACTAAAATTCCGCAACTCACTTGATTGATATCCTTTCTATGAGCTTAATTCTTTCACTGTTTCATGACATTTGGAAAATATCACATTTAACAAAACTTGGTGATCAGTTATTTACTTCTTTTTATTCCATTCATAGAATTTACAAATTCTGCATGCCCCAAAATAAAGCCATAGGGCCATACTAAATAAAAAAAGCTTAAAATAATTAAGCCACACTAAACAACACTTATAGATCTTTCTTCTACTTACAGTCAACTATACATGATGCTCTAGTTGAATTTGTGAGTCATATTATGATATACCAACATTTGCTTAATACATGAAAGACTTACTAAACTTATAGGAATAAAAGAAGGACTAAACGAACAAAAATGAAAATATATGGTTGTAATGATACAATTTAAGTAAAATTAAAAAGTTGAATACCATTTAGCCTCATTTTCAATTTAATTTGATCGGTAGAAAAAAAGGATCAAGATTTTCATATCAAGTAACATGAGTGTTAAGTGAAAATCAATTGGATTTGACAAACAAGAAATACGCCAAAATATTTTATCCAAAAAGCAGAACCAGTGTTCTTTGGACTTAGATATTTTCAGTTTTACTTTACAAACAAGAAGAAAATGAAACAAATTCAATAATAAGACTATCAAAACACAGAACAATGCTAAGAAATATAATTCAAAACATCTCCAAATCACAGATAATCCACGAAATTCCAACAATTTCACAGAGGCCGACTTAGACAAAACTCTTACACACGAAATCCATGTATATACACACATACATGCATATATAAGAAAATTGATTTTTAAGGCAGCTACATAAATCAGAGAGAGATAAAGAGCGAGCAATGGACATACCATGGACCAGATGGGAAGCTGAACATTCACCTTTTTCACTAATTCCGGAGCAGCAAAATCCCAATAACAAACTGTTCCATCCAGCGACGAAGTCCAGCAGAAAGACATGAACTTACTAGCAGCCCCGGTATCAGGAACAACGACAACAGAAGTCACCCGGTCCGTATGTCCCTCCAACTCCGTGACCTACGCACCCCGACAAAGATTTCAAGCAAAAACGCAACCAAGATAAGCTTTTGGCAGCTCAAAACTTCAACTTTGCACATTAATTGCCATCAAAATAAATCCATAGACCAAAACTATCATGTTACACCTGAAGGCCAGTGGATGTACTGAACACGGAGACGGTGGCGCCAGTGCAAACAAGGAGCTTTTTGCCATCGTTGGAGAAGGCTGGCGGCGAGGATACGAAGCTCTGGCCACCGGTGATCATGGCTTCGTGAAATCCACAAGGGCGGGAGAAGAATAGCAGCGATCGAGCTCTAGGGTTTAAGAGGAGTTTCGGACGAGCGGACTACTAGGGTTTTGGGCCGTTTGGATTTTGGACTAGAATAGCTTAGGATGATCCGGGGGAGGAGTATTTTCGGAAGGACAACAGTAAATTATTTATTAGTCCCTCTTTTTTTAAGAGTAATTCATCTTTGTTTTTTTTTTTTATTCCTTTTTTTTAATTATCAAATATTTATTTACTCAAATATATTTAATTCTTTTTTAATATATTATTCATTAAAACAACATACAGTAATAAGATTATAACTAATGACCTGTACAACGATAGTAATTGTTTTCCATCTCGAACATCAGTGTGATTTTTTTTTTTTTATAAATAAGTGACAAATGCCCTCTTGTTTTCTTTCATTTAAGAAAAATAAAAAATATATACAAGTATGAAATTAATATATCAACACAAACATATGCTTTTCTTGTATGAGTTTTAGGCCATTTAGTTGGGGGTAATATTAAATTACCACTGAAATTTTGAATATGTAGTGGATGATTACCTCATTTGGTTTTGTTTAAGGGTGAGAATATTACATTCTGGAAATCTGATAAGTTAAATTTCATTATTGGTAATATAATTACCAACTCAATAAGTGATAATGTAATATTTGAAATGGAATATAACATTTTTCCCCGCTGTAACCTCAAACTAAATAAAATATAGAAAATATTAAGTTTAAAAGAAATAAAAAAATAACAAAAATTTTCATATTTTTTATTTTCAGATATATACATTTTTATATGAAAATATATTTATTGAAACATTTGGTTTGAGATAAAAAAACACATTTTAAGATTAATTTTTTTAAAATATTAACTTGGGGAAATTTTATATTTATTTAAATTAATTAAGTTGACTTAATCAATATTAATAAGAATAAAATGTTTTTAAGGTAAATTTTTATTTATTTTTAATAAAAATGTTTTTTACTAAATAACTTTAATATTTAAAATTTTGATATATTTAGCACATTCATGTAAAGATATTTGAGTAAAAACAAATTTGATAATATAAAATTCCCACATGATAAAAAATGTTACTATTACATTTCACTGTATTGCTATGTTGTCAACCAAACGAAAATCGCTTGAGAATCACATTTTCATTAATCCAATTTTTGATAATAATGTAAAATTCTATTAATTAAATAATCGATTTTAAGTTACTCTCCGAACAACACCCTACACAAAAAATTCGGTGTAAATAAACCAAAAAATTATTGGCTAAAGTCAACTCTCTCATAATATAGTCTAGATTAATAATTTATCCGTTTCACCCGCGTCAATTTTTCTTAATAAGAAAAAAAAATTTAAACAAAATCAATAGTAAATAGACAAGTGTTTTTAACGCCATAGAGGGTGTTAGCTCAAACTGTCAAAACTCTGGGTTTTTACATGCTACACACTGAGGGTATCTTTTGGAAGAAAAAAAATTGATTGATAATTATGTACATTTCTTATTACAACAAAGATTTTTTATTGTAAAAAAAGGAAAGAAGATAAAGTTAATATAAAATTAAAATCCTGGCCCTTTGAAAATAACAGTTACTAAAAATAATTTTTATACTAAAACAATATTTATTTAAAAAGTGAGAGACTAAGATCATCCAAAACAAATTTTTAAAAGTAAATAACTGCTACTGATCCATTCCAATTCTTGATGCTAATTTTGAACTCATTGTATAATATGATAATAAAACTAAACAATCAAAGCAAATAAACATCATCCACCACCAATTTTTATAATTTAACAATTATTTTTTCAAATAATTATTAATCCAACCACACTGATTTTTACCACCTGCTCAAATAGCAAACCCCACACGCTCCCATCAAGCACATTGGTGCAGAATGCCATACTGCTTTGCATATCTAAACAAAGTTAAAACCTCATGAAAAACAAATACAGTAAATCACAAAAAGACATAGCAGCTTAAAAACTAGGATCATTGCAAAGTTAATGCTCATAAAGGTAGCATAAATTAGGTCTTAACATAATGCAGTCAAACAGAATCCGGAAAGAAGACATGCAGAAGAATGAAAAACTAAACCAACACTGAGGTCTCTGAAGAACTAATCAATCCAGTGTGAGAGAAGGTACTACTACTCCAAGCATACACTGCCAAGGTTTTCTCAAACGTCTTAAGAAAACAATTGACAGATACGACAAAGTGAAGTTCGCCCTCGCCTTCCACCGGTTACTTTGACCTCTGCCTCATCTTTCGACGCTTCCTCTTGAGCCTCCTCATTCGCTTCTTCTTCCACTGAAACAAGACAAAATAAATTTTGAACAATGCTAAAGATAAATTTGTGAAACTCAATCTAAGAGTCATAAGTTATTCGAAGTAATGCATAATATAACAAAACAGAGGCTCTTAACCATTATATTCAACTCAAATGAAAGTCTACGTGATAAAGACTACAGTAATCTGTTCTAATTATCAAAACGCCACTTTCAAATGAAATTGAATCACATACTTGAGGACAGGCATACGATAAACATTCTGTTCTGTTTCAACAAGTAATAAGATCAACATTTCACTTGGTAAAAGACAAACGAGACCAAAATGAACCAGTCTATAAACCCTATGCTTGATTGCCGCAAGAAGAATCATGAGACAAACAATAGAAACACAAGACAACATAACACTTTCATTAAATAGTGTTGAGTCACACCAATGACCAATTTCAAGCTTCTATGATGAATTCTTCATATGACTCATTCACCCTTTCCTTAAAATACTTATGTAGAACATTTCCAAACAAATGACAAAACAAACAATCCCTTAAAAACTTATACTTGTACCGAGATCTTATAATTCTGACATAAATTGCAAGAAAGAAAAACTCTCTTTGATTCTCCAGCACACCATTTTTCAAGCTACATTCCCCACAACCAACATAAGTGGACGTGATGGCTTTAAAATTTGCATTCACATGATTGACCAAGGTGGAATGCCATTTAATGGTCCATTTGGAAAAATAGTTTAAAAAACAAAACAGTCTAAAAGCAGATCAAGAGACTAAATCTCAAAAAAAAAAAAAAAAAAAAAAAAACAAAACAAAACAATGAAGCAAACTTTAATGCGACTCCACTGCATAACAAGAGATGCTCAAGATATCACTTTTAGGATAAAATAAAAAAACTTCAACGTCTGCAACTATGGAAAATCCTCATTACTTCATATATGCTTGTACGGATCAACAAACCAATATTTCATATAACCACCTGAGAAAACCAACAATCAGATCGAAAGATCATGCAAACAAAGAGAACAAATTCTCCACAATCAAAGCAAAAGAAAGAGCAATATAGCATCAATTCATAGTATATTATGTTCTTCAAGTCGTATATCACTCACAACAACGAGATTAAACAAAGAAAAAACTCCAAAAAAGGCTCATATCTGCTCCAAAATCGTCAATTTCAACAAGAAAACACAATGAATCTCACCTTCGCCCTCATCCTCTAGCCCTCGCTCTCGATCAGCAGCCCGCTGCGGCCTCTCTGGCCTCCGCGGAGAAAAGATAAACTAGGGTTTAGAAGGAGAGAGGAGAATAAAGGTTATATATATATATCTATATGTATCTTGATGTGCGAGCTTGAGATGGACGGTTGAGATATGATTGAGATCTTTTAGATCCTGACCGTCTGATTGATTGATCTTGATCCACTGTGATCATATTCACCAAAAAGCAAAAACCCTTAAGAGAGTGGATATTTTCATCTCTACCCCTTTAAATGATGGTAATACTTAGAAATAAAACTTTTTAATTAGTCAAGAATACTTTCAGTTTTTTTTTTTATCAAAAACTTTATTTTAAAATAAAATATCTTGGGAGAAAAAAATTAAAAAAATAGTAAATATTGGCAAAACAAGGGATCGACTCTCTTTGATATTGAGTCTGATGTTTGTGTTCTTTCAAAGCAAAATGGTTTGAACCAATGCTCAAGCATGGTGAGCCCAATGTATTGATATATTTGTTAGATCAAATTCTATAAAGCATCCTACAAACAATTTTCGGCTAGCATGTATTTTAAGATTTCAATAGTAAGAGTTAAAAATATTCGTGTCTTTTCAGAGTAAGAGAGTTCGAACTAATGCTAGTGTAAAATCAAGCTTTATTCTCTAATAAATTTTTTTTTTCAATTTTTAATGTGGGACTAAACAAAAAAGTTGTATAAAAAATATAGACTTAAGTTTGTTTGTAGGAAAGCATGTGGACCAGCTTAATGAGCCCACATTTAACAATATTATTAACTCCAACCTTAATATAGCTTGTCCATATTGTGTAAATAAAAATAATCTATTTTTTAACAACATCAGTTGAGATGGTCTATACTTTGTAAAAAAAGAAATTTTTAATTAATAACATTGGTTCAGATAATAAGATGTTCCTTGTGGTCAGTTAAAATAAAGATGAGAATCACATTAAAAAAAAAAAAACTTCCATTAATAACATTGTTTGCCCATATTTATGACTTATTCACTTCATATAAAAAATTTCCTATAAATGGATAGTTAAAAAAAAAAAAAAGGAGGAAACGGAGCACGTGAAAAATCACGTAACCACTGTACAAACAAGAATCTACGATCTATCTACAAACAACAAAGAAATCCTGCACAAAAATACATTTTTTTTCTCCATTCCCCAAATACTCTTTGTTTCTCTCTCCAACTTTTTCATCCCTTCTCATGTGCTCACCATTTGTCACTTCTTCCCTCAACCTGCAGCAACCAGATGTTTTACTCCAATAATGTACAAAGACCTGCAGTAGAAATAACACTACAGGACCACTCCACACCCACCCAAAAAAAAAAAAAAAAAAAAAAAAACTTCTTCATCCTTGTTCTTGTTGGTGTTGGTAATGGTGTTCACTTTTTCTCTTGGTCAAATGGGTAGCACTAGTTATGTGGAGATTGTGGTTTTTATTGTATTGTGTAGCATTGCTTGGTTGGGGGTTCTTTGCCAGGAAAATGCAGCTGTTTATATGGTTACTATGAAACAGGCACCTACTTCTCATTACCATGGTGATTTGCACAGGATTTGGGGTAGTGACCTTGGTTATGAAGCATCTGGGACTTTCAAAGTCCTCAACAGGCCAAGGTGCTCAGTTTTGTCCTACTTATTTGCTCTTTGGGAAAAATTTTATGTTTGTTGTCTTTGTTGATATGTATGACTTGAGTTTATATTGTTTCTGTTTTATTTCTTGTTCTTGTTGCTTGTTTTTTTTTATTTGCCTAATTTGTGCATGCTCTTTATTTGTGAGTATTGTGATGAGTATTACTGATTTTCTTGTGAAGAATCTGTAATTCTGACAAGAAACAATTTCATCAAGATGATGATGCTTACTTTGGAGCCTTTTTTTTAATCTTTTGTTAAATACCGTACTATGCTTAATTGCATAAGATTTGAGTATGTTGTTCTTATAGAATCTTAATGCACGTCTAAACTTTGGAGCATTTTAGATTTGTTATTCTGTTTAGCATAATTCAAAACCATTGCAAGTGTAGCTGTCTTCCTTGATTTGGAAGAAGTGCAGAGGAGAAAAGAACCATTATCAGTTTCCCTTGTTTTAAGGCTTATTGAATGAAATTCATCAATAAACGCTTATTACTTTCCGCGAGGAGAAAAGGAATCTACGTATCTCAGTGTGCTTATGATTTTTTTTTCCTATGTAAATTTGCTCGAGTTTTTGATGATTGATTGGCTTTTGACACTTGCCTTTTGTTCTATGGGGCATTCCAAACACTTAGAGGAATCACCATAACTTGCCGACGGTAATAAACAAGATAATTCACTCACATCTATGGTTTTGAATGTTACAATGTGTCGTAGAAATATCTTCATTTCCAATAGTCCACTAAAGTACTCACAGCGAACAATTCCATTGCCGTTACTAAAACTTGATTCAGCACTTTGGAACCCTTTTTTTTAACTTTTACTTATTCTACATTTTACTTTAATCATCAAGATCTCTGAACCGTGGATTTTACACTGAAGAACAGTTAGGTCTTGATTTGTGAATTGTTTCTGTGTATAGGTGTGTAATCATGTGTCGATACATTAATGCAGGAATGCTTTGCGAACAAATGAAGGCTATAGTTCATATCTGATCCAGCTTCAAGATTCTCTATTAAAAAGAACATTGAAGGGGGAGAATTATCTTAAACTTTATAGTTACCACTACTTGATTAATGGCTTCGCTGTTCTTATTACACCAACTCAGGTAAAGGATGATTCATTTCAATCCCAAGGTTTATTTGGCTTCTTGGTCAACTCCACTCAAGGAAAAAAAATCAATGGGTAATTAATAGTTAATACACCAAAGGTATAAATGACATTTAGAGAATAAACACATGATATGGCAATAAATCTGTTAGTTGTGATATGTCATCTCTTCATTATTTTATATTTATTTCACAATGTGGTTGCTTACTTTGAATCAAACTCGCTTTCTCTATAATTTATCTTGATTGGGACTGAAACCTATGTCTTTTGACCCAATTATGCATTCATGTTCCCCTGGTTTGTCATGACTATGTTATTTCTGAGGTCTTAATTAAAGAAAATCTTCACTAGATATCTGATATTTTGTTCTTAACAAGTAACAAGGTTAACATGTATAAATCCAACATTCAAATTTAAAAAAGTAATTTGTTCAAAATATACCTGATTATATCATCAAATTATTTACCATTCTTCATTTGTTTTGAAGGCCGATAAGCTTGCCAAGACAGAAGAAGTGGCAGATGTCGTTTTGGATTTCTCTGTTAGGACAGCTACTACGCACACTCCCGAATTCTTGGGTTTGCCAGATGGAGCATGGGCCAAAGAAAGGGGACCTGAGTTTGCTGGAGAGGGAGTTGTTATTGGATTTATCGACACAGGGATTGATCCAATGCATCCCAGCTTCTCCGATGATCTTTCTATCAACATCTATCCAATTCCCGAGCATTATTCTGGTGCTTGTGAAGTTACTAAGGATTTTCCGTCTGGGTCTTGTAACCGAAAACTTATTGGAGCCCGGCATTTTGCAGCTTCTGCCATAACCAGAGGGATTTTTAATGTCTCTCGAGACTATGCATCACCATTTGATGCTGACGGTCACGGAACGTGAGTGTTACTGCTTTGCTTTTGCAATCTATTGGCTTCATATGGACTTAATGCAGTCAAAATTGAGGTCATGGTTATAAAATTACAGGCACACAGCATCAATTGCAGCTGGTAATCATGGAATTCCTGTTATTGTGTCAGGAAATGCCTTAGGAAATGCAAGTGGAATGGCACCTCATGCACAGTAACCAATCTCGTTGTTATAGTATTTGTGAATATGATTTTTGTAATCTTGATTTGATACAAATTGAGTGTGGTTTTGTCTCAGTATTGCTGTTTACAAGGCCCTGTACAAAGGCTTCGGAGGCTTTGCTGCTGATGTTGTCGCTGCAATCGATCAGGTAATGGAATTATATCTTCACTTTCTTGTGCCTAATTATACGTTTTATTAATACTGATGAAGAAAGAGAGAAATGTGATTGCTCTATCCGCTTTTAAAACAATATAAACTGCAGGCTGCTCAAGATGGTGTCGATATAATAACTTTGTCGATCACACCAAACAGAAGACCTTCTGGACTAGCAACTTTTTTTAATCCGATAGATATGTCATTGCTTTCTGCTGTAAAAGCTGGAATATTTGTTGTTCAAGCAGCTGGAAACACCGGACCTTCGCCAAAAAGCATGGCTTCCTTCAGTCCATGGATTTTTACTGTCGGTGCCGCTTCTCATGATAGAGTATACAATAACTATCTTAAGCTTGGCAACAATATCACTATTTCTGGTGTTGGCCTTGCATGTGAGTAATTACATTTACAAACACTAAATATCTACTCAATTTTCTGCAAATTGAAAGCTAATTAGTAGTGTTTGAAACAGCCGGAACACATGCAATGCACACACTGATTTCTGCAATTCATGCTTTGAAGAATGATACGGTGGACGCAAATGAAATGTATGTCGGAGAATGCCAAGATCCAAGCGTTCTCAGTCAAGATTTAATTAAAGGAAATCTCCTGATTTGTAGCTACTCGATTCGATTTGTTCTTGGTCTTTCCTCAATTAAGCAAGCTTTAGAAACAGCAAAGAGTGTTGGTGCATCTGGCATTATCTTCTACGTGGATCCTTTCTTCTCTGGCTTTCCACTTAATCCGACGCCTATGGATATGCCAGGCATAATATTACCATCTCCCGATGATTGCAAGGTATGGCAAACACCATCTGGAGAATTTCATCTTATCAATTAGTGAGCAAATTGTTTTGTAAAAATCTAAACTTTGTATCGTATCAATGATATCTGCTGTACAAAAAAACCTATTGTCAGACTTTTCTTAGATACTACAATAGCAGCTTGGTGAGAGAAGAAGGTTCAAAATCGATAATCAAGTTTGTCGGTGTTGCGAAAATACTGGGAGGTCTGGAAGCTAACTTTAGTAATTCAGCACCGAAAGTAATGTATTATTCAGCTCGAGGACCAGACCCACAGGATAGTTCACTAGCTAATGCTGATATAATGAAGCCTAACTTGATCGCCCCCGGACATCTCATTTGGGCTGCTTGGAGTTCTGTGGCTACTGATTCTACTGAATTCAAAGGTACTGTTACTCTTTTACTCTTGTAAATTCCAAGCACAGTGTAGTCTTTTGCGATAATTTGATGATACTTCACAGGTGAGAATTTTGCTATGATCTCCGGTACAAGCATGGCTGCGCCACATATTGCTGGTCTTGCTGCACTTGTTAAGCAAAAGTTTCCAAGTTTTAGTCCATCAGCCATCGCCTCTGCATTATCAACAACTGCCACTCTTTATGACAAGAAGGGCAGTTCAATAATGGCGCAGCGCGCTTATAGCAACTCTGATTCGACACAATCACCTGCAACACCATTTGATATGGGCAGCGGTTTTGTTAATGCAACTGCTGCACTAGACCCTGGGCTGATCTTTGATGCTAGTAAGTGTATATCTCCCTTCCCAATACTTGATCATGCTATTGTTATTTCAGACAATAAAATGGTCATTCTTATGATTTTTCCCTCATTGACCATATGACTACATGAATCTCACTTTCATAAATTAGATTTATATTTTACGTTGATGCTAGTTAATGCATAACTCCATTTTAGACGGTAAAAAACTTGCATCAACAACAACAATAACAAGCTATTAGTCCCAACCATTTAGGGTCGGCTACATGAATTTTTCCTTTCCATGTTGTTTTATCAAGAACCAAAAGACTAAATTAACAGAGATTAGACATATCGTTATGCAAAGCTACACTTTTGAGTTCTACCTCTACCTTTACTATGACCCATACCATCTTAAAATCGACTATGTTTTAACTTATCACTGATAGGTGCCACTCATAATTTATTTTGAATAAATTCATTTCTTAATCGATCCTTTCTAGTAATGCCTGACATCCATCTCAGCATTCGTCATCTCAAACACACTCATCCTTTGATTATATCAAAATTTACCTACTCAACAATCTCATCTGTACATCATAGTTGGCTTAATAACCCTTCCCTTAAACTTCTCAATTAAGAGGCATTCTATGATATAAAACCCAGATAAAAAAGAGGGTTTCTGTGTTAAGCAGTTGGCAGTCAACAGTTAAATTTTTTTGTCAAAACTCAAACTTTGCATCAACATAGATCATAAATACACCAATCTTACTTTTACACATCAGGTTTTTCTTGCTATCAGTATGTTAACTTATGCCTCTCTAACTTGCATGAATTCATAGGTTGCGATGATTATATTTCCTTCCTTTGCGGCATCAATGGTTCTAGTGCTTTACTCAAGAATTACACCGGCAATTACTGTGACAACATCGTCATTCACGGGACAGACCTCAACTTACCTTCAATTACAGTTGCATTACTCAATCATTCACGAACAATTACTCGAACTGTCACCAGCATTGCTGACAATGAAACATACATTGTCAATTGGAGTTCACCATTCGGAGTTTCTCTTTCGATAACACCCACGAGATTTTTCATCACAGCCGGGCAGAAACAGAGTTTGACGTTCACTCTAAACGCGATGCTGAACAGCTCTGCTGCTAGTTTCGGAAGAATTGGACTCTATGGAAGCAAAGGACATGTTTCTATGATTCCATTATCGGTCATTTCAAAGATTACTTACAACAATACCATGAGTTGAAAAGGAAAAGAGTTCAGTTTGTTCTTGTGCTTTTGTGGGTGTTTTGAGCTAATTCTTTTTATTCATTTGTGTAATTTTTTTTTGAAGAATAATTTTGAACTGAGTGATCTGTAAAATTTTGAGGGAAGAACTTGTTTTTGTAGAATGCTTAGTGTTAGTGGAGTAATTTTTGGATTTTTTTTTTTTGTTCTTTTGGCAAAATCTTACAATTACTTATATACCCCTATATAATTGATATTTTTGAACAAGTTTTTAGAAAGGGTACTTTGCATATTTGTCCTTGCACATCATCATAATTACATGATGAAAACATAAGGCTGGAATTTTTATTTTTCCTATTTAATTATTAACTATTTAAAAATGATGCTGAAAAAAATTATTATATTTGATATAAAAACTTTGCTTTATAAATTTATGTGTTGATTTTGTAAATTAATATTATGATTAATAAAGTTGTTTTTCTTTGAATAATAAACCCAAAAATTTAATTACAAGACAAATTCAAGTCTCATTCACTAATTTTCCCCTCCATTAACAAAAGCTAAACAATAATTTTTATATTTTGAACATCATAGATTTTACTGGTTAAATAATTTATTTATTATATAATAAATTTTAAATAAATAAAAATTTTAAAACAAATTAAGATGATTAGGTGCATGGAAAATAAGAAAAACTTTTATTAAGAAAAAGGAAAAATAATAACATGAACTAGAAAGAAAAATTAAGTAATACTAAATTAAATGGATTTGATTCAGACTAAAAGAATTAATTAATTAATTAATTAATTAATTAGCAAATTGTTAAAACTGATATTCTTAATATTTTTCCTAGATGAAAAATTAAACTGAGCCATTGAACAAAAAATATTAGAGATAGGCAAAATCACTAGTTTAATCACAAATTTCTTAAAGTATAAAAAAATAAAGAATTTCCTTAGTTTGTAAGTTTGAACTAATTAAAATTTAGATAATGTTGAGAAAATTTTTTCTTTTTGTGACAAGCAGTTTTTTCACTAGTCTAAAAGTAAAGTGAAAGACGTATACATACATAGAGTTAATACGTAATCGATTATGTTCTCATTTGCGTGAGTTTCGTAATTTGAAAGTTAGGTTTTTTTTTATTTTATTTATGTTGATGAATATATAAGTTTCTTTTCTTCAAACATATATTCATTTAAATTTAGATTCTTATATATGTATATATACACACTTTATTCTTGTGAATAATTATGAGTTATTGAAAATAAGTAAATCTCTATGCCCTTGAAGAAAAAAATAAATGGTTGTCAATTTATGATGTTCAAATCTCACCATTTTCAACTTATATTCATGCCAATGCCAAGAAAAATGGAACAAATTATTATTATTTCTTAACTTGTTTGAGGAAAAATGATGCATAATCAACTGACGAGAGTTATTTTCTTTGAATAAAGAGGACATGAAAATGACATGCATGAGCTTAAGAAACATAAAAGGTTTGAAAACTCCAACAACTTCCATCTCTTTTGTCTCCACAACAACCATTAGATCAGCATCTAACGGCTGTTGCATAATTACGAAGAGGGCATAGATGGCCAAGTTGGGTGATAGGAGGTATATATATATATATATAAGGGAGTTCCAAGCACAAAAATGGTGAAATTTCCCCGTGGAATACTGTATCGTGCCCTAAATCAATTACAATCCTTTCAAATGAAATTTTAACCTTTTTTTATAATTTAGAATGGACTGATGACTGATGAAACATATTAAATGCAAGTAACGATGTAAAACAATGATTTTTTTTTTTTGAAAGCTTTTAAAATCCAATAAAAAAACCACAGGACTTTTTAGAGACATTTGAAATATTTCCACTATGTCAACTATGGGACAAGAGTTTTTCTCTAGCTAACTAGAGGTATATAATTACAAGAGGTTTCAAGAAGAGATGTACTCAAATACTCAAATAACATCATTTTCATACAAAGATGGATCACAATAATTTTAAGGAGAATTGGAAGAAATCAAACAGGTGGTTTTGGTGATCTTTTTTCAAATATGCTCACCCCTGAAATGTGGGTGAAATCCGGCTCCAATCTTCTCACGAGATCAACCCTAACCCTTCCTCTCTTTCTCTTTTTTTTTCAATCTCTTCTCTGCCTTCTTTTTTTCTTTTTCTCCAGCTTCTCTAAGAATGAAAGTTTTCCCGTATAACCTCTCCATAAAATTTCATTTTGCCCTCCATTAGTTGATATAGCTTTTTCTTTTCTGTTTTAACTTGGGCCTTGGAGCTCAACCTTTATTTCATTGTTGGTAGGGTACCAAATGGGTTGGACCCAACAATTCTCCCTCTCAGCACCATTTGGGGGATTCTACTGCTATTTCCCAACATGCTTTAAGCATCTCCTTGGATAATGCCTTGGTGAACATATTGGATTCATTTTCATGAGTGTGTATCTTCTCCAAGTGCAACTCTTTAGCTTCAAGAACATCTCGAATCCAATGATCTCTAACATCAATATGCTTGGACTTTGAATAGAATATTGAATTTTTGGAGAGATGGATGGCACTTTGACTGTCACAATAGACTATGCACTTTTCCTGTTGCATGCCTAATTCTTCAAAAAAACTTCATCCACAAAACCTCCTTGCAACCCTCAGTAATTGCAATATATTCAGTTTCTGTGGTGAATAGTGCAACACATTTCTGCAACTTTGACTGCCAAGAAACAGCTCCCCTGCAAAAATTATCATGAATCTTGAAACTAACTTTCTATAGTCCACATCGTCTGCCATGTCAGCATCTGTATGCACATCCAAAATAGATTCACCTCTACCAAAGCACAAACATACTTGGGAAGTACCTCTCAGATATCTCAGCATCCACTTCACTGCAGCCCAGTGTTCTTTTCCTGGATGTAAGAGAAATATGCTCATAATTCCAACTGTATGAGCAATATCTGGTCTCGTATATACCATGGCATATATTAAACTGCCAACTGCAGATGCATATGGAACTCTCCTCATCTCCTCCTTCTCTTTATCATTTGAGGGACATTGATTTGAACTGAGTTTAACTTGACTAGTAAGTGGACAACAAACAGGCTTGGCATTGTTCATGTTAAACCTCTCAAGAACCTTCTCAATGTAGTTTTCTTGAAATAACCACAACTTCCCATTCATCCTATCATGGGAGATTTTCATACCAAGTATCTGTTTTGTTGTTCCTAAATCTTTCATAGCAAAGAACTTGCTTAATTATCTCTTCAAGCCTTCAATCTTACTTGCATCACAACCAACAATCAGCATGTCGTCAATATAGAGTAGAAGAATAATGTAATCATCATTTGAGTGTTTCTTTACAAACACACAATGATCAACAAATGTTCTACTGTACCTTTGATCCATAATAAAAGAGACAAAATTCTTGTACCACTGTCTTGGTGCTTGTTTGAGTTCATATAGGCTTTTTTCTCAATATGCACACTGGGTTTTCTTTACCTTTGAACCATTTTGGTTGCTCCATATATATCTCCTTCTCTACATCACTGTGGAGAAATGTTGTTTTCACATTAAGTTGTTCATCCTCCAAATTCAAATTAGCTACTAAACTAAGGACAACTCTGATGGATGACATCTGGAGAAAGTATCTCTTCAAAGTGAATACTTTTCTTTTGGATGAACCACTTCACAACTAACTTTGTCTTATACTTTGGTAGTGAGCTATTACAATGCATATACAATAAATCTGTATAAAATATTACTTAGGAGATAAAAGAAAATTACTATTTCATAAGATTATTTATTTGTCGATAAATAAATAATTTATTAATTTATTGATAAATAAATATTTATTAATTTAGAGAAAATTTTTATATTTTATAAAATCATGAAAATAAAGACAAGTGAAAACATAGAAATCAGAATTACATGCAATCCAGGTTGAAAATCTTTTGATCCTAATGAAATGAAATTATGATGAAATCATCTCTATATCAAGAGATCGTTCAAAGGGTAAGTGATAAGCCATTTGATGACAGATGATAATTGTATTTTATCAAATGTTTCTTCAAAAAAGAATTATTTAGAAAAAAGTACATTAAAAATTACTTATTGCAACATTAGAAATATATACCACTGTAAGTGCATATTTTGAAAAAATTAAAGATATTATTTAATTTAATTCACAAACAAAGAAGAAACAAATATATATTTAATCCAAATTGACAATGGTTGTTGTTAGTTAGGTTGACACATTAAAGTCGATTGTTCATAGTGGGACCATGTAACATTAATGTAATTTAGGGTGTGTTTGTTTGGGTGTATTTGCTTTTACCTGTAATTGTAATTACTTCACTGTAGCAAATCTGATGTTTGTTTGAGTGTATTTGCAAATGTTGGATGTAATTGAGTTTACACATAATGCGCATTTGGATGTAATTGGTTTTACGCCCGATTTGGGCGTAAAATTCACTGTAGCAAATCCATGAAAATCTTAAATAAAGCAATTTAATATTAATAAATTTATATAATACAATGTATTTAACAAAAATTTTAATATTATTTGAAAATATTAAGTAAGCTATTTAATTAAAATAGTTTTGTTTTTTAGAGTTATTTTCATGCGCACAAATTAATAAAACATTATTAGACAAATCATTATTAAAAATAGATTTATTAACAAAACTTTTTTAACCAATTAAAACTTAATAACAATTACATCAATATAACTAACAATTAAAAACGATAATAATATAACAATAATAAAGAGTTTATTATTTAAATTGATTAATATAATAATTACATTAAAAAATAATCTCCATTCCAAAAAAAAAAAAAAAAAAAAAAGGTATTTATAAAGGTGTTTGGGGTAATCACACCCTAAGTGGCCACATTTCTTAAATACATCAAACCAAATACCAAATTTCTAAAGACAAGTAATTCCAAGTTACATATAACCAAACACCATATTTTGTAATTACCGTAATTCCAAATTCATGTACTTTCAATTACATTGTAATTTGAAAATCCTCTCGCATTTACAATTACGTCTAACCAAACGCTACCTTAGTGTTTTGATCTCGTGGTCACATTCAAATTAATCAATCAGCAAGCACTAATTAATCTCTAATTATTAAATTATTTTAATCATTTCAAACATTGCTTAAGGTCCACATGATTTGCAATTTTAATATAAAGCAGCCTCCTCTTATAGATATGTTGATCTTCTGATTACTAAAATATCTCCACTTTTATATTTAGATATATTTTCAATTAATTAATACAAATAAATTTTTTGTAAAATTTCATTTATTTTTTTTTTTTGAGATTTTAAGATTTTTTTCACTTAATCGATCTATAAATGTTAAAATTAAAATTAGTTTTTCTTGCATGGTTTTTCCATATAAAATTTAAATAAAATAAATTTTATAAAAAAAAAAAATTTTACAGCCATAATATGCGTAATAACCGAGTTTTATTTATTTATTTATTTATTTATTTATCTAACTGAAATCTTGGCTCAAACTCTGAATGGCACTGGCTTAACTATTTCACCAACCCTGATTTAATATAAAATTCATTTTTTTTTAAATTATATTATTTTTTAACTGAGTCAAAATACTACAAAAATAAAGATTCCAAGGATGTCATCACTTACACCTAAATTTGGCACATAATTATTTTATCTTTTTTAATTTTGAAATTTTATTTTTAAAATATATAAAAATAAAAAAATTTCGTCTGTTTTTTTCTTTTAAAATCAAAGTAAGACTGCGTAGAAGCACTGACTTTGACAAGGACCAAGGATTCAAGCAAACATTCTCCCTCACGTTGTTGCAATATCGACCGTTCAAACACTGCCTCGAGATATGTGCACCACTGCCTGCACACGAATCTTAAAGCACTGCGCATCATATAAATTCGATAATCTCTTTGGGGGAAAACCATCTCTTTCTCCATTTTCTCTTGTTTGAAGCTCCAAAAGTGCTGGTCTTTGTGGTCCTTGATCACTGAGGTATGGATGGTGCTTCTTGAATCAATCTTGTAGAAATTTAGGGCTTTGTTGTTGTTGTTGTTGTTGTTGTTGTTGTGATGATGATGATGATGATGATTGAAGTCTATGGTTGTGTAGTGTTTGATGGATTCTTGATGTTTTTCTTTGGTTTCTATGCATTGTGTTTCTTGATGAAGTCGCTTGAAGGAATCTTTACACGTTTTAGGGTTTTATGCTGTTTGTGGAGATTTTGGCTGTTTTTGATAAGAAAATTGTATGATTTTTATCTGTTCTATTTATTGCTTAATTCAAAGGGGGATCTTTTTAGGATTTGTTTGAGAGAATCGAGGAAGAGAAAGAGTGAAAGGACGGGATTAAAGATGAAAGGACAAGAAAAGTTCACTTTTTTCCTTTATTTTTCTCTTTCACAGGCTTATACTTCTATTATTTTTTTTTTAAAAAAAAAAAGAAAAGGGAATCTTTTGTGCTTGGTATTGATATTAATTTTTTTCTAATCCATATCCCGTCCGCTTTTTTTCATTTTAATGTTTTTAGTTTTGAAACAAGTATTCATCTTTAGTTAATAATATTTTTGTTCTTGTATTTTTGTTTTTCTTCTTTGATATTAGCGTCTGATTTTTGTGCACGTTCTCTATTGTCCGGAGCATGTGCTAGTACTGTTGTAGTGAGAATTGAAGCAAATTGATATTGTAAAAGGAAAAAATGAGAGTGATAGTACTATAAACCTTGCAGCGTTGGTTGAGTTGATGTAGTGTTTTAGATGTGGACATGCTTTGAGTCCAATAGTGAAGTTGAGATGGTAGGACTTGCTTGCTCATAGATAGTCTTTGAAAATCCTGATGAGTTCATAAATTCTTGAATTGATCATGCTGATTGATTTATACGCTACGCTTATCATTGAAAATATTCTGTTGAATATTCCTTACCTGAAAAATTTTACATGATATGATGCCTGTGTGAGGGTATTGATGAGCTTCCTACATTGTTTAATAATTCTACTTTAGGTTTTTTGTTGGTAGTAGAAGAGTGCTGTGTCTCTATTGGTCTTGAAATCTGAATTTATGCTTTATCTTGAAGTTTTTTCGGCACGTACAAGTTCTGGAGTTGTATCTTCTATTGGTGTTTTGATGCAGATAGATTGGTAGGGGGTTGGTTGCAATTTTCTTGAGCTCTTTTCTTGAAGCAGCCAAAGTGCTGCCTTAGAAAAATCCCCCTATTTAATGATCCAAGGGTATACATATTAAAGATATATAGTAATACAAAGTATAACACATATAATGGAAATATAAGTCGCCCCTTTTTTGAATTTTGAGGAAATTACTGAAAGATGATTTATCCAAATGAAGTTCTGACTTTTGGAAACTTTTACTTACTTTCTTCAATATATGTTTTGAATCTTCATAGGCAAGAGAGCTTATCCTAGGTGAAAAATGAGAATTTATTTCTAGTTTTGCAATTTGAGTTCTAGTCTGTTCTATATTATGCGCACATTAAGTGTGTCCTCATTATGCCAGACAATGAAAGGATTAGCTGCATAGAAGGTGCCTCTGAGGTAGACTTGGTTCTCTCTTACTGGAAATTTAGTAGAGCAATGTTCAAGGTTTGTTGTAGGTTTGTGAATCAACGAAAGAACCCTTGTATATTTGTTGTGCCTAAGGGGCTTGAATGACCAATATAGGCCATAATGTAGTACTGTAGGAAGTTAGGGGTTGTTTCTTATCTTTATGTTTTTTGGAGCATAACACATGTGCAATGAAAAGATGGCCTGCTCATCATTTTGCAAAGGCTCGTCTCAGGGGCAAGAAAGTTTTCACTTTCATCTCAAGAAAAGATGAGTGCCGTAATGATGCCATTGCAATATGGAACAACAATATTTCTTGTTTTATGCACTAGAAACTTAATTGTTTGCATTCTTTTCCTTTAATTGGAAAGTAGCCAAACTAGCTATGAACAGCAACATGAAAACCAATAATATTAGAACACTGGGAAAGGCATCTTAAACTCAACCATGAATACTTGGGATCAAGTTTTGCCTCTTTTTTTTTTTAATTTGTCTAATTTTCTAAATTATTCAGCTATTGACCTTTGCATTGTTGTTTTATAACCTTCCTCACCCCCTCCACAACAACCACCTTTCAACACACACACACCAAAACAAAAATTCCCCCACAAAAAAAAGAAAAGAGAAAAAAAAAGCCAGTGAGATTGAAATACCAAATTATTTATCAGGTTTGGGTTGGAATTCCATAGATAATATGAGGCTGTATTTTCTATAATAATAGAAATTAAATCACACTTAACCCATGATACCTGTTCTTAATATTGAAAATTAAAAGGATTGGTTGAACTTGAAAGCTTAGTCAACAAACAATGGAATTGGATTGCTTTGGCCAATACCAACTAAATACAGTGTTAATCCCATTTATTCCTTATTGAATTAACCGATCAACTTCCTATCAGACATTTATTTTTCGATTAGGAACTATGCTAAAAAATTTTGACATATTTCCTTCTGAAATCTATTCATAAGTCACTCTTTCCTGTTATTAGATATTCTCTGTGGGCTCATTTTCTAGCGCTTCCCTTAAAATGTTTGGTTCAGGCTTTAAAATCTTAAATAATGTCCGAAAGGATCAGCACTCTGCTTATTTCCAGCACTCTGCTTGTTTTGCCTGGACTCTATACCATTCTAATATGTGTTAGGTAAAATAGAAGAATAAAACAGGCTGTATTCTTTACTTCTATCTCATCCGGGGTTAAATCAACTGTAAGTAGCTGTTTGCATGTTCTCAAAATATCCAGAGGGAGGTTTGCAATTATAAAGATTAGTGAGGCAAAGAACAATTTTTTTTTTTGGGTACTGTTTAGATTCAGGTGTTTTTGTTCAGTAATCTTTGGTAGCTTGTGTTTGATTGTGGTACTACTGTGGTAGCCTTCATTTAACAAAAAATCTGTATGGACCATTGACTAAGTTGAACAATGTAGCATTTCCCTCCTTCATAGTAGTTCTATGACTACTTATTTTGATAGGGGAAAATGCGTGAGAATTTGGAGCAAACAGCCGAGAATATTCTGGGCAACATTATGGAAAGCTTTGCAGACAGTGTTCCAAAGCAAAAGTCTGTCAGATTTTTTGAAGAAGAAAATTCAGTCTCATCCAAGATGAACAAATTGTTTGGACGCCAGAAGTCCATCCACAATATTCTTGGTGGTGGAAAATGTAAGCTATTTATGTTTTTTAGCAACTCATGTCTGTTGTCTCTCTGTTCAAACCTCTTGCTCCATGTCTTTGGGCATCTTATAATGGATTTGTGTCTGATGTTGTAGCTGCTGATGTGCTGCTGTGGCGAAACAAGAAGATTTCTTCAAGTGTCCTGACTGCTGCCACTGTTGTTTGGGTTCTCTTTGAGTGGCTTAATTATCACTTTCTGACTCTGGTCTGTTTTGGACTTGTCCTTGTAATGATCCTTCAGTTTGTCTGGTCTAATGCTTCAGGTGTACTAAACAGGTATATTGCCATTCAAGTTTTGAATGTGACGCTGTGCTGCTGTTAAAATTCTAAGCAATCAATTCTTGGCAGGTCCCCTTCTGAAGTGCCCCGTCTTGTTTTGCCTGATGATCTATTTGTGAATGTTGCTGTTGCAATTGGTGCCCAAATCAATCAATTTTTGTGTTTCATTCAAGATGTTGCATGTGGAAGAAATTTGAAGCAGTTTATCATGGTATGTGTCTGTCTGGCTGCAACCTTAAACATTCTGTTAACTTCCTTGGATACTACTTTCTATTGGAGGGAATGCATCCAGTTAAACTAGGTTTTATCTTTGCAACTCATATAATTGCAATCTCCTTTTTTAATCCCACTATTGATGTCAATCGTATAAAATTTCACATTATTAATCATTATAACAAATGTGTTGGGGCAAATCTTACGTCTTTTTGTTTGTGATTTTTCAAAACCCCTCATCCTTTTATGGGTATTTTATCAACCTACATTTTTGAGTGTATTCTTGTTGCCCCCTACATGAAATTTCTCCCCAACATTTTTCCCGCTAACAAACTATGCCTTTGTCATTACATTAACGACATTGATAGTTTATTTATTTGAGTCAATCACTTCAGAAGTTGCACTAGATTGCTTATTTATTTTTCTTTTTTTTTAATACGCAAACTACTAGAAACTGATTTATGGGCAACTGAACAGTGAGTATGTCTCAGGTTGCAGCAGGTTTGTGGGCAGCTGCTGTGATAGGGAGCTGGTGCAATTTTCTCACAGTGCTCTATGTCGGTGAGGAAGCTTGCTCTACTTTTTGGTTTTTGTTTTTAATTTGGTTTTTTTTTTTAGTTCTTGCATCTTGCCTTTTTCCCCATTTAATTGTTCATGCTATCAGACGAGAGTATTGAAAATGGAAAGCATCACATGTAAATCACTACCAGCAAAAACTAACACAAACATTTTTTACATGATGTTGATTCAGAGTATCTCTTTTATGATGTGTTTTGTTATATTTGATTCAGGTTATGTTTCTGCTCATACGCTGCCAGTAGTCTACGAGAAGTATGAAGATGAAATAGATGACTTCATATATAAACTCCTCGGGCAATTCCAGAGTCAGTACCGGAAACTAGACGGGAGTTTGCTGAGCAAAATACCGAAAGGAACTCGGAAGATGAAGAAGTCTGATTGATGTAACTTGTGCTGCGCTTCCAATGACTGATCTGATGCCATGTTATCTCTATATAAATCAGATCTAGATTCATCGTATCTGTATTGGAAATTAAACTTCAACCCTTTGTCGATTAATATAAGAACCAAACTCCAGTTATCATTATCTGCGGTTCATGTTGGATGATCTACCTGCAAGACAATTCATGCGAAACTCATGCTGTTTTGTAGGTAAAAGTTATGGTAAAGTTAGAGATGATCGACGGAAAGCATTGGTCTTCATTTACACCACTATAAAGCCCGACAAACCGATGAAATCTGAATACATCTTCAGGAAACAATCGAAGAAGCCTTTGAACACAAAAGAGTATGGATTCTAAACTTGTCTGTCTTGTGTTGCTAAGCATCTTCATGTTGTGCAGTGATCTCCTCTGCATCTCTGGCCGGCCTCTTCACGAGAGGGAATTCTCAGCCTCAGAAATTGCCAGTCCTTTATTGCCAAAGGCTGGGCTCAAAACCAAAACATCATCAGCATCATTGGCTGGGGACAGACGTATTCTCCCACCATTGCCAGAGGAGGTAAATTCTTCAGGGAAATGGCTGCCAATGCCGAATCTTATACCGTCACTTCCGGTTCCAAGTCCAACAATACCAAGCAATGGCATGCCTGGTATTCCTTTAATTCTTCCTCCGTTACTTGGTTGGGGTTCAACCCCTAATCCTTCTCAGCCAAGAGTTCCTATCGGCGTCACCAAGACGACAAATGCTAGGCCATGAATTATGCTACTGTCTGAGCAGTTTGCAGTTGTTTGCATGTTATGTTTTATGTTCTAGTTTTTATTTTTATCTTTGCCAATGAAACTGAAAGGGAAGAATGGTATAAGATGGAATGATCTTATGATGTTATTCTCTTCAGCAATGCAGTGTTTTCTCAGTGCTATTGTGTCTGGGTTGATGATATATATATATATATATTGGAATGATGTTATTCTCTTCAGCGATGCAGTGTTTTCTCAGTGCTATTGCGTTTGCCTGTTTGGGTTGATGATATATATATAACACAGATTGTTATACAAAATCAATGAATTAATTTATTAAAAAAAACTGCTTTGCCTCTTACTTAAATATGTTGAATTTTTTTCATTGTCATGTGCATTTATATAAAAAATATGAATTTATATTTATAATAATTATTTAACTCAAATTATAGAAAAAATTTATCCACATATAGCTATATAGTTATAGGTTAAATGTTAAAATATTTAAAAATGTGCATAAAACAAAGATTTGTACTGAATTGTTTTTTTTTTTTTTATGAAATTCGATAGACACGTCAGAAATCTGCACAAACATGAAAGTTCAACAACAGCTATGTCCTCATTTCGGATCTTCCCAAAAATGAACTCTCATAAGAAACCCAGTACCAATAGGCCAATACTCCATTGGTTTTTTATGAATTTTTTATAGTAGTGTGTCATGAATTCCCAAGTTTGTGTTTAGAGATACTTAAAAAAAATATCACCATTATTTACGCATGGTATTTTTTAATTAAAAACTTGTGATGCTGAGTATAAAACAAATAAAAACTACCAATAAATAATGTTGGACATGAATGACAGAAGGACTTCAACATAGCATGTGTTGCATGTGCGCCAGCCTTCAGTGTTGGAAGAAGAATACAAAAAAGACATAGTGCGGTTTGGATCGTGGATTGGTAATAGTAATGGTAATGGGAATAAAAAGATTTGGAAGGAATAAATATTAGGAATTGGAAAAATGGAAATAGTGAATCATATATATTGAAATGATTCTCTAATACCCTTAATATATATATATATTAGTAAGTCGATATTTTTTTAAAATAACATTTAAATAGCATTACAGTTTACTAAATATTTGTAATACATCTAATTTTTTATTTATTATAATTAAATATTTAAATAAAAGTATTTATTTTATGTTATGGTTTTATTGTTGAAATCAATTTATTATTGTACTTAATCTTTAAAATTAATACTTCATATTAACTAACAATATAATTTAATTATTAAAATTAGTTTCTCACATTAAATTACTTTCAATTGTTACTATATGAATTATTAATATAATTAATTATTTTATATGTGATAAATAGTATGGATTTCATTCCCAATAATTTAAAAGATAGTAAATTATTTTTTTCTAATTATTTAAATTAATTATTTATTTAATTAAATATTTAATGATTAAAAATGTCATTTCACTTTAATTATCATAATTAAATATTTTTTATTAAATTAAATCGATGTAGGGGCAAAATTGCCATTTCACTTTAATTATAAATAACTATTATTTTATTTTAATTATTATAATTTTTAAATGACTCAATTTATGTTAATTATTATTTACTTTAATTATTATAATTAGTTATTTAAATTAATAAATATTATTTAATTAAATCTCAACTATGGGCAAAAATGTCATTTTGCTATCAACAGTGTTCATTCCCCTCTATGCCTCCCAATTTTGGAGGTAATCAAATTCCTTCACTATACACCATTCAATTACCTACAGTACTCATTACTAGCCTAATAGTAAAATATCCAAACATGGGTATATATTCCTATTAGCAATCATTGCCATACTAATAGTGCCCAATCCCCTCATCCAAACGGGGCCGTGCGGTTCACGGAATAAAAATAGGGACAAGAATAAGGGTAATAGAGAGAATAATGGGAATAAG
Organism: Dioscorea dumetorum; assembly: GCA_902712375.1. NCBI lineage: Eukaryota > Viridiplantae > Streptophyta > Magnoliopsida > Dioscoreales > Dioscoreaceae > Dioscorea > Dioscorea dumetorum. The sequence continues at coordinate 172,949 of CACTHL010000864.1, forward strand.
ATAATGAGTAGGGGACTGGGAATGAAAACTGTGTTTAGTTGAAAAAATTGGCATTGGAAATGTAAAAAATAAGAAAGAGAGATGTGGGACAATTATTTTTCTACCATTACCACAAAAAAAGTTTATTTATATATGTTTAATGAAATATAAATATTTTTAATTATTAATATCCTCATTAAAAATTAATTAAGTTAATTAAATATTTTTTAATTTGATTAATAATTAAATTAAATTATTTTTTATTTTTAAATGTCAATTACTTTCTCTGTTCATCGACCCCAACTAGAAAGAGAGAGAAAAAGAGAAATGAAGTGGCAGCAAGACGGTGGCAACTATGGCGGCGAAATGAAGATGGTGGCGAGGATAGTAAACCGAAGTTGGTGGCTTTGGCTAGGGCTTCATACGTTTGGGATTGTTTTTATATAGTTAATTTTTTTATTTGTTGAGGGTAAAACGGTAATTTTCTGGTCAATAATGGGTATTCCTCCGAATTGGGGGAATGTGTTAGTCCACTGGTGGAAGAAATGATTTTCACCATGATAAAATCATCATCTCCATAAAATAACATCCAAACAGGGTGAAGAGAATAAATAGATAATGAGTACCATTCCTCATTGTTGTTATAAAAACATACATAATTAATCAAAATTATTTTTATGAGATTTAAGAGCAAATTAGTTTTTATTCCCTAAAAGTTTAAAACTCCCCAATCAATCCATTTGACATTTGAAAATCCCATACTACCTTTTTTTTCCGTTTAGTTTCTTTATATTCCCTATCTCTCACTCTTGAGTTTATTTTGTCCAAAATTTTAATTTTTTTTTCTGTTTATCAAATATATGTTCCCATTTATTAAATACATTTCTTGTTTTCAAATACGTGTTTATACATAAACAGTAAACACATAGCTTTTCAATTAATATGTTATTTTTTTATTTAATAACTTTTTTAATATTTAATATCTTAAATTGTCATTTAATAATATGCATATTTCTGCTTAAAAAGCACTGCATTGAGGGTATTTAGTCATTTCACTCTTGAATAAATGGTTTATCAAAAGTGGAGGGATTGTTTGGGAATGACGAAACTTGAGAGGGATTTTTCAGAAATTACAAATTAATTTAATTGTAAGGTGGGTTGACTTGAATTTAGTCCACACCATCGCAGGACACTGTTGCTCCTTGAGTGGCATATGAATCATATGATCTCATTATACTTTTCTCAATGAGACCAATACCACAATACTACTAAACCAAAAAATTTTAGTTAGAAGAAAGTTATACATGGAAGTATGCATCTACATTTATTTTGATCATTATTCATTATAGGGAGAAAATTTTAATTTTTTCAAAAAATAAAATAAAAATAAAGTACATATATAATAAGAAAATAAAAAAAGTGTGTTATCTGTGAAGAAATGTGATTTAACCAATAAGAAACAACTGTAATGTGTCATTTCTAGCCTTTTTTTTTTTTTTTTTTGGTCGAGAAGTAACGAAATCCCTAATGGACCCGCTAAACCAAGACAAGGCGTGCACACGCCCGATCCGGCCTGTGGGGTCCACACATACATGGGCGTTAGGACCACCTACATTCGTCTTCACGGTTTTAAGACATGCATCTTCACCCCAAAGATTTGAACTATCGCCACGTGCGGAGTCGTCTTCATGGGATGGGAGACCAAAAAGTCCGTTTACTTCATTTCTGGCCTCGTTGCCGTCCACGTTTGATGCATGTATTAGGAACCTCATCCGTTGTGCGCCTTCTTGTTCACACAAAGCAAATGACAAATCCACCAAAAAATAAAATAAAATTAAAGATATCCAGTTTTTAACTACAAAGATCACAATCCAACAATCTTCAATTTCATCATCCAACTATTTGTTATACAACATTCAATTTCTTGGTGAAGTGAAGTTGTGATCTTGAGTATTGCATCAATGGCTTTGCAAGTTAGTAGTGCAGGGTTCCCAACTGTGATTCAGAGAAGAAGAGGAGGAGGTGGTGGTGGTGGTGGTGGTGCTTTTGGGGCAAGGGCAGTGAGCTCTGAGAGTGTGACAACAGTGAAGGGAGGAGAGGAGGAGAAGGTGAAGCTTGGAGGGTCTGATGTGAAGGTCACTAGGCTTGGCCTGGGTGCTTGGTCTTGGGGTGACACTAGTTATTGGAATGACTCTGGATGGGATGGTATGTATTTTCATTCTCATGTTTGTGTAACTTTTTCTTTTGTTTTTCTAACCCTAACTAGGGTTTAGGGTTCTTGGATGATTGATCAGTTTGGTTATTTTGAATCATTATGTTGTTTGGATGCTGAGAATTGAGTATCAGTGCCTTGCAAAATTTGATTGCTCAGGGATTGAATGATTGTGCCTTTTTTTTTTTTGGAAATGTTTGTAATGTTAAAAGTTTAGGGCAAGCATGAATTGGATTTGGTGTTTTGACTCATTCTCTTGTTTTGATGCTGCAATATGAAAATTTTTGCAATGGTTAATTGTGTTTATGAATTTAGGGTTTGAATGAATTCCGAGCTTCAAGGTTTAGGGTTTGAATGAATGTTGAGAATTGGGGGCAAATGTATTAGTCCTAACTGATCCAATTATTTGTTGGACCATGGCAATGTATTGATTGTGAGCTTTGAAACTCCGAAACTCAATTTCAATTTCAAGTTTGTTAACTGTTGATTGAAGTTGTCATCAGAGTTGGATCCTCTTTGACAGCAATCTTTCGTATTTATTTTTTGTTTGAGTTGCCAGATATTAAGCTCAAGGCAGCCAGGGAGGCTTTCAATGCCAGTGTCAATGGCGGCATCACTTTCTTCGACACTGCTGAAGTCTATGGCGGCCTTGTGAGAATTCATTTCGCACGGCTGTTTAATTTTGCTGAATATGTATGCAAAGAACTGATCGAGTTTCCGAATACTAATTACAATGTTTTCCATTCTGCAGTTCATGGGAGCTGTGAATTCTGAAACTTTGCTCGGAAGGTATATAACATTGATACATTGTTAAACCAATCGTTTTTCTATTAATGTAATTGCTCGATGGTAGTGTGTAATTTTTTTTTTCCTCTTAATACAGTTTTATTAAGGAAAGGCAAAATGTTGACTCAGTTGAAATAGCAGTGGCAACTAAATTCGCTGCCCTGCCTTGGAGGTTTGGCCGGGGGAGTGTTATTTCGGCTCTTGAAAACTCACTCTCACGTCTTGGACTTTCTTCAGTTGATCTCTATCAACTTCATTGGTCTGAACATCGGGCTTCTCATTATAATATCTTTTTGAAGTATTTTCACATGTCAAACATTCACTAATCTGATTTTATGTCTTTTATTTTCAGGCCGGGAATATGGGGGAATGAAGGTGTTAATCTGACAAAACATACTTCAAAAATATGATTATATTTTTTGTTAAGCTGATTGATCTTTCGAAATTTGTCTCAGGGTACATCGATGGTCTTGGAGATGCTGTCGAGAAGGGCCTTGTGAAGGCAGTTGGAGTGTCAAACTACAGTGGTAACTAATCATCTTTGACGTGTTTGAAACTTGTAGATATTTCAGTGTATCATTGCTGATAAAACTTATTGTTCTTCGCATCAGAAAAGCGGCTTCGAGAAGCTTATGATCGACTGAAAAAGCGCGGAATTCCACTTGCTTCAAACCAGGTCAATTACAGTCTCATATACAGAGCTCCAGAGGAAAACGGCGTAAAGGCAGCTTGCGATGAATTGGGAATCACTTTGATTGCATATTCTCCGATTGCTCAAGGCATTAATCTTGTGCTTAAATAAACCAACGTCTAGATAACAATCCTTATAAAGTTTTGTGATCATGTCTTGTGACACTTTCAGGTATTCTAACTGGGAAGTATACTCCGGAAAATCCTCCAACTGGTCCGAGAGGTCGAATTTACACCCCTGAGGTCTTAGCGAAGGCGAGTAACGAGTAACTTATAAATTTAATTACATCAAAAGCTATAGATTTATATCGATTGTTAAACAGGATTTCTCATGAAAGGCAGTGATGTTTTTGCAGCTACAACCCTTGATTACTAGAATTAAAGAGATCGGAGAAGCTTACGGCAAGACTAATACACAGGTTTGATTCTTCTCTGTCATGTGTTTAAGATAACTGCTGATTGAACGGAACAAATTTTTTTTTTTATGATTTTGGATTGGGGAGAGGAAAATACGAAACAACCAGTCTCTTGTGCTTGTGTTTGATCGAATTAGATAGAAAGAGTTATCAAAGTTGATTATCAAGTGTTATGTATGAATGAAAGTACCAAAAACCAGTTTCATGTGTTTAGTTGGATTAAAATTTTTTTTTTTATCTGTTGTTCTCTGTTATATAACTCAATGAAATACTCGAATTAAATAGAAAGAGTTCATCAGACACAAGAACGCGAAGTCGAACAATTCTGCAAAACATCTGATCTGTATTTTTATTTTTATTTTTTTCTGCAGGTTGTTCTAAACTGGTTAATCTGTCAAGATAATGTAGTGCCGATTCCGGGAGCCAAAAATGCAGAACAGGCTAATGAGTTTGTCGGTGCCCTCGGGTGGAAGCTCACCGATCAAGAAGTCGAAGAACTCCGGTCTCTCGCAGCTGAAACAAAACCAGTCATCGGATTCCCTGTCGAAAAACTCTAGTTCTAGGACCGCTCCTGTAATTATTGAAAATAGTATCATAGAATTATAGTATCATGTACGTCGACAATTACGAGTTAGAGTAAATATATTTGTTGAAGATATTTCTTTGAAAATCATGTGGGAAAAGCTGAACTCATTTATGTCTAACATCAATTCTCTTGACTTTGTATGTTGTTATTATGTGAAGAACAGGATTTGGAAACTTGATGTTTTTTTGTTTGAAGACAAAAAACTTGAAATTTAATTTGAAGATGAACAACAACAACAACAACAACAACAACATCATGTTCTTTGTTTGTTACTTCCATCAGTATCTTTTTTTTAAAAAAAAAAGGTTTTGGATTCATCCCTATTTTACAAAATTTAATACAAAGGTTTTTTTTATATATATCTATTAAATCCTATGAGTTATGTGTAAGGTATGACATATTGTCCTTTCTGGTTGAGTTTTGGCATGTGGAAAAATCTTTTTTTAGTTATATAAAAAAATTTCCATCATTAGTATTAATTAAAATAAACTTTATATTAAAATTAAATATTTTTAATTGATATAAGTGTTTTTGCATTGCCATTTTAGAAACATTTAATAGAATAATTGACTAAAATACCCTTTTAAGGGAAATGCACTTAATTTATTACTTCATTAAATTCTTTATCAACAATTTTAATATCTTGCCCTATAATTGTAAAGTTTTTTAGTGATAGAGTTAAAAAAAGATTTTAAAAATTATCTCTTTTTTTTTTTAAAAAAAAAGAGACTTATTTAGAGCAAAATTTTCATCCTAGACATTTATTTAAGAACGAAGAAAGTAAATATTTATTAATAGTAAATATTGAAATTTTCCTGAAATGACTATTCCATAAAATTGATGTAATAAAGATTTAAAAAATTATTGTTAAAACTTTTTAAAAGTTACAATATGAATAATATTAAATAATTTATTTTTTGAAATAAAAAAAACATAAAGTAGTTATTTCAACTAACAAAATTTTATCCTATCCATTTTGTCTTACATTTATAAAAATATGCATACCTTGAAAACTACATTTCCTTCAGTTTCTTTCATTTTGAAAAAGATGGTTGACTTTTAGGCCCTCATAATCCACTCATATATATATATATATATATATATATATATATATATATATATATATATATATATAATTAATAATCTCACATTGGTTAATTTAAAAAATATAAATTTGAATATATTAACCAGGTTCTCTCATCCTATCAGTTTTAAATTTTTTGGTTGAGTCAAAACCAAATTATATATTTAATTTGAATTTAATAAAATATATAAATAATTAATAAAAATAAAATGTTAAACTTCATATAAATATTCTAAATATATCAAGCCTTCAATCTTTACATGTATGGTTTACAAAATTTTGAAAATTAGTTAAATATGAAAAATAAAGAAAATTATTTATTGATATATAATGAAATTTTTTATAAAACATTTTAGTGAATAATTAATTTCTTTAATTTATTTTGGATAAGGACAAGACACAAGTGTACTTTAAGTAGTAATCTTGCATTTTTCTTCAAGTTTTATTACATAAAACAATAAGACAAGTGTTATCATTATCAATGTTAACTAAATTTTTCAGACAAGATTAGGAAATATTAAAATGTTTAATTAAGAGAAAAAAGAGATATTAATAAAAGTTTAGCAAATTAAAAAGAGATTATGAACATTTTTATGTGGTCTGGTTGGGGGATCAAAAATTTTAGAAGAAAATTTTGAGATTAATGTTAATATTAAATAAAATTAAATTTTCATATTTGTAATTGATGATAAATTGTTGATTTTTTATTAATATTTATTTTTTTACTAAACTGTTAATAAAAATTTCATTTAAATAATTAAGTCTGGCAAAAAAATACAACCAAACATATGTGGATTTTTGCATGCAAAAGGAATTAAAATTACTAACATATGATTATATATATATATATATATATATATATATAAGGAACCTAAATTTGTTTTTAAGAAAAAGACATAATTACCGTTTACTTTTTTACTGTTCATTTATTCTCTAAAGGGAAAATTGGAAATTTTAAAAGGTCAAATTATATATTTTTTTTATAAAGTTTAAAAACTGATTTTTATTGAATATAATCAAATAAAAGAATTCATTAAGAGTATGTATAAGCAAAAACAATGCTTCTTACAGGGACATGAAGGCAATCATAGGATTTAATTATATAAATAAATAAGATTTAATAATTAATTTAAAAAATCATCAATACTAATAAACACTTCTCATTACTTAAAAGATAAATTTAATTTTAAAAATTTTATCTATATTAAGTAAACTAAAATTTAATTCATTCTATATAAAAAATTCCTCCTCTAAAATAATGAAAAAAAATCATCCCAACCTCCAACCAAAATAATGAGTACTAATTAAAGGCTTAATATCTTGCTTGATTTTATGATACTGTTGCTTCATGTTTATGTTTTATTTTATAGAACATATTTCTGTACATTGTTGTGCTTAATCTTATTCTTGATTTATCCATAATTTTTTTAAAAAAATAACATAAATAAGAAAGAAGTTAACAATGGTTTAGTATATAGAGTTATAAAGAGATTAATGAATACATAAGTTGTTACAAAAAGAGAGATTCACAAAGATTTAATCAATAGAGACTTATAAATTATAAGGGAACAAATGCTCTTTGGACTAGACAAGTGGGTTGATAGGATGGAGACATGAGTAAATCCATGCTCCACTATATATATATATATATATATATATATATATATATATATATATATATATATATATTAATTTCTATATAAAATGATGTCATCTTCTTATTTTTCATAAATCAAACCAATTCTTGTTTAAATTCCCATCTTTGAAAACCTCACAACATAACCAGGTGATCATTCTTCTCCCTTTCCCTTTGTGGTATATCTTTTTATTCTTCTGAATTTCATGGTTTTATTATGCTGTGTTTAAATTACCACCATGAATTTTTTTTAAGCTTTCTTTTAGCATTGTGATTGTCATGAAACTGATTGAACTTGTTTTGCTTTTATACTATTTGTTTACTTATTTTATGTGTTGTTTTGGTGTTGTGATTGAATATGTTTTTTTTTTTTTTAAGTTTAGCAATGAATGAATTGGTGGGAGATTGGAATATGGATGATGGTTCTACTAAATCTTTCAATCATAAGAGATTTACAAGGTTAGGACCTACCTATTCACTTTCATATTCATTTTTTTCGCCTTTTTTGTGTTTATTAGAATGAAGAATTGAATTTATTCATTGTTTGTTTGTTATATGTAAATTGTTTTTTTTTTTATATGAAGATCGGAAAATGAGCTTTCCGAGCTCATTTGGCAAAATGGGCATGTTGTCATACAAAGCCAGAGTAGCAGGAATGATTCGAAATTAGCTCGAAATGATGAAGAAGAAGCTACTAAATTGAGTTTGATTCAAGACGATGAAACCACATCGTGGTTGCCATGTATTCTCGATGAATTTTCTATCGATAAAGAGTTCGCCTCGTACTTCTTTTGTGATGCACCAATCATCGATGATGTCGAAAGAGATAAGCAATCGGAACAACCAATTCCGGAGAGTCACTGCTCAGGAAACAATGGTTTGGTGGTTAACTTCCCTCAGTTTGCGAGGCCGTTTCGATTTCAACAGGGAGATAAAGAAGGATCAGGCAATGTGAATCAAGTTGCGGTCGGAGAGCCTTCTTCGATGATTTCTGTCGAATTGAGTGTTTCCGGCAGCAATCAAGTTCAGAACCAAATTGGTTGAAGCCAGAACATAGTGAGGACTGATGCAATTACTGCTAGTCTTCTGAGAAATAGTGCTAACGAGGATTTCAAGATGATCCATCACTATGAGACTACTACTGGTACATCGTCGTCGGGAGGATGTTTCGGTTGTCGTTTTGGAAGAGTTCGAGTGCGGACTAATGATAATCAAAGCCGGAAAAGGAAGGGAAGGGATGTCGGTGAATTTGAATGCCATAGTGAGGTAAAAGCTATGTTTATCTTCAGCTCAAAGTTCAGTGAATTCTGCATTTTTTTTTTTTTTTTTTAAACTTGAGAAAGATTCAGGATATCGAAGACGAGTCCACTGAAGCGAATAAAATAGTTCCGCGATCGACATCAGCCCGTAGAAGCCGTGCTGCTGAAGTTCATAATCTCTCGGAGCGTGTAAAGTGTTTGTGAAACGACTTGGTTTAATTCAATCTTGCTATTTTTACCATATGTTCTTCTTTGTTTTATTTGCAGAGAAGAAGAGACAGAATTAATGAGAAAATGAGAGCATTGCAAGAGCTCATACCTCATTGCAACAAGGTAAATTCTTCGTATTGTTTTCGTCTTTGCGTGACTTATCTAATCGTTGAAATACTAAGTGTGTATGTTATTTATTTAGCCCGACAAAGCATCGATGCTAGATGAGGTGATCGAATACTTGAAGTCCTTACAACAGCAAGTTCAGGTTTGTACACAATGTTTCATTATCAGATTTTTTTCGACGGTATTTAACTGTTGCTGATTTATCAGATAATGTGGATGGGGAGGGGCATGATGCCAATGATTTTCCCCGGTGTCGGTGTTAGTATGGGAATCGATCATGCTCCAATGTCATCCATTCCCAGTCCCGTTCAGCTGCCCGGAGTATCACCGCCACTCAACCAAATTAATTTTCCAAATCAGATACACAATGTTCGTATTCCTGATCAGTATTCGTATCACAGCATTGTATATATATAATTAGCATTAAATAAAGGCAGATATAAGAATATATATACAACTCCATGCATGCATCTCTCTGAGATTGTCTTAAAGATAGACATCCCCCATGGCTATCATCTCTACTAAATGGTCCTTTCATTTCATTTCATTTCATTTATTTATTTATTATAATTATTTGTGCATGCATGGCATCACTGACCTGATTATGGTTGAACTGACTAAGGTAGTGAGTTCATAAGTTATATGTATTGCCGACATCGACATCGGTATATATTTCTAATTTTTGAAAAATGCATAAAAAAAATTTAAATAAAGTAAATGTGAGATTGTTTTTATGTAAAAATGTATATGATGACATTGTTGTTTTATTGTATTAGTTTGGCATCTTGAATTTTGTGTTTAGTTTCTGAGAAAAAAAAAATAATATGTAGGAGAGTTAGTTTTAGATAAGAAAATTAATTATGATATGTTCCTTTATGTATAATATACTATTAATAATACACAGACATTGCTATTCAAGCAAAAATCCTAAAATACCATATTTAGTCTAATATTTAATTTTTTTTTTTTTAAAGTTTGATTTTCAAGGAATCCCATTCTAGGGATTCTTGTGGTTCCGGAGAATCCAGCTATAGAAGAACAGTAGAATGTGTTGTTCTTCACAAATATTGGTGTTTTTAAATTTTTATTAATTACAAATTATAAAAATGTAAAAAGGAACACTTTAGGGTTTTCCCCTCTTGCCCCATGGACCTCTTTTCGGCCTTTTTTTTTTTTACTTTGTTTTATTTTTTTTAGATAAAAATCAATTTTCTTCTTTTCCAATTAGTAAATACACTTTATATTTGATGAAATGAATAAGCCATATCAGGAACGTGCGCAAGTGTGAAGTTAAGACATCAACACATTTGTATCTGTGCTTTCATCTTAGATGAGCGGAAATTCAACCATGTTTCTCAGACATGATATGAATACCCATACAAAAGACTCGGTTCCAATAGATAACAAGTTATTGGTATATATATATATTTTCAGAAAAGAAATTCTTTAGGTTATGTTAGTATATCAGTGCTTTACAATTTTTTTTTTTGCAACATAGTATTAATTATTGTTTCTATAAAGAGTTATGCGTGTATATATATTTTGTAAAATCATTAGTGTTTGTTAATGTGTTAAAATATTGTGTCCATAAAAAATTGATTTTTTTTATATATTTTCAAAAAAATATAATATGCAATTGTTTTTTATAAAAAAAGAAATCTATTGCTCATATTATTTTCTTACAGTATGATTTTGGAATCAACTTTTTCTATTGTTTTGTGTAATTATGTATTTTTATAAAAAAATTTAAGTTTTAAATATTTTACAAACAAAAATCTTTTCAAAATTCATCTTTGAATAAAAATTTATATGCTGATGTTTGTGTTTGTCATAGTTTTAAGCACGGTAATTTGTTGTCTAGTTTTTGTACATAATAAAAATTATATAAAATACTCTGTCAAATTTTTCACGGTCATTTAGCCATGCCCAATACCATGACAAAATTGGTACGGATTTTACTTATGTGCCAAAACTTTTGTGTTAAAATGCAGTTTTTCTTATAATACTGTTAAATTTATTGTTTTAATCAAACTTTTTGCAAATTATAATCCAAATTTATTTTCTTAGGGTACACAACATGCAAATTAATTTGCTAATATTAATTCTTATTGATTTTATAAAACTTCATGCATGTTACGTAGGAACATGCATGACTACAATATATTGCTAATATATAAGACATGCAAAGGTGGCACATGGATTGTAGGGTAATTAACAAACAGCATGGTGTAATGTTTGGCTTTGTGGTATCATTAATGAAAGTCCAAAGAAATAAGATTAGTTTAATTAACTGTTTTTGAAATTTGATTAATTGAGTGCACTCTGTCTTGCATGTTACCTTGTCACATTGGAAATCCCAATTAGGCCCCTCATATCTTTGTAAGCAGATGGTTTGATCCTCTTGGATCTGGATTAGTTCAACTTAATTAAACAGCCTGGTTTTGAGATACATCTGCCCTTCTTAATTAATTATAAACTTTATGGTCTTTTATATTCTCTCTTCTAAGTTAAAAACTTGTTTGTTTATTATTATTATTATTATTATTATTATTAGATAGAATTACAAAAAATTTCTCATATATTTTCATCTAATCATATTTGCTCTTTCTCTCTCTCTTTTTCTCCAACTTTTTTTTTTATTTTCTTTTTAATACTTATTTTTGAATTTTTCCCTATCTAGTTTTATGTTTTCAATTTTTTAATAGAATTTTGAAAATACTCGTAGTTCCAGTGGAGTGTGGGGGAGCGGGAACCGGATATAAGAGTAAGGTAGGGGCAATTTTATAATTTTAATTTAATTTAGATTTTAAAATAAAAAAAATGATGATGAAACATTCAAAATCTCGAGTCTAAGACTCGTTGGAATCAATTAGAGTAGCCGATTGCCAATCGTGAGTGCGAGACTTGTTGGAATCGGTTATAGTAGATTGTGAGTGCGGACTCATAACCCAAACCCCTCATCCCCGGCTAAGGGCGCGAGCTGAACGATAAATTTCGATATGTGCATACTCTTCTAATGTAATAGTTTTTGTCGCTTTAGTAAAAAAAATAATAAATTCAAAAAATTTGTAGAAAAATTAAAAGAGTATGGATCTACTGCTTATTTTCTTCTTCTTCTTCTTCTTCTTCTTATTATTATTATTATTATTATTATTATTATTATTATTATTATGTGTTATTTGCTTGTTGGATATTAAAATCAATTTCATTGGTATATATTTAGTGTTTGATGTCGCTTTTTCTGTTAAAATTATAAACTTTAAAAGTGAATAAATTAAATTGATGCAATCATAGATGTCTTTGTAAGCTCAAAAAAATGTGAAGGAATATTATTAAATTAGGGTTATATATATGTATATATTATTTTTGTGATTTGTGTTTGATTCAAGACCAAAAGTTTTAATTTTGCCAGTTAAATGATCTATCACATGCCTTAGCATATTCACCCGTGTGTGTGCATGTGATCGGAAAATGACAAAATCATTATAATATATATTATTATTTTTAATTTTGTTAAATATTAATAAAATTTCTAACCTATTCATTTTATATATATATATATATATATATATATATATATATATATATATATATATATATATATGAGGATCATGCTTATCATCATTAGTATAAAAATGCATGATTTAATTGGGAAATTAATATTATTTTCCCCCTATTTATTTGTGTTAGTTGTTTGAATTTTTTTTCTTTTTTTAACTATTATTCACATAATATGATGGTTAATGTTAAGCAATATATTATACGGGTAATTGTTTATAAATCCCCCACAAGTTTGCGGTTTCCCGGATGGTCCCCGACATGTTTCACTTTCTGTTTAGTCCTTCCTTTTCAATCTATTTTCATTCAAATCCAAAAGCGGTGAAACGGCCGTTATGATGAAGCCAACGTGGAGTGGAAATGTCTTTTTTGCCCTTTGCGCAAGTTTCAAAAAAATAGCCCGGAAATGTCGAGAATACCCTCAAGCCTTCGGGAGCCGTCGAACGGTTAAGATAACCCAGGGAAGCCGTTCAAGCGGCTCTTTTGCTTCTTCTTCCGTTTCTTCTTCTCCATCTTGCGCCTACGACTCTCTTCTCCTTGTTCGGTGTTCGAAGACGGTGTTTTTCCCTTTTGCGGCGACGGCGACTTGCCACACGTCCGCCTTCGCATTGTCGGCCTTCTACAAACAACTGCGAGACTTCGTGTAACAAAAAAACAAGCGAAAAAGGTAAGAAGAAGTTGGGTAAGGAGAAGTCGACCGATGTTTCGGTGTATTACTTTAGGGTTTTTGGACTTTACGTGTAGTTTCTTGTCTTCTGTGTAATATAACCATTTTGAGTGTAACATCGATCGTTTTGTGTAATCCGGGCGAATACGAAATGGCCGGAACTACGGTTAACGGTAGGTGTTATTTGGCCCTGTCGTGGATACCATACGGGGATTGAAAAACGTAATGAGCAACACCCTTGGAAGTTACTCCGGCGAGACCCCTTTCGCCTTTGATGGACACTGTGGCCGTGGTCCAAGAAAGGGGGTTACGGACGCACTACTCCGTGTATACGATGCACGAACCGGAAGGTTCAAGATCGGGGAGAGCATCTTTGCAGTTCGGGCCCGAGGAAGTCGCCCTTGTAATGGGGGGTCCCCGGCGTGGGCGAGGGTCGTGTCATTAAAGCCCGAGGGGTAGGAGGAAGCCTACGAGTTTGAACTTTCCTATACGAATAAGTTACACAAGCGGCATCGCGATGCTATCAAAGAGAACTTGTTCAAACTTGTCGGCGGGAAGGGCTGGAACGGAGGAGACTTTCGTGAAGCTCCTCCCGGTATTCTTGATGAGCACCATCTTCTTCCCCAACACCTCTGCGAGATGCGCCCACCTTCTTAGCCAGTGCGCCGAGCAAATTAGACACTATCGGCGACTACGCACGGGCGCATGCCATCTACGAGATGGGTGATGGATGATCTTCCCAAGGCGCCGCACGGGTGCGATTGCGTGCCAAGGGAAGATCAAGAGCGCCGGATCACCGAAAGGGTGCTCGGTCGCCCTCATTGTATGGTTCTACGAGGTGTCCGGCGGCGTGAAGAAAACAACGCGTTGGTCGGACACCCCGTATGCTTGTGTTACGGGGACGGCACATTCACAAAGTCGTCCTCAATTGATCCGCTCTTGAAATCCTTTGGAAGGGAAAGAGGCGAGTTCTCTTCTAATCTTTTGAATGCCTAATTGGTTGTTGTTTAAGGTCGATATTATTGTTTTATGTGTAATATTGTTCTTTTCGGTGTACTCTTTGCATGTTTCGTGTAAGATCTTACCGTTACGTGTAATATTCTTTGTTTACGTGTATCGTACGTATGTTTTCGGTAATATCCTACTTTTATGTTTAATATGCTTAGTTTCTGTGTATAATGCGTATGTTTTGTGTAATATATAACCGTCTTTGTGTAATATGTTACGGTTCGGTGTAATATTGGACCTTCCCATGTAACATAGTCTTGTTACGTGCAATCTACGATTCTTAGGGCGACGACTTATTTTTGAATCCTTCGCGGTTTTTGATCTCGTTCCTTCCAACGGCCGAAGAAACGGCACTTGTTAGTGCAAGCCGTACGGGGGCTCAATCCCCGATTCAACAAAGAGAGCCCGACGGCCTTCACCGGCGAGGAGGGCGGCAACAAAGAAAGAAAGAGGCCAAAAGGCCGAAGAAGAAGAAGAAGACCTGCGAAAGCGAGCCGCCGACGAAGTGTCGAGAGACGGGGTGGGGACCACTCCGCCAAAGCCAATGTCCGAAAAAGGTCTCGCCGTCAGTCGGCGGTGGAGATGACTGACAGGCCGGACGACGCCCCCCGCGGCGACGATGATGTCCGAGTTTTACTCCACCGCCTTCTTGCCGAGTTCAATGTGCTGCGTGCTCGTATGGACGAGCGCGACGCAAGAGATGCTCGGCGAGATATGTCACATGAGCGGCCGTCGGCGGTGGAAGAGGAAGACGTCGTCCTTCCTCGTCCTTCAGCTACCCGTCCTCAGTCAGGTACGCCATTCAAACGGGTAGCCCGGAAGGTTACCCTTGGTGACACCGCCGAGGCAATATCTCCGGCGCCCAAAGATAGGCCGGGTATAGAAACTCGGGAGCCCGAGGTGCCGCCCGTTGGTCCACGGAAGCCCGGTTGGATGCGCCGACGGCCGCTTTAGAAGTAGACACGTCTACGGCCGTCGGGGACGTAAAAGATGCGGGTGAAGAGGCACCCTCCGCGAACGGTTCTCCAAGGAAGGGCCAAGTGGTGAGGGCCTCGGCGAAGAACGATCGATTGATGAGGGACCCGATCGGCTTTCCCGGAAGAGGGCTACACCGAAGAAGGCCCCTCCCAAAAGGGCACCTCGAGCGAAGCCCCCGCCAAGGGAGATGCCCTAAGGAGAGGTCGGTCCCAAAGCGGGCGCCCACACGCATACGGTTATCCGGAGCGAGTCGGACGACACGCGAGCAATGCCGTCGACAAGGAAAATGGCCGGAGGCCGGAGCGCCGACGACCCGCGGGAGAAAGCGTCCATCCCCATTGGGGCGAGTCATCGATTCATCGGACGACTTATTCCCGGCGGCGATGCGGGCCGTCGACATTCTTCTTGAAACACTTTCCGCGGGAAGAAGAAGAGAGCAACCAAGGACGGAGACACACATCTTGCGATCGTACCGTACGATCCCAACCCGACAACTCGGCCTTATACCGAGATGCAAATCCCGCCTAGGCGTGATTTCATGCCGACGAAGAAGACATACTGCGGCTTCGCAAGGCTCGACCAACTCGGCGGGCTGCCATTGATCTCTTCTTGAACACACGCGTCGACGGGTAATGTTACATGTAATGTGTAATGTTTGCATTTTCGGTGTAATATATAGAAACTATGTGTAATATTTATTGTTTACGTGTATTATTTAGTGTTTCGGTGTATTATCTATTGTTTTACGTGTAATATAGCGGGTTTCTGTGTAATAATAGTAATTCCTGTGTAAGTTAATATTCTATATGTTTATGTTGCGGTTCGATCGTGCGGAGGGATGACTATGGGTACACAACCCGTCACAACCTCTTTATCTTGCTTGAAGGGAAGGAAGAAGTGCCCGACGACGTGGTCACCGTGCTCGTGCTAATGTTGCGTGAGGAGTTGTTGACAAATCCTCTCGCGCATAAGCGGCGAGCGATTATAACGTTACCTCGGCCCTTGCGATGCGGAAGTCGGAATACGCGGCCGGACCGGTCGTTATGCATGATGGAGGACGTCATCTACGGTCATAAGACCGCGGAATTGATTCTTATGCCCATCATCCTCCATGGCCATTACCATCTCCTCGTCCTCGACATTGCGGGGCGGACTTACATGCATTACTCTTCCCTTCAATCTAAGACGTATGATGACGACGCTATAGAAATGGTAAGTTAAATCCGTACAACAAAGGTTAGTTATACACGGACAATACAGCGACGCACTAATCTTTCTCGGTTTCTAGCGGGAGGCTGTTCGAGTTCGTCATCGAGGTAAGCACTGGCGGGAATCCCTTCAAGGCACTACCAATGATGCATGTCCGGTCTTGCCCGCAACAAGAATGCGGTAGTGTGGATTGCTCGGTCTTCTTGACTCGTTACATGGAGCGAGATAGTTGATAGCGAAACGCTCGACATCCCCCGCCGGACGTCCCATTCCTACGTCTTCAATACGTCGCGCGGATATTGCTTGACGGTGTTCGCGGGAAGGCTAGTACAACCGACAAGGGACAAGCGGCACAAGCACAACGCACGGGACGAGGACGGGCGGGCTGGCATCGACAAGGAACCCACAAGGTCGCAAGCGGCCGTCGCCCCCGGAAGTGAACAACTACAAGGCACAGACGAGGACGGGCAAGCTGGCGTCGCCGACGAACCCACAAGGTCGCAAGCGGCCGTCGCCCCCGGAAGTGAACAAGTACAAGGCACACAGGACGATGTAACCCCCCCAAACTAAATAATTTATCAATTCATGTCAAACAATACGTGTAATATAATGACTCGGTAGTTATGTGGCAATGCACTTAATGTAATCAGCCTTCACATATGCGTGCATGGAATCCCTGCGTATAATGATGTATATTACACAGACCAAACGTATATTACACATAAAGTACAGTATATTACACAGAAAGTACATTATATTACACAGATAAAATGTACATTACACAGAAAAAATGTATATTACACAGAAAGTACAGTGCAGTACACAGATAAAACGTATATTACACAGATAAGGTGCGCCGCACACAGACAAGCTATATGTTACACAGATAGTAATGTTTACTACACATGAATGTACCAGGTACGAGGTTAACACAATTAGCAACTCAGTCTTCAGCAGGTCTTCAGCAACTCAGTCCGCTATGACCGCGTTACACGAGCGCCGGTTATGGCCAGGTTCGTGGCACCGACTACAATGTAAATCGCGGACTTCGAATCCCTGTGACTCAATCCGTTTCCTTCGTGGACGGCCGGGCCGTTTTCTGGAGATTGGCGGCCGGATTCGCAGTTCTCGGTGCTCGTCAGATGGTTTGTTTGTGTCGGGGATTGGATATATAGCTTCAGAATACGCACGGCGGTAGCATTCAACTATGAAGTAATCTGCAATGTATCTGTGGATGTTCGTGTCTGTTTGCATGATCGCCGCACATGCGTGCTTGCATGGGAGCCCATGGGTTTCCCATTTCCTGCAAGAACACTTCCGTTGTTGAAGGCTGACTGAATTGTTGTCGTCGTTAACAATTTCGTAAATGTCAGGGGTTGAACGTCCGACCCTTAAGAACCTGCTATCTTCAATAATCTGTTTGAGTTTTTTGTGTATCTCTGGACATAATGCCGTATCCCACCCCTGTGATTGTGCGCATCTGTCGCCAATCATATTCATTAGTTTGAACATGTGGGAATACACGTACACGCACTTAGTATTGTGTGTGAAGCAATTACACACATAAGCATAACAAAGTAGCAAAAACAAAGATCACACAGAAACGTAAACCATTCTGCAAGGGTGAAGTATACTACAGAGGAAGTTAGCAAAGTACACAGGACCATAATATATTACACAGACACGTCGTAAATTACACAGGAACGTACTATGTTACACCGAAACATACGATATTGCGCAGGAACGTCGTATGTTACACAGAAACGTAATATATTACACCATAATGTGAAATATTACACAAACATCACAGAATGGAAAACGGGAACTAGAGAATCACATGCGGAAGCTCACCTTATCGAGCCAACCATGCTTGTAACGGGGAGATGGCGGGCCTCTTTGATCCAGGCGTTAAATGACTCCGCAACGTTGGAGTACATCTCACACCACCGCATACCCTTAAATAAATAAGTACACCAGTGATCTATGTCGGACTTATGCAGTAACCAATCATGGGCGCTGGCGATGTCATTGCCCGGCTCGTAAACGGCATCGTCAAACTCTTTCGATGTGTACGCGTACGCAATTTTGACAATTATAGCCCAACAATGCTCTCGCAACGTTTTGCCAACTTTAGCATTCGCTTTCATGAAGTTTGCCTCCAAATGTCGTAGGCAATGACGATGGGAACACTCTCGCGATCGAGTTTATAAGACCCTTCGACCGATCCGATACAAATGTAATAATTTCGGAGTAATCGCCTTCACCGTATATTGCATCACCGAGTGTGGCAAGAAACCAAGTCCAATTGTCTTATGTTTCGTTGTCAACAATTGCAAATGCCACATGGAAGATGCCTTCATTCCCATCTTTGCCGGTTGCCCCAAGTAGTATCCCGCCGTACTTGCCGAGCAAGTGCGTTCCGTCAACAAATAACAATGGTCTGCACGCCTTTTTGAAACCGACTAAAGAAGCCCGAAAAGAGAAGAAGGCACGTCTAAATCGCTCTCCGTCCTTGTCAACCGTGACAACGCTACCGGGATTCGTCGCAGCCACTTTGTCTGCGTACCACAACAACAAATCGTAGCTGCTCACCTCACTACCATGAATGGCGGACCGAGCGACCTCCTTACCCATCCATGCACGTTTGTATGGTAATCGCACGCCGTGCTCACGAAAAATGTTCTTCTGTATGTCGATGCGCGATACAATGGCCGTTCTTTTAGTCTCCGCATAATACGGTCCCCGACCCACTTCTTGCTAGCTTTCGGGTGTACTGTCGTTCCGATGCCCCCCCCCCCGCGCAAGTGTGCGTCCCTTGCATTGTCTTCACTCGAAAAGAATCGTCGTTCTTCTCTTTGGATGCGTGGACACGCCACTGGCAATCCGGCGAAGCACACGTCACAGCCGTGCGAAGTCTGTCGTTCTTTATGAATGTAAAGTCGAAATTGTTCCTTATTGCATGGTTGCGCAAGGCATCCTTGAAGTTATCAACACCATCGAACCGGTTCCCTACTTGCAATGTGGAGCCATCGGATGTTTGTGAACATGGAGTAATACGAGCGCACTGCGGGACGATATTGGGGCGAGAACGACTCCTTGCCCACATTCATGCTTTCGATATTGACTCCTGCGGATGGCGACGCGTTAGGTATATTACGAATATTTCACATGGCGGTATAATACACAAAAAAGCAAGTGGAATACATAAGAAAGCGATATCTTACACGGGGAAGCTATATATTACACGGAAAGTATATATGTTACGCACAAAAGATATATACTACACAGAAAAGATGTAAGTTACAGATAAGCAATTTAATACACAGTAAATTCATAAAATACTCTAGATTACACGGGAAAATCCATAGGTTACACGGGGAAACGTATTCCCGCGGGAAATCGGCAGTAATACACGATACACACGAACATAGTAAGAGCTATCTTTGTTCTTTGGATTACGTGGGTGGTAAGGAGATGTTATTGGCTGTTTCCATTGCCCCATTGACTTCGTCAACGATGATGTCCACCACATTCTTCTTGAAGGTATGATGTATTTGGCACATGCGTTGGAAATCCACATCTAACTCAATTGGGCAAACCGTCTTTGTACGCGTCGGGCGTGACAAACTTCACAACGACTCGAGATGGATCCAAAGCCCATCGCGCGCAGATCTCTGCGTGAACAACCTCCCAGTACGTTAGGACCGTGAATTGTAGTAGCGGTCCTTCGCCTTTGAAGCGAGCAACGGCACAAAATGTCTCCATCGTGGCTAACACTGCGTAGACGTCGGTTTTTGGGTAAAAAAAAAAAAAAAAATACAACATGATGGAGCCCAAATGCGAGACGGTGCTTACCTCTGGATTAATACGTGCGGACGACGACAAGATCACTTGCGAGAGAACGAGAGAAGAACAAGAGGAGAAATAGAATGAAGATGGAGATGAAGATGAAGATGAAGTATAGTGAATATGATGGAGAGGAGCCTTGGGAGAATTCTTGATGTGATTAGGCGGGAATGAAAAGCAAGGGCACTTTTGCCATTTTCAAAAAAATACACTTACGGTTGTCACGGCAGGGACTATAGCGTATTATGTGGGAAAAGGAGGGACTGCAGAGGAAGTGCAAAAGTCAGAGGGACTGCAGAGGAAAAGGGAAACTCTTGAGGGATTTATAAATAATTTTCCCTATATTATATCATGAAATTTAATTATTTATTATTTAATGAATTATATTAGTGGTCAATGGCCTGGGTCTATTGATACTAAATTTTTTTCTTAGGGTATGTTGAATTATATTAGGGTATGTTAGAATGTCAGCTCGCACAAATTAATAACGCAAGTATATTAAAGAGCAACTTTATATTTTTGTACACCCTTAATATGTTGTTGTCCATATTTCATTAAAAAAGAAATTGTATTAGTATTTTAAATATCACATTATTTTATTAGCTTAACAAAATTTTAGTTGTAATTCTATAAAAAAAAAATAAATGTTGGGAATATTTTTATTATTAAAGATAAAAAAGCATTTAATATAGAAATATGATAAATAAAAAGCAGGTTTTTTTTAATAATATATCTTCATTTTGAAATTTGAATTGTTCCCTTGGTTGATAAAATTGTCAAAAATATAAACCGACACCTTTTTAAAATATATAATTTAAATTTTATTTTGCATAATATTGTATTATTTTTAAAAAAAATTATACTCATTGTTTTTATTTGATATAATTTTTATATTTTTTTTCTAGTTTATTTGAAGTGTTATAATTTATAAGTAGAAGGGCTTTTGTATGTGTGCCCCTCAAAATTTATTTATTTGTGTGTATAAAAAATCCTTCAGTAAAATCAAATGAGTAAATACCACTTGCTCGACATATATTATTGAAATTTATTATTACATATTAAATGACTAAAAACAAAAAAAAAATTCCAATAGTGATTAATTCAAAATTTTACATATTAATAATCTCAAAAATGTAACCTAGTTTCAATTATTATATCAAAATAAAAATTAATATTGCAAGTTTAAAAACCCATTATTATTATTATTATTATAGAAAATTAGTATTATATCATTGATAATATATTTTTAATAGTTTTTATGGCATAAATGTCTATATGTATACGGAAAAATTAAAATTTAAAATATATAAATGTCTTTTGATTTTATTGAGGATATACACATAACTAAATGGTTTTTTCATAATATCATAAACATAAAACTCTAAATGGTAATTAACGAGCATAAAGTATCTATCCTAAAATAATACCATCACTTTTGTGGGGTGGGTGATATTTTTTGACAAATTTAGTTGAGTTAAAAATTGATCATCGAATAGTGATATGCCAAACCTATACTGAAAATTGAGTACCATTAATACATACAACAGAACTTAAACTTCAGACATTTGAAAGTCTCGCACTACTGTTTTTGACATTAGAGTTAAAACTGATATGTAAAATTTTTAGGGTAAGTATATTTTTTTAATAAAAATCTAACCCATAAAAAATAAAAATAACTGTAACAAAAAAATTAAAAAAATAAATAAAGAAAAAAGAAGAATTAGAATCAATTCACTAATTTCCACAATTAAAATTCCAAATATATAATAATAATAATAATAATAATAATAATAATAATAATAATAATAATAAAAGATATAATCAAAGTTTCAGAATCTCCGACTGCATGGCCTTTCTTCTGCTACTCTGAATCCCAAGCCCAAGCGCTGAACCAGCCTTCAAATGCCCTCCTCCTCCTCCACCGCCGCCGCCCCCACCGCTGACGAGAGACCCCACTGGAACGTTAATCACTGGCCTCACCCTCACCTGAATCCTCGCCCCGCCATTGCCACCACTCGAGCTCCTCTCCAAACCATGAAACACTACCCTCCCCGATGAGTTCATCCTCGGGCTCTCAACGGTCACCACCCTCGCCCTCCTCGCAGCCCTCCGCTTCCTCTCCTCTCGATCCTCTCCCGACGATGATGAACGGAGTAGCGGCAGGCTCAGGGACGGCTCAATCGATGGACGGGAATGGGATCTAGGGTTAGGGTTTGAGATTGGGGGTTTTTTGGTGTCTGGATTCGGCGAGGGTTTGCGATTCAGCTTGGCTTTGAGGGCGAGAAGATCCCGCCATCGGATCGAGCACGTCGGAGCCCTAGGCGAGGGATCGAAGGTTTCCGGCGAGGGTTGGGGTTGGGGTACCTCAGACCGGGAATGGAGGGTAACGAGCTTACCTCCGGAGAAGAGCTCATCGGCGGGGAGCATCGGCGCTGGGTCGGCGAGGCGGAACTCAAAGTCGCGATCGGAGGTCAGCGCAGTCGGATCCATCTCTGAATCGGGGACGGCGTCGAAGCTGAAGGAGATCCGAGGGCTAGGCGATAATGATTGTTGATCCCCGGCGGAAGAGATCGCCGGATACGGCGACAGCATTCCGGCGATTGTCGGAACTTCGGGAATGGAGAAGGAGATGAGAAGGCCTCCGTTGGCAGTGAGGTTGCTTTTATAGTATGATTTGAACGTTTTCCATAAAGACCCTGGAAAAGTTTTCAATTACAAAACAGTCCCTAAAAAAGTTGTCGTGTTTCATCTTTCATGGTGGGGAGTAGGTTGGGTATAACTTTTGTTTTCTTTTGTCCGGATCCGAATTATCAGGGCACTTTTTCATGCTGGCCCTCGGGTTTGTGGAATATTTGAAATTTGGGACCCGGTTGAGCGTCTTGAGAGATATGTTATCATTGTTGTGTTTTTTTTTTTTTTTTTTTAAATTTCTTTATTAATGGATAATATATAAATATAAATAATTAATATATAAGTTAAAGAATTAAAGCACTTTCTTCATGGTTACTTCTACTTTTTTAACATAATTTTGCCACGTTATAATGCCATCATTTGATGATAATATTTGTTTAATAAATAATTATATTAAAAAGTTTACTACTTCTAGCCTGCAGAGTGAAAATTCTAAAATACATTAATAAAATCCACTCTCATGATAGAAAAATTAATTTGTGAGGGAACTTAGATTTTTACTTTAGAGGGACAAACATTAATAGTAGATATATAATCAGCACCTAAAGTGTTTCAAAAAAATTATTTTAAATTTTTTTATTAAATATGATATTAAAAATTAAAAATTTAATTGTAGTGCATGAGATGCAAATGGATTCTATTGCAAGAAGTTATAAAATCATAGTGTTGTAGTTTTCATTCTATGTCTATATATAATATCCCCTCCAAATCCCCTAAACTATAAAAACCAAAGGAAATTTAGTTAGTATTATTAAAAGTAATAGTACGACTAGTTAAAAATCAAAGTGTCAAATGATAATCAAAGGAAGCCAAATAATATATTTTCACAACTATTTTTTTTTAAAAAAAATTTCTTTATCATATATACTGATTCATAAAAAATAGGGGGGTTTTGTAGAAAGCCTCTTTAAAAATATACGTTATTTAAACTATATATATATAACCCATCATCTAGGGACGTTTACGATAGACATTAAATTTACATCCAACTGTTACAATTCATTTAGGCACAATAACAAACATTATTAAATAGTGCAAAACAGTAGAAAAATATGTAGTACTTTATAGAATTCATATAAATAATAACCACTTGATCATGATCCGTTGCATCTATATTATTAAAGTAGATGTATAATTTGTTTCAACAGTGTCTCAATTTTTTTATTAAATTTAAGTTTCTATTTATATTAAATTTAAATTACATATATATACAAGTAATATATATATATATATATATAATTTGTATTAGACTGACTTGTTGGATAAAGTTCTTAGTGACCTGCATGTTCTTAATTTTTTTTTGTATGCTGGTCAAAGATTCTCTAATAAAAGGGCTTAAATTTATTTTACAAAATCTTTAGTAATTTAAGATGATCTAGATCCTTAACTCCATTATAAGTGCTTAGATGTTTGTTGTTGTAATGATGTTAAGGGTTTAGTAATAAGGTTATTTTATGTTCTAAATTAAAACAATTACAAAATGTAAAAAATATTATTTTATGTTAAAATGAGAAATTATTAATCAATAAAATTATTATAATTATAACTTCAATACTTTTGGATAAACTTGTAAATAAACAT
This sequence comes from Dioscorea dumetorum, assembly GCA_902712375.1. NCBI lineage: Eukaryota > Viridiplantae > Streptophyta > Magnoliopsida > Dioscoreales > Dioscoreaceae > Dioscorea > Dioscorea dumetorum. The sequence goes on from CACTHL010000864.1 coordinate 197,471, forward strand.
CATTTATTTAATGCAGGAAGATATTTATTATTTTTTGGATCGAGCACACTTGGGATGTAGCTTTTAGTATAAACATGCCTAACATGTCCTCACTATCACCCAACAAAGTTATATGACTAGCTTGTTTACCTCACAAGCACTATAGTCAATGGTTTTTGGGTCAATTAGCATTCAGTCCCCCCCTCCATGAGAATGCTTCAGAAGTATGAGAATTCGAATCCACCGGTGAAGATGCACGTTTGGTGAGGCAATCTTGAGAGTCTTTAGCTTTGATTCTTTATTTTATGAGGTTAAAAATTAAGCTTAGGAATTACTCGTTAGCTTAACAAAATGACTTGAGCTTTTTACAAATACATTAGTTCGATTACAGCCCTAATGATTATACAAAACCAATACTTTATAATGTTATGATAAAAATATATCACAAGATATAATGGATGGTCGGAAAAGTAAATTATTATTACGTACTCTATAATATATGATGAAAAATTTCCTCCGATTCAATATTTGATTTCTTTTTTTTTTTTATAAAAAACTTTGTATATGTTAGTTAAATGATTTACCACAATTGCCCATGGTGAATAAAAGATTTTACAAGTAATAATATCATTTTCTTAAGAGATACACAGGGATATAAAAGATTCATGAGGGTATGTTTGTCATTTTGGAGTCATATAGGCGTATATTTATATACTACAAAGCCTTATTCAAATAATTAGAAGTAAATAACCTTTTACTAATTAAGAAGTTTTGCACTGATAAGGGCTCCCTTTTGCTGAGAAATGTGGGCTTATTTGGGCCTTATCGGGTCCAAATTAGGCGCGGCCCGTTTTCAATCTATATAGAAGAAAAGGCCCAGTTGAGCGAGCCAGCGAGAGTTCGAGGGACGAGAGTTCAAAGCTTCGAGGAACTTGACGCCGGTGATGGCCGCCGGCGATCGGAAGTACTCGTGCGATTCGGCGGCTGAAACTCGAGAATGGATGAATGCCATTGCTAACTTCCTCCGCCCCTTCAAGCCCCTCGTCGATGCTCACGTCGTCAACTTCTTCAAGGTCGCGATTTTTTTTAATCTCGCTTGAAGCCCTAATATTGTCTTGGTTTTCTAGGGTTTTCTCTTCATTGGATTTAGGGTTTCAGGATAGGCTTTGGGAGCTCGTCGATGAGCAGTGGATGGCTTGCCTCCGTAAAGAATCGGTTGAGAATCTTCTCAATCTCCCCTCTGGTGTCACTCAAGTTGTCTCTTTGCTGATATAAATTCGTTGAAAGTGTGCTGTCATTTGCTTTTCAGGTCCTTTTTGCTGAAATTTACTGAATTTATTTGATAGGCTTACTGGCCACTGTCGCTTAAAGAATTTGTGAGAAATTTGAGGTCTCTTGTGTTGCCTCGTGAGCAGGAATTGTCTCATCCGGTATGCTTCTAGTTTATCTTTGCATTTCATGCTTGTCTTGTGTCGTTGTCTTCTGCTATGTTTGTATTTGGTTATCTATTGAATGATTGAACCTTTTTTTGACCTGAGTGTCCTATCGCTTTGAGATTGGGTGGTGAATTTTAGGCATTATGGAATGTTTGTAGTATGTGTTAGAAGCAAAGTTTATGCAAAATGACGGGGAATAACTAAGCAAAATTATTATGCAACAAAATAGGTAATGAATGGATGGATGGTTGACCATTTGCCAAAGCATTATCTCACTTTGTTTTAAAATAAAACCCAGAATCTAATTGCATGTTTTGCCTGAAATAACCAAATCTTTGCGTAAACACAGTGAATAATTGATTTCTTATACCTTATCAAACATCAGAGTGGGTTTAACATACAATGGAATTCTAGACAGTAAACTTCAATAAGATTTTGAATATTGCACTATCTTGGAATGAATTTGCAGTGTACCGGAAATCAACTCTTTTTTCTTTTACTTTCAGAAGAGAATCATTGGTTTAACCAATGAGTTACTTGAGAAATATGAGATCTAATTGTAATTCAATTGGGATAATGGAATGTATGCTGGTCTGATTCAAGATCAATGCCTTTTTGTTGGTGCAATATTTCATCTTATGCAAACTTTTTCCAACACATCATGCTCATCATGAAAATACGCACATTTAACTTGAAGTCATCCTTAATGTGTTCCTGAATTTTATTTTATTTTGGAACATTAAGAATTTGTGGATGACATGGTATCATCAACATACAAACAGTCATTTTTTAATTCTTAGCCTGCTAAATTCTCGATTTTGAAATTTTATTGATAAACATCCAATCTTAAGATGGTTTAAGCATCAATTATGTTAGTGAAATTTCAATTCATGTCTTACTGATAAATTAATCTTGTCCTTTTTTCTTAGCAGATTTTCCCAAATTTACGCATTAGTTCACTTGGTAGTGTTCTCACTCAAGGCATGAATATGAAGAAAAAGCATGAAGTATGTATATTGAATGCTCAGTGGACAAAGTGCATATGTTATATATGTATTTTCCACTAACTTTTATTTTTTCCTTTAAATAATGCTCCAATTATCATTATTTCTTGAAGGTACCTTCCAGGTTTATCTGTTTTTTTCATTCTTTTATCGGGCAATCCTTAAAAGGCTCTTTTGATATCAGTATCTCAAAAAATTAATTTGGAAAGTTACAGGTGGAAATTCTTGCTGCTGTTACTAATGCTATTGCCAGTGGCATTGGAGCTCAAAAAATTGTTGATGTTGGTTCTGGTCAGGTGAGGTACTATTTTTTTCCCTTTCAATTTACAGGTGAAGTGGTTGAAACGCTCCAAATGTGTATTTTCTTGCTTTGTTGATGCAATGTTTCCCAATATTTTTCAATCAACTTTGTAATTTTGCTGCTCACTTATTTCAAGTCTTCAGAGGGATATAAATTTCCAGAGAAGTTAGCTTTGTCAATGATTCTCATCTCTGTTGAGGTCAAAAACAAATCCTCTTTGTCATGAAAAGGACCAGTGGTTGATAAACTACTCTAGGTTGCCCAGTACTTTTCCAAACTTGCTGCAAGACATGGTTTAATTTTAACCATTTGCAATAAGATGTGATTTGTAGTTTGAATTGGTTCGAAGACAGCTTAGCCTTTGACTTTGGAAAATGGTTTTTCAATATTGAGATTTTCCTTCTTCAAATAAAGATGCACTTTATGAGCTAAACCGGTATAGTTGTTATTTCTTACTTTATCTTGTTTTCACTTTTCCTGAGAATTTCCAAAGCCATACAGATTGTCCATCATCACAATGGTTATGTTTCTCTTGGACTTTCTTTTCCCTGTTGGATCACTTTCTGAATGGGGAAACTCGCTTATTGTGCATATCGTGGACATCTAGTTGTACAAGTTTAGCTAAGAGCAATCTGTCTCATGGTAGCTGGCTATACATCCGCCAACCTGATTTTATTTATAACCATTTTTTCTTAGGATGCTCTTGGTTTTGTATTCATATCATGTAAATATTTTTCTTCCTCATACCATGCAAATATCTTACAGGGTTATCTTGCACAAGCGCTGTCTTTTCACTATCAGCTTGTAGTTGTAGCAATTGATGCATCTTTACATCATGCTGATGTAACAAATGCACGGGCGGAGAGAATTAAAAAGCACTATGCAGCTAAATTGCACAAATCTCAACAAGGCAAGAAACTCAATTTTAAGGACCTTAATCTTTAAGATGTTATCATGTTATTCTTCTATTTTATTCTGTAGTGAATTTGTTTCAGGAAATGTACATATGAAAGTGCCACAAACTGTCACCTGCCACATTCTTTCTAGTGATACGCTGACTGTCTTGAGTAGCACTACATCTGAGAACGAATATGTTGGACAGCCTAGTGATGCTTCTGGAAAAAGTTCAGAAATAAACATTTTGGAAAGCTCAAAAGCAGGCCAAGAAGGAGGCTCCTCATGTAATCAGGCCACAGCATTGGTTCTTGTTGGGCTTCATTCTTGTGGAGACCTTTCTGTGAACATGCTCAGGTGAATGACAATTTTTTCTTTTGATTTGTTATTATAGAAGTTATTTCTGGGTTTAATTTTAGAGATATGTTTATTCTCATCGTTTTAATTCAATAACTCATGAGTGGAATTTGTTATTTAAAATTGAATTAAATTCATCCTTCATGTGTATTGTTTGAGGTATATGCCAATATGGCCTCCGAATTTTCATTTTTTCCTTCTGGCCCTGAAAATTTCTCTAGGGAGACTTGTTAAGTGAATGTTTACATGTACGTTTGCCTTCAATAATGCAATGAAATGAGTGGTGAAACTTTTCTTAGCGCATCAATTTCATTCTACACAAAATGATATAGTTGCGTGATTGACATTTGGCGTTAGCTGCTCATGTGTCACGGATAAGCCTTCAATCAAACACCCAAGTTGGGTTAGGTTATCACACCAACTTTTTCTTAAAAAAATACTCATTATTTAAATAAACAATATTCAGTATTGATTGAAAAGTATTAATGTAAACAAAAAATTGTTATAAATTAGAAAATTATAATTTCAATCTTAAATTTTAAGTTTGAGTAGTATTAATTAGTCAAAATTTGATTAATTCTAACTAAAAGTTCTCTAATTTTGACTTGCAAGCATGCAAAAAAGAATTTTTTTTTTGAACCCAAGGCTAACCAAACACATTTGGTTGGATTAGCATTAAAACCAATTAGTTTAAGTGGTTTTGGGGTTTGGGTATTTGAAAAGTGTTTTGGAGGGAAATTATCTAAAGCTGTCTTAATTTTGGCTTAGTTAATTAATACTTTTCTAAGTAATAGTGATTATTCGTTAAGATTAATTGTTTTTAATTTTAAATAATAAATTTATTATTTAATTAATTATATTTTGTGAAAAATGTCTGTTGGATAACCCTAAAACCTGTGCTGGGTGTTAGTTGGAGGTGAGGACAAATGGGGGTAAATTGTGTATCCCCCTACCAAAGCCACCCACCTTTTTCAGAAGTGGACTTTTCAAATTTGAAATGAGGTAAACCTAAAGAAATAACTTTAACATTTTATAATTTTTTTGAAATGCAGTCAGCTCCTACCTCAAAAGTATGCCTGCTATTCTTTTAGAATTTTTTCATGTTACTCTCTTGTGATTAATATATGATTGTCATTTAAAACCCGTTAATTTATATTGTCTAATTATTTTAATTATCTAAATATTTGCAAGTTCTCAAAATATATTGTACATCACATGTCCTTGTTTACTTGTACTTGTTGACATGGGCAATTGCTTGCAACATGTTCCACTTGGTATGTTCTAATTGGGCACTGGCCAGGCTAGCAACTTAGTCCTTGGTTGATGTTGCATCTTGGCATGCCATCAATTAATGCCTTATCTCTTCCTTGTGGATTCCTTGTTAGCATTGACCAACCATGGAGCATTGGTTATGGCCTAACTTAGGGCTTTTTTGGATACAAAGTAAAATCAGTTACGTTGGTCTTTATTTTTGGAGTACACGAAGACTATGAAAGACGCATCCTATGGTTTGTCTTTTTTTTTCCTTCCAATGTAGTAGGTGTTGGGAGGATGATAGTAAAACTTTTCTGTAATTATTAGAATTAAATCCACTATTGATTGTTTAAGTTTGGGTCCTTGTTTGGTTTGCACTAAAGTAAAAAAGATATATTTGGAATAAGTTTTATAAGAAAGTATATTGATTATTTTCTAAAAATATGTTTCTTAAACAAATATTTCAATTACTTTTTAAAAACTATTTTCTACGGAGTATTTTTTGATATAAAATTTGAATTTTGGTATTTTTAAATTTTAAATATTTTAAAATTTTTACTTAACTGTATATATTTTGTTCTTTTATAAAAATACATATTTAGAAAATTTAAAATTTTTTTAAAAACCTTTTTAAAATAATATTTTTTTGAAAAATATTTAAAAATTAATTTTGTTAGAGTGTCATGTGTATATGGTGCCAAATGTGCTACCTGTTTGAGTTTGACCCCACCAAATTCCCCGCATTTTGAAGAAAAAGTGAAAAAAAGTGAATTACACATTTCACATGGAAAATTTAATGGGGTGGAAAGCCTTTTTTACATTATCCTAATCTTGTCTTTTATGAGAATTATTCTTTTTAATTAAATTTATCAAACATTCCATAATAATTTGTGTACTAAATATAAAATTGCTTTAGAAGGACTACTGTAGTATTATGCTGTTACAAACAGTGCCTTAAACTTTGTGGTATAAAATGCCAAAATGAAACCATACGTTATGAGGTTGATAGATACCCTATATGAGTGTGCAAAATTAATTTAAATCTTGAATGTTTGGAAGCTTGGTCATTCTATATACTAATTCAGTTATTCCATCTAAAATGTTTGATGTACTGTTTCAGGTCCTTTGTGGAATGTGAGCAAGTGAAGGCACTAATCTGTATTGGCTGTTGTTACAACTTACTATCAGAAGAATGCTTTATGAAATTTGATGTCCCTTGTGGTTTTCCCTTGAGTAATTTTGCTAAACTTGTTGGTGGAACACTAGGAAAGAATGCACGTGATCTTGCTTGTCAGGTATGGATATCTCAATGCTCAATATCATTCAGGTTGTTTACTTGCCCTATTAAATATATTGATCATATACTAGACATTTTATTATAAGCAACTAAAAGTAAGATGTTTATTGGGAAGTTCAATTAATATTAAACTTGTGTAACTAGTTTACTGGATGTCCTTGAGGAGGTAGCTTTGAACCTTGTTTTTATATATCTGCAAATGTTCTAAAACCACATTGCCATAAGTTATGATCTTTTGCCTAACATCTTGCATTTGTTTAAATACTCATGATCAACTGAGCAACTATATCCTTGTCCATATTCTTTGAGGAATTTTATTGCTTTTGTGACTTGCAAATGCCTTTGGAGTTAGTTTTTCATCATAGGTTTGTTATAAATTAACCCAGAAAATAAGATACCCTTGCATAGATGTCTCCTCAAATATTGTATCTCTGCAGTCAGGTATATTGTTAAGAAAACTTTACTGAATTTCTGGAACCTCTGTTCTTGGAATTAATTTTACCTTGCTTAAATTCCCTCTTATCTTTGGTATTAGTCAATCTTGCTCTTTGCACTGCTGTGAGGCTTCATGGTGTGGTTGTTTTGTTTCCTTTTTTTTTTTTTGTGATCGTACTCTAAATGGTTTCCCCCTAAAAGTTTAAATTATTTAATTGAATATGTTTGTTCTTTTTAAAATTTGAAAAATTGCTCCCTTTTGCTTTGCTTTGATAGAGTGCTGAGAGATGGAAAAGTCTTACTAAAGATGCTGCTCTTCAAAATTTTGATCTACATGCATTTCGTGCTGCCTTCCAAATCGTGAGTTTATTTTGTTTGACTAACCATTTTCAATGTATATTATTGCTTGCTTCCTCTTGATATTTCAAGATTAGATTGTGCAAGTTTCTTGCCTTTTTTTTCTGTTCATCATCTGGATTATTTGAGACTGTTGTACTTTTTCAGTAGAGTTTTGATCATGCTAGGAATTTTCTTTGTTTTATTTCTTGTTATGCTTTACTTGTTTCAGTTCTTTTTCGTTATGATTTCAAGGTCATTTAATATTTATGGATCTCATCATAATCTAAGTTAAGTTTCAGGTAAGTTTCAGACTTAATAATTTATCTTCTTGACTTTAGGGTTGCTCTATAATGCTTGGTTCTTTTTCTAGCCAGTTTCCATTGTGACTTCATCAAAAAAATGCTGCTTGGAGTTACCAATATGCTTATTTTCCTTTTTTCCTCTCATATATTCTATTATCATGGGAAATGCTTCTTTATTATCCTGTATTCAGAGTCAATTTCCAAATTTGATGATTCAGCATCTGTGATTTTCTAACATTATAGATTTGGCCAAATCCAATCATGTTGAAATTTCAAAAACCTTCTTTGATCAAAATGGTGTATCACTTTATTTTTTACTAAATACCATTGATTGTGTTTGCATTAATGTTCTTATTTATCTAGTTCGCTTTTCCAATAATAATTTTGTTCTCTTCAAAGGTTCTTGATAAGCATTATCCTGAAACCCTGAAATTGAGTCCATCAATTGGTCGACAAGGTAAAGCTCTACGCCGGCGACAATGTAGGAGAAATCTAGCATCCCAGTTGGGTGTAAAAGAAGCTGATTGTTCTGCAATTACTCCAGAAAAGGCATTTCAAGAAAAAGCTAGTTCATTGACACAGAATTCTAATGAAGTTGAAGTTCTTAATCAACTTCATAATGACCTAGTGCCAGAAGGTGTCCTGCTTTTCCTGTTGATTAATTTATAATCTTGACTTTGAAGTGTTCTCCCAGTACTAGCATGCAGAATTTTTTTTTTGTGAAAATTACATTTCCATTTTTTGACTTAATATGTTTATGCCAATGGTTTTTTTACTTGTTTATTCTGCAGATGGGGCATCCACTATGTCTGGCCATGGACAGTCCTGTGCTTGTTTCAACAATAAGTGTGATTTTATTTGCTCATCAGCAAAGGCTCATAAAGATGTGCTTTTTGAGGAATTTGTCAAGTCTGGACTAGATCATCTTGGCTTCAGCCTTGTGCAGGATATCAACACATTTGAGATATGGAAGGAAATTCAACCTTACACTGTATGTTTCCTCACAACCCTCTGATCAAGTTTCTTTCTCATTTCAATTTTCTTATTAAATTTTTTGTTGTTTTGAAGTAGTAATAGTTACACTTTGTTTGTGCATTAGGGTTGCAGTGTTCTTTATATTTAAAAAAAAATTGAAAAATTTAGTTGTTTGTATGGGCCTTTGAAAAACATCAATAAAAGCTCTGAGCAAAGCACTGCTGGAGAAGTAATTTTAGAATTTTTCAGTAGAAAATGCCTTTGAATATTTTATATAATTACCGTCTAATCCTTAACATTCATAATAATCTTAACACTAATACCAGTGTGGTAATAAAATAATAACAACAACTACAGCAACGCTAGTAATAATTGTGATTATATCTTGCTGCTGCTGCTGCTGCTGCTGTTGTTGTTGTTGTTGTCTCATACATAGTTTTTTAGTATTTTCTCATTGAAAAAAGCAAGTTCAATAATTAAAATCCAAATAACTTCCTAACTATAAAAGCACTTACGAATTAATATATCCAAACATAAGAAACTTAATTAGAAAGACATTTTTAAAAAAGGTTATATTAAACTTATAGAGAAAAAACATTCTTTTCATAAGGCAATCCAAACAGGCCCCCAAGTGTTCACCGCACCTGCTTCTTCTTGTACACTTGTGTATTTATAAATTAAGTTGGCTGCTTTCATGATCACAATGTAATTCTACTATAGATTTCAAAGATGGAGGAGTTAAAAAACATCATTTTTTCCCATTAAAAATCTGGTGTGAGAAGGTTTACTTGTCTTTGAGATAGTACTCAATGGGCATAATACATGTATTTCAATAGTCTATCTCAATTTGAATTTCATATCTCGACGACCAAGATTAATGAGGTTTTTCACCACTTCCATTGTAAGTTTTTTCAAAATATTTGCCAACTAATGATGTTGGCATTATGTAACAAACAATTTAAAACTTTTTTTAAATTTAAAAAGAAATCTTATTTTAGTGATTTGACCTTCAGTAGGACATTAAATTGGAGAATCTTGAGCGGTATTTCAAAAATATTGCTTGCTTGCTTCTTTATATGGAATTTCTAAATTATGCACAACTATTCCTTATATTATAGTAATTAACAATCTGTTAAGTTGGTAAATATGAGTCTGAATATATAAGCCTAGATCTCTCATCCTATTGAATTGAGTTCAGATATATATGTTTGGTTTGCCTTAAGCACCTTGAACCTAGATTATCTGGAAGACTTATCAAGTACAGACCTTGACAGTTGTTATTCTTGCTTTCGTACTGATAAACCAGCATATTAGAAAAACCTTTTATTGTGTTTGGTTGATTTATTTTATATATGTTTACTGTTGTTGGCTGGGTTAATCATGGTAAACCATGTTTTCCTGTACAGGAACTTGTTGGTCCTTTCTGGTCTCTTAGGGCATCACTAGGCCCCCTGATTGAAACTTATATCCTGCTTGATAGGTTGTTATTCCTTCAAGAGCAAGGTGAATCAGTGCAAGCGTTTCTCTTCCCTATATTTCATCCTGCCATCTCTCCTAGGAATATGGCAATAGTTGCTTGGAAAACTGTTTCAGATAAAATATAAACATAATGTGGTAATTGTCATTCTCTGTTGACTCCCATGTGATGTGCATTCCATATGAGTTCGTGTTTGTAGATACAGATGTGAAGCCGGTTATTCTGTAATTCTAGTGACTCATAATTTCAACAAGCTTTCTGACCAGGAAACTAAAGAACAAGTGATTGAGACTCAGAAATTACACACTGGAGCATAATTTGATAGGAAATGTCAAGGAGTATTTGAACATATATCTACTCTGCAAGTAGTTGTTTTAGTTTCTTTTATCAGGGATATACTTTGTCCATCATTGCAAAACGAGACATCAAGTACTGTAGTGGGTGACAAATTAAAAAGCGGAATCTCAATCTTGGAAAACATTTGACACAGCTGTTCCCTTTTCAGCAGTTTAGCAAATGTAATGTGTTAACCTTAAAGGTTGTGTGTGCAACTTTGTGCCTGTCGTTTGGAACCAGTTTGTTGCGATATTCAGGTCAGGTGTGAAGTATATATCTGTAATATTTAAAACTGCTAATCTTTCTGTATGAGTTTGATTTTGTATTTACAGCACAGAGCAAGTGTCATGTCATCTACTTTTAAGTTACCATCAACTGCTATGTTTCCGAAGAAACATTCAATAAAACAATCTTGAGGCATATCACTTTCTTATGTGCGTTTGTTTTCTATGAATCTCATGATCTGTCATATATTTGTGGGGTTATGTGCTCCAAGTTAGTGACCAAGTAAACAAGTTTTGTATTTTAAAAGAAAAACCAAAAGCAAAATAATATTCTGTCTTGTATTTGCATTCTCTTGTTGAGCTTGATAATCATCTTTGAATATTTAAAAGAATTCTTCTGTATCCAATCTTGGTGTTTGTTTGTCACTAGTGAAATGTAATTATTCCCCAAAGTTCTCTTACAGAGGATGCTTCATTAACTGTGGTTTTCAGTCAATGTTTTTTAAAACTGCAATTTCTTTTAGCTAGAATTCCATTTTAACCAGGTTGATTCCAAAAGTCTGTGTCATGCTGATGATGCTCTTTTTGTGAAAATGAGGTGAAGCAAAACTTCAGCTGAAGTGTTTTTCTTTTCTGCAGGTAATTGTAGTTGTCCAGAATACTAAATTATTTCTGCAAATTTTATGCGGTATCTTTTTTTCAGTCAGCTGACCTTGTCATTCTGTGGTATTAAAGGTTCGACAATATGGTAAGCAGTCTGCATATTTCTGCTGAGACATTCTGTGTTATATTAGACAGTGCACGACATCGTTTGCAAATATATTTAAATGAGATCACTCAGGTCTTAGACATAAAATGTCTGGCTTGATGTTTGCTATTGTTAGAGATCACAATTCTGGACCTTTTAGATGGCCACTATGTAGATGGCAACATGATATTACCTTGAAATATGCTGATGGCTTCCTTTCTGCAACGCTAAGCGAATAAAGTGATTTAGATTTTTCAATCTTACTTTTCCAAAGTCAACCAACCTTCCATAATCAAATGCATACCATTCAACTTTATTATCAATCAGGGTACTTATGGCTCTTAACAGAAAAATAGAAAAAGAAAACATTAGATGCTTAAGAAACTTAGAAACACCTCTGACACTTTCTAATTTCAGAATGAACACGTAGATGACCCAATTGTGTATTTAAAGTTATTTTTGCTTCATTTTCTACGAAGAAAAATTGACTTCTTGTGGTGATTTTCAGCCAACCCACCTGTAGATTATGCACATCTTTTTGGATTCTGCAAATCTTATATTCATTTAACCGGCCACATTGTGATGATGCACTAGTAGATAAAGTGGGATAGACCCTAATGCATACTCCAACGGTTTGAGGCTCATTATTCTTTCCAAGAATAGGCTCTTGCCTCTTGTCAAGAACAAGAAAATTATGGCGCTCATTTATAGTCATGATGAGCTTTTAGTGAACCTTTTCTTTTATGAATCTTGATGTGATTTAAGTGAATACATTTGTGATGGTGATCTTACGTCGTCATCCCCCTAGTGCGGTAGTGAGGAGACACTCTTTTGCCAAAGGAATCGCCAAGATTCAAAGACAAGATTCTTTCAACGAAAGACTTATGGTTTCTTCTCAAAGCACATAAAGGTAGCGTTCGTTTAAAATTCTGCAAACTGCAAGAAAATTGAAATCAAATTTCTGATGAAAAGTTATTGTTGGAATATTTGTGGTAGTGGCATCTAATCTTAAGAACTGTGATATTCCAGTCATTTTATTATGGTTTTTCAGTTTTTTTAAACTAGGTTAACACTCTGGAGAAATCCAAGTTATTGCGACATTTTCGGTTTAGAGCTTCATAGACTCAAGATCCTCCTGTTCTTAAGAGTATCTCTGGAGTTTACTATATATACTATTTACTAGATAAATGAGGGAGATGTTGCAGTGATGCATTTGGTGATCTTAATTAAAATGTCCTCTCGCTCTCTTTTTCTCTCAGCTGAAATGTTTGATGATACTTTTCTAAGGTTCAATAATATGGCTTCGAGTTAGAAAAAAGTAGCAGAAATATGGATGCGTTGTAAGGCAGCACCTCTCTTAAGTTCATGCCAGAAATATTGACCAGTAGAAATTTCAAGCACATGGCCAATGTTGCATGATCACCAAATACTGTGTGGCACTTTCTACAAGGTTTGGTATGTTAGAAACTAGTCAACTCAGAAGCATAGTAATCCAAATAATAGGAAAGCGTGTACTAATGGATTTGATTTTGCTTTGATAATCCCCCATGTAGGTGACCCTGTGGTAAGAGTGATAGTTTTGAACCTGATTACAGGTTGTTGTGTTCCCAATCAGTATAAGTTTTGTACAACTTTGGATTGACTTGTGGACATTGTACTTGTTCTTCTGGCGTTGTTACATATATATATATATATATATGGTCCCATTTGGTTGGGAAACTACAACTGGTAGAAATAGAATAAGTCAGAATAAGAATTACACTTGAATAGAGAATAGGAATATGCAAATATTTGTCTGTTTGCTACTTCTATCATTCTGTCTTTATAACCTAAAAGTAGCTTCAAAAGCAGCATTCCACCCAACATGTGGAATTGCTTTTCTTAAAGCAATTGGAAGAATTCGGTTTGGTCCAGGATTGTTATTCTGACTGTTCTCATCTGTGCAAATCAGTTCTTTGGTTGGAAGCTTTATTCTGGGTCATATTCCCCTTTAATCCCCAACCAAAACAGGGCCATATTTCTTGAATATCTCCAATATAATAGTTTAAAATAAATAAATAAATAACATGCCCTGCATCTGAATGTGTTGTTTATTGTGGTGGTCTTTTTCAGCTAAACTAGTTATTTTTATTTGTTGAAACCAGCTGTCTGATTAGCTTGAAATACTGGAACTTTGACTTGTCTATTCCCAGCGTGCGTATCCTCGTTTACTTTTTCCTTAGTTTTCTGGTAAACATTAGATATATATTTATACTGTCTTTGTCTTTGCCTTAATTGAATGCACATGCATTGTGATTGTTGTGAACGCTTCTGCTGTGTTTCATCTCTCTTTAAATGGATTTAGGGCCCTACTCACAGTGATTTTCTGTATATAAAGTATTGAGAACATCTTTTCAGTGGGCTGTGATGAAGATGACTGTTCAATGTTGTTATTCCATTTTTAGGTACCTAACCTCATTTGACTCTTCTTCTCAGGCCTCTTAAAAGTCTTCAAACCACACAAGCAGCAGCAAATTATAGGAGGCCATATAACCCTAATTGAATCTTAGTTTTTGATTGGTCACCATCATCAAAGTGTGTTTTATTGAAATGAAGTGTCTAAAAGGCTGACATCTCTCATCTTAGTCATCATCTTGGACAGTGGAGCAAGTATCCTCTCTTTTCTTCTCATTGTTGAGCTGACTTCATTACATTTTTCTTTTCCTTCTTTTCTTCTTAAAACATCTTCTGATTTTCTTATCCTTATCTGAAATAGCGCAGAATTTTTATTTTTATGTTTTCTTGTGATGATGTATCTCATGCGTTTTCCATATTAATTGGTAAACTTTATATATATATATATATATATATATATATATATGTTCATGAGTATTTTTTTTATTAAATTTATTTATTGGTCAGGCTATTGTGGTAATTTCATGCAGTTTGCATAGTAACTAAGTGACTAATTTTTTTACTTATGCTTTAACATATCCAGGAATATATCTTGTTGAAGAGAACAATCACTAATTGGGCATATATATTTTTTTTAATCAATCCCTTGCATTTATATCAATCTTTATTTGATTATATTTTTGAGAATTTCAGGTTTACATAGAGAACATTTATGCAAATAATAAGGAAAAAAACTACAAAGAACCAGGTGTCATTGCTTGTTTTCTTCTCTCAAAAAAAAAAAAAAATTTGTTTTACTTTGGCTTCTTGGACAATTGTGAACTCAAGCATAATGTGCTTTGTGTCTGTTACAACAACCATCACATAGGCTGTGCCTTTAAACTTTATTTTTTTTTTTATAGAAAACCCTTTTGTTTTTTTCTGAATTTTAGAAATAGTTTATATTTTTATAGCCAGTTAGTAAATTATTGGAGGGCATTGGTATTAGATGCCATAATTGTAGCCTAACATTAACATCATCCATAGTCCCCCAGATAAGTACCATCCAATGAAATTCAGATAGCATGCTTTGATTTTGTCACCATTTTGCCAGAATGATGATGTATTATTAATAGATAGATAGATTTGTAGATAGATAAATAACCTCCTCCCAATCCTCATCTCTTTCTCGTTTTTTTTTTTTTTTTTTTTTTTTTTTTTTTTTGTAATGAGATGCGGACAAGTTACGTGGTAGGAGTGTGTACGGAACTAGAGTTAATACCTCGATACATTTTTACCTTCATTTTGCGCACAGAGAACTCTAGAGAATTTTAGTGCTAATAGATCATGCGATTGTTTGTTGTCATCTAACAAGTTATAAAGCCAAATGGTATTTTAGTTTGTTGCAATATGGAATGAGAATCAAAATCAAATAAAAAAAAAAAAAATGAAAACATCTGCCAAACTAACTGTGAGATTCTTTTATGTCCATTCAACCTCTGGATAAATTAGGTCTATCTTGAATTTATTCTGGAAAGTGTTTATAGGAAGTGGGATCATTTTAGGTATCTTTTCTCTTTTTTTTTGGTTGTTGTTTCTAATTTGATTTTAAACTATTTTTATAAAAAATAGTTGATTGTGCATATGACCTTGTGAAAAGGATTATTATCTTGAACTTGAAACATTTAAAATATAAATATATATATATGTAAGTTGAAGGGTTGGTCTCTGTTAGTGCGTTGGCAAATGAGAGTTAAGATGTGAGTTTGCACGTGTGGGTCACGTGGATAGGTGACCCCCCCACACTGTCTGTTTCATAACCTTTCTTGCCCAACCAATCCTTCTCATCATCATACTCTTCTATCCACCATTCTTATCCATTCTACTAATTTCTTCCTTCTTATTTTTATTTTTATTTTTATTTCTTTGTTTTTATTTCTTTGTTTTTTTTAATAATCTGAATTTGTGTATTTTTTTTCTCCCATTGATACCCTTCAAGAACCTCATAGTTAGTATTAGTTTGTTGGGAATGGTGATTATAATCTTTAGTGGAATATACACTTGATAATTGGACTTTATCAACATTTCACTGGAGTTTTGGTTGTTAGGCTATTCACTCATTGAATTAAACAACTTCTTTGACTTCTTAGCAAATTCAATTATTAATTCTTGTGTATGAATACACCTTTAAATGGCTGAGGTGTGTGTGGGAAACTTATCTTATTATTTCCTTTAAAAGAAATCTATCTTTTTATATTTATGAAAAAAATTAGTCTAATTAATAGAGGTTTGGATCGTTTAAGTAAGTGATTTCAAGTTTTAATATGTATGTGTTTAAAAAAAAAAACACTCTGTAGGAGAGGCCAGCTTTTTCTAAAAGGCTTCGAATATTTCGACTCATAATATTATGATTAATTTTTTTCATAATCATTAATGTATAAATGTATAAATTTCATAACGTGTAATGGTAGGTCTCTGGTTGTTTGTGTACAAATTCATAAAGTTTTGGAAATATACATAAAAGTATCCAATTTTTTTCAAAGGGTTGGTATACATTTATTTATTTATTTATTTATATGTAAAGTGTATATATTTGAAGATGGTCAGACAGGCCATCTAATGGAGTATTTTTTAAAAATAAAAAAAAAAGAAATTGGAAAATTAATTAATTGCTTGATTATTTTCTTGTTTATTAAATTGAATGATGGAAAGTTTGGTGAAATAAATAAGACCTCATAAGAGCATTTGAAGATTGGGATTTACTAATTCATGAGGCATGCATTATATTATACTATTGTTAGTGCTAATAGCTTACACTTCATCAATGATGTCAATGGTTCATGTTCTAATTCTCTAAATATACAACATGATTATTTAACATTGGATCACGAATAAAAAAAATTTTTTTTTTTTGAAGAATTCAAATTTTATTTAACTAATTTTATTTTAATTTTAATTTTTATTTTGTTATAAACTAGTTTTTTTAGAAGCCATAGATTCTAAACTAGTTCAAAGCGAGATATCAGATCTCCTATAAAGCAATAGATCTTGAGATTCGAAGTCATAACCATTTGTTTAATCCAACCATGCCTCTATCATTTGAGCTAAACACTGGTAGTAATTTTAATTTTAATTATATGTCACTTCAAGATGTTGCAATAATAATAATAATAATAATAATAATAATAATAATAATAATTGTTCATCATTTATATGCAAACTATATCTCAAGTTTCTCTTCTTGCTCGCTACGCGTCTTTCGCTGTTTTTTGTGAAAGTATCAAGGTAGGAAGAATTAATTAAAAATTATATATTATTAGCTCATTATACAACGAAATAGGACCAACTTTTGCAATATGTTTTTTTTTTTTTTTTTATAAAAAAAATGTAGGGACCCAAATGAAATTTCACATTTTACTTGAACACTAAAATTTAGAAATAATAATAATAATGATAATAATAATATCTATAAATGGTAGGGCCCACACAAGCCCTCCAACCCACCAAATCCAAAAAGGCCACGTCATCATCCGGTGCACCAACAGTGGCCATGTTTGGCTGGTGGAGGTGATCACTGTGTCCACGTCATCATGCCACGTTTGCCAACGCCATACAAATAGAATTTTCAATAATAAATAAATAAATAAATAAATAAATAAAAAGATGACTACTGTTCCATTCCTCCATTTTGCTTCCTTCTTGTTCTATTAATACTCTCATCCCTTCCTGATCTTCATCTTCTTTAATGGTTCAAGAAGAAGAAGGCATGATGAACACAAGTATCTTGACCATGGTCGAAGCCCGGTTACCGCCCGGCTTTCGATTTCATCCTCGAGACGATGAGCTAATATGTGATTACCTTTCCGTCAAGCTCTTCGGTGATCACCGGAAACTCAACTCTTGTTTTTTCCCTATGATGATCGACATCGATCTTAACAAGTGCGAGCCATGGGACCTCCCTGGTTGGTTTCTTTTTTTTTTTTTTTTTTTTTTAAGACTTTATTATTTCATATATAAATTATGTTTTATTTGCCTTCTATGCTTAATTTTTCCATTTCTCTTTTTTTTATTTATTTATTATTATGAATGATTGAACTTTGAGAATCATGATCAATTATTTTGCAATATAGAGATGAATATGATTAAACTTCCCCCTTTTATTTCTAATATTTTAGAATTTATATATATTCAAAGAATAATAACATTCTGTATTTGTTATGACTATTCTTAATTAATTTAGAAAGAAAGAAAGTTACATGATTAAGAAAAGTCTCAAACATTATTGTGATTTCACTGTATATATATATATATATTGATGAAGAAATGGGAAAGAGTTTCAAACTTTAAAACTGCCAACAAGTCATCCACTTAAATTGTTTTGTATTTGTCTTAAATCTGATTTTTCCACATGTATTTATGGTAGGACTAAGTTCCAAATTTTGGGTTTTTTTTCTTTCTAAAATATAGTTTTTTTTTTTCAAATTAATCGATATGAGACTATTATGACCAGAAACCGCATTAGTAGGAGGAAGAGAGTTTTATTTTTTTAGCCTGCGAGATCGGAAATATGCATCAGGGTTGAGAACTAACCGGGCAACGATCAGCGGGTATTGGAAGGCGACCGGAAAAGACCGTATAGTGGCGAGGAACGGCACCGTCGTCGGAATGAGAAAGACGTTGGTTTTCTATGAAGGAAGAGCTCCGAAAGGGAAGAAAAGTGATTGGGTTATGCATGAGTTCAGGATGGAAAAACCAGCCCATGACATTGTTCCCCAACCATTCCCATGCAAGGTTAGTTTTGTTTTCCATTAAAATTATTTTTGTAATTTTAGGGCAAAAAAATTTTGATTTTATCTTCACTAACATCAAGATCATCATGATCACAAGAAATTTAAAAAGAAAAAAAAAAGAAAGAAATATATACAGTAGAAAACAAGGAAAGCATATATATTAGATGAATGCAAGTATATATATATATTGTTATGCTATGTGATGGTACGTACATGAATAAGCTCATTTTAATTATCATAAATTTTCTTAATTAATAAGAAATGATTTTAACATTATTAATTTTTTATATTTATTTTTGTAATACAGGAAGATTGGGTATTATGTAGAGTATTTTACAAGAGTAGAGGAATTTCGTCTAGACCGATAACAAAGAACGCATACAACAACTCCGATGTCGATTCATCGCCGCCGCCATTGTCGGAAACCTACATATCATTTGATCAAAACCCTCTTCATGATGAAGGCTTTGAGCAGGTGCCCTGCTTCTCCAATTACCCTAACCCTAACCCTAACCCTAATCTCTCATATGATCCCATGCATGCAAAGATGATAAGCTCCATTTTGAACCAACTCACAAAGTTAGATGGCAACTCAAAGAAGGACTTGGTCCCTTCCAATTTGACTCAATTGCCCATGGATAGCTCCTTGTGTGATGTTGTTACTCTACCTCCAATTTGGAACCCTTTTTGATGTATTATTTGTGCTTAATTAGTGATTGCAATATATATATGTATTTGTGTGTATGTGTATTTTTATATGTTTGGGTGAGTGGATGAAGAATTTGAATACTTGTACATAAATATGTAATAATAATAAATATGAAGGGTTTGTTTGGAAGATATGTAGTTTTCAACTGTGCATTTCATATGAGCATGATGACATTAATGTTTAATATATATTAAAATAGAAATTATATAAAAATCTTTGGCTTTGCTTTCAATCACTTCCAAAGAGTTTGAACCTCCAACTCACATTATATCTATTTTGTTTTGTGTTTTTATGTTTTTATATTAATGCAATCTTTTCTAGCTCATCAACTTGATTCTCTCTCTCACTTTGCATTTTAAATAAACACACTTAATTCTTTCTATATTTATATAAAAATGAATGAAGATGTTTAATGATTTCAAACCCTTGACCCCTGATTGAAATTTTTTTATGTAAAAATAATTTAACAAACAATGAAATTTAATTGACTTTATATATATATATATATATATATATATATATATATATATATAAGAGGTTTTATTTATTTGGATAAAAATAGACAAATTATGTTAAGAGTTTGCAGAGATGTGTGATAAGTGAGCTGAGATTTGAACCTATATCTATTATGTAGGACATGAATACCTTGTATTAATATACCAAAAAATTATTAGTATTTTAAGATTTATATATTTTTACAGAAGAAAAATCACATTCTAAATACCCTAACATCAATCAATGAAATTATAAATTAAGATTAGTTTTATTGTCCCATGTTTGGCAGCCCATCTCCCATCAAACAAAAGAACCACACAAAAGGTTAGGTTTAATTATGAGATAAATTAACCAAAATATATAGATATATATATATTAATTATTATTCAAATCCCACCTGCTTCTTTTATTAACTAATTAAGCTCATATTCTTGAAAGCAACTCATCACCAACCTTCTAACAATAAAAACTATTCATTCACATTCACACATGCAAACACACATAATACTAATTATATTTAAACTCCAAACACATTCATTATTTCAAATTATAACAACATGTTCACTAACATCACACATTTTAACTTATCAACACATTCACACACACGCTCATGCATGCATGCATGCATGCAAACCCTAACATAACCACAATCAACCACAAAATACATAAACCAAATGCATTACAAGCACACACACAACATGCTTTTGTAATATATATGTATGCATGTACGTGTACATGTATGTATATATGTATGTATGTATAATTAACATGCATGTATTAGAGTTAATTAACTAGGGGATTATGACTTGAGGTTTGGAAGGATGAGCAATGTGAGCATTAATGGTGGAGAGCATGGTGAGGATGAGAAGGAGAAGAGCTCCGACGAAGGAGGCGGCGATGGCGAAGCCGCCGTGAGTGCAAAAGGTGGTGAAATTGTTGCATATAGGGTTCCATCTTGCGGCCACGTTGCCATTCTTGCCAAGCTCTGCCATTGATGATGCTGAAGCAACTGCACCATCAACCATACCTAATATCACCTGCACATGCGAGCTCAAACACCATGTATTAATGTTCATTATATAAATAAGTACGCAGATTACTATTTATTAGAAACGTTGAGTGAGAGTCATTGAATAATCATCAAGTAACTATTATGTATATGAATACTGTATAATTTTTTTTATTGTTTACACTGTTGATCAATACTATTTAACACTATTTATTACTGTGCTTATATATATATATATATATATTCCCAAAAGAATGAAACCCTAATTAACCCTTGCCCCCTTATAGCATTTGAGTTGTATATAAATATACGCAAAATATACACCTTAACAAAGATAACCATGGGTTCATATAATTAATTATTTGTTGTAGTTAAATTATTTTAGAAAAATACTTTGAAATTTTTTGTTCTCATGTATCTTTATGAGTTGTGTGATTGTAAGAATTACATAGTGAATATCTATTTAAAATAGAAATTTATTTTATAATTGATAAGAAATATTAGAAATCATACTAAAAATAGATATTTTACATATTTATATATAAATTGTGAAATGTTTATAAATGTATATATGAGTATGAATTAAAGACCTTTCACTTAGAGATATTCTTTAATTAGAATAAAATAAAGCTCCAATTTTCGATCGGATATATAATCCAGATTTTTCTTTTTCTAATGACTATATATATATTATATAAAAAGATGTACCCCATAATTTAGAGCTAAATAGTTTTTTATTTTCAAAATAAAATTTATAAATTTATAAAAAAAATAATAAATGAAAACAGGTGTATTACCAAGTCCAAGAGATGCACTGTGATATCAAATCCCCTTCTTTTGGAGAAGAATCTTATTGAAAGCACTGAGAGATTATACAGACTTGCAATTCCATTTGCAATAACAAAATATCTGCATCATTTAACAAAATTATAAATAATATGTATAAAATTAATCAATTTGAATAAAAACATTAAAATTGTTCCAATTTTTCAAAATTAAGAAAAAAACAAGTAAAATGAAATTGGGAAAAGAAAAATTCGAGAATTAATATTTGAAAATTAAGGGGATAAAAATAATTTCAATTTTTTTTTTCAGAGTGTGGGAAGTGAAAACCTCAATTAATTAGAATTCAGATTTTTAAAATTAATTATAATTTCTGTATAAAATAGAACAATAATGTTCTATTTCACTATAATATTATTTATACTAAAAAAATTATTCTTAAAAGAAAAATTGAACTATAGTGTTTATATCAACAAGAGATTTTTATTATTTTAAGTAATAAATAATTTACTAATTATTTTGAAATCATTGAAATAGAAAAAAATTAATCTAATCTTTATTAAAAATCCCTCTAAACAATTATGAAATATTTCAACATCCCTTTGAAAAATAAAATATAAAATAAAATAAATTACTTGGAACAATTATGATTTTTTTTTCTTTAATTATTTACATATTTTTATTTAAATAGTATAAAGGTATTTTTTTTCTCTGTATTTTTAAAAGGGTTAAATATTGGCCAAGTTCGTTTATGAAAGTGATTTTAGATGTACAACCTGAATCATATAAGTATTTTATTCACTATTTGTCCATCAAAATATATAGAACAAAACTAATTATATTTTTCTATGTTAACATCTCATAATTTTGTAATAAATAAATATAAATCATTTAATTTTTAAAACAAGTTATTGAATACAAACACAGTGAAAAAAATTTCCAAATATAATCCATGGTAATGGAATAAATTATTGTAAAAAGACAAAAATATAAGAACCATACTAAATATTTTTTAAAAAATAAGCAATATAGCAAAATATATCCATCAAAATATATTATATTTTTGCATGTTAAAATCTCATAAATTGTTGTATATTTTTAGCTTTTAAAGCAAGTTAAATATAAATCAAGTTTCTCTTGGTAACAAAAACCAACATTAAGGGGCAAAGTAAAGAATGATACCAAATATTTTAAAAAACACAAGAATTACATTAAATATTTTGAAAATATAAAATCCAAAATAAACAATAGATTACAATATATATGTAGAAGAAGAAGAAAAAAAGAAAAAAAGAAAAATTAAACCATATGTACTTCTTCCAAGTTTTAAAACAAGTAAATGAAACACAAACCAAATGCAAATATATTTCTAGATATGAACCATGCTATTCCTAGAATCAAAATGAACAATAAAAACAAAAAAATATTCTCAAAATTAATATACAATATTAAGTTCAAAATAAACAATATTATATATATATATATATATATACTTACATGAAGGCAGGAGTGTCTTGAAACTTAGCAGTGAATGTTTGAGAGATGGAGGTGTTTGCCACAACAGCCACTACAATGCTCTTGCTCTCTTTATTCAATGCCATGACTAACATTGCCACAATGCATGCAATTAGTGCTGATATTCTTATGATCTCCTCTCCCTTTGCCAACCATGCTTTCTTCTCATTATTATTATTATTATTATTATTATTATTATTATTATTATTATTATTATTATTATCATCACTATTATTCTCAAGACCCATATATTATATATATATATACTCTTTATATATATAATGAGAAATATGTATATATATATAGTGAGAAAGATGAGAGTGAGGATGGAGAGGATGAGGAGAGAAGGGCTTTTAAAGGGAGGATTTAAATTATAATAATTAAGTTTATAAATGTAAATAAAGTTTTGTTCTTTGGTGGACACAACCAACAAGAACTTCTATTTGAGTGACTTGGGAGGTGTGGTGTGGTTTTCTTGTTCTGAGGTTGAGAAGAAATATTAGAAGGAGAAATAGTAGTAGTAGTAGTAGTAGTGTGTGTGTTTATATATATATATCAAAGTAGGAAAAGGTTTCTTTATTTTCCTTGAGTTTGGTTTGATTATGATGGATGAAATTATAACTTTGGCATCTCTTCTTCATATATATATATATATATATATATATATATATATATATATATATATGTTCTTTTGTATTGAGTAATAACAATAATAATAATTAGAAGAAAAATGGGTTTGTTTTTTAGTTTCTATTTTTACTTTGTCATGAAACATTTTGGCTTTATAACATGCAAAACTTAAGTGCACTTCTAAAAATTTTGCAAAAAAATAGGCTTTTCATTATTTCTTAATTGCACCCTGTTGAAAACGAATATTTTTACACCAGTGCCCTAAGAATTACTAAAATTAATAATAGAACTTTGGAAAAAGAAAATTTTTTAATTTAAGGTAGAATCCCCAAAATAATCTCTGTATTTTTTCTAATCGGCCTTTTTTAGTCACTCTAATATAATTTGAGCCTTTTTACTCTTTTTATTTTTTAAATTGGGAGCATTGAGTCCCTTATGTTAACAAGTTAAATTTCCCGTTAAATAATGCTGATGTGGCTTTATTGAATTAAAAAATTTATTTTAAATTTTTTTAAAAATCAATTTAAAAATAAAAAAATCTAAACGGGTTCGGATCCGCCAATGATAGTGGATCCAAACCTGAACTAAACTTCATCTCTATCCTCCATCCTCCGGCGAAATCCCTAATTTCGCTTCCGTATCCCTCCCCCATTGATTCAAAGAGTAACTTGATCTTTTATTGCTTTCCCTATTCCCAATTCCCTAATTTCCATCTCTTTCCCTATTCCTTGAATGACCATTGCATTCTAGCATGTCTATAGAACTCGAACATGAACTTAATATTACATCTTTGGAGTTGAAAAATGCTTGGTTATGCATAGAACCTTTGAAGCCAATGCCGAAATTGACAGCTCTGACTATGGAATTCATTAGACTTGAAGACGAGAACTTGGATAAGTTGAATGCAGGCTTTCTTTCTCTCCAGGTTCTGAAGCTAAATAAGCTTGGAGGGCTTAGGAATCCAAAGATTCAACTTCCATACTTAAAGGTCTGTCATTGGACGACGTCCAATTACCTGGACTCTTAATTTGGATCAGTGCGGGAGGAAAGAGTGGGGTTGAGGGGAGGGAATAGAGATGAAGTTTAGTTCGGGTTTGGATCTGCTATCATTAGCAAATCCGAACATATTAAGATTTTTTATTTTTAAATTAATTTTAAAATAATTTTTTAATCTAATAAAACCACATTAGCATTATTTAACGAGAAATTTAACCCGTTAGCATAAGGGACTCAATGTTCCCAATTTAAAAAATAAAAGGAGTAAAAAGGCTCAAATTATATTAGAGGGGCTAAAAGGGCCAATTAGAAAAAATACAGGGATTATTTTGGGGATTCTATCTTAATTTAAATATTACTTTTCAAACACTCTATTACTTGTTTATTAATGGTGAAGCCATGATGAGGTTCATTTATGTGTAATTAGTGATAAATTAGTTTCTATTCACATACATCTCTGATTCTAAGATGATGATGCATTGCATGCATTCATTCCACCCTGAGCTTTATTAGATTTTTTAAAAGTTATATATATATATATATATATATATATATATATAGACACACACATGCATTTTTCACATGCAATATGACAAGCATACAATTGTTAAACTTGGTTTTCATTTGTCATTACAAATGTTTTTAAATATTACAATAGCCATTAGATTTAAATCCGACGGTTAGCCATAATGACAAACAGTGTTAAATAATACTGAACAGTGCATAACAATAAAAAAAATAGACAATACTTTATACAGTATTCATATAAACAATAACTACTTGATCATAATCCAATAACTCTCAATCAACATTTCTGGTAAACAATAATCTGCATAATTACCTAAATAATTTAAATTATATATATATATATAAGAAAAGTAAAGAAGAGAACACCTCTATAGTACATCTAATGGCTTATGCACTCTTAAATTTTTTTTTTTTTTTTGGGTTAAAATTGAAGTAACCATCTCCCACTACTAAGCGATCATTATCATACTTAACTCTCACTGGGGAGAAACCTCCGAGCATTCTACTTTCTCCCAATACATGATTAGAGCATAATAAAATGTGTGTTGTTTTGTCCACATTATTAGAAGTAGAAATTAAAATAATTGAAGTATCATCCAAAAATAGCTCATGTTGACTTATAATTGAGTTAAAAAGATAATATATTAACTAGTGTGGGCGTATTGTTGACATAGCTTTATTTTTTTTTTAATTGTGGAGATTATTTACATTTGATGATGGGACCCCACTAAATTGGAGTAAAACAACATATTAACTATGTACTGGATGTCTGATGTAGCTTTGTTTTTTTAATTGTGGGGGGGGGGGGGGGGGGGGGGGGGGGGGGGGGGGGGGGGGGAAAAAAAAAAAAAGATTGGTCCCATTTGAGCTGATGAGGCCCCCACTTAAATGGAGGCCGACCAACAATACCTAAACATAAAGAAAGGAGAGTATAAAACTAGGTGACGCAAATTTAATCAGTAAATGAACAATGCCATATTCTCCGTGCCTCAGCCCTTGAAGGGTCTTCTTTTATCGACTTGCTCTAAATTTCATTATTTTTTATTTGATTCTCTTGTGCCCTCTCCTCAGGGAAAATTAGGGATCCATGATAAGTTTACACTTACCATCATATTGTTAACAAAACTTTGTTTCCAAATTAAAAAAAAAATAAAAATCCTTCCAAAAGAAATAAAAAAGAAAGATACCAAGGTACAGGTCATGCAATATTTAATATGAATATTGACACATAAGGCAAATTGTATTGAAAACAAAATCCATAACCATATATAAAATCGATTAAAAATGATATACCTAATTATTTATTTTTTTAATGAACAAAACTAAATGGGGGTATTTTGGAGGAATTCTCCATCTACATTTTTTCATGTTTTTTTCTTTTCTTCATAATATGACGTGCTAATTCACAACAAATCAAGACGATTGCTAAATTTCTGTATAGTCGATGTGTGTGTTACTTGCAGCATGTGACTGGGACATAAATGAGTTTTTATTTTTTTTATTTTTATTTATTTTATATGACATCACTTTATAATGTGTGTCAAACCAATTTATAAAATTATAAAATTAAAACAGAGAAAGATATACATATTACTCAATGATATTCAACTTAAAGGTTTTAACATTTCTCTGAACATTATTTAAACCATGTTTATGCTTTCTCAAATTAATATCTAGAAATCACTCCAATTTTAGAACTGACTCCAAAAATTAAATACATCGTAATTAAATAATGTACTTTTTATAACTCCGGCATTCAAATCCTTAATAGGGAATTTGATAAATATAATAAA